>JACVVK020000473.1:130000-230000 GCA_018292915.2 Batillaria attramentaria | reverse complement strand
CGCTGCCGGCTGCTCTAAGCGGACCCAAAAGCGGTGCTCAATCACTAGTGTAACCGTTTCCGTCTACAGCCGGATATTTACCGCAGTGATCACTGTGCTAGAACTGACACCCTAGAGAAAATTACAATACAGTATACTGAAATAGTTTTGCAGCGGTATCATAGTCATCATGATGATGAGGGGGGGGGGGGGTGCAGCCGGGAAAGGATAACTGATTCAGTTATAATTATCTTGTCCTGTTTCCTCGGCTTTCAGTCGGGAGCCGGTCCGCCTGTTACGTTTGGGAATAACCGTGGGTTGCAGTCCAACAGCCATTGAGAAGCCGCCGTCTTGTACACGAAACCAACACTGCACGGGAGCGCAAAATGAAATCAGTGCAATTCCGCTAAGCACGACTGAGCACGCTGAAAGGCTCTTAAAATTTCAGTTAACAGGTTAAAAGCCGGTACTGACTGACTGCACATGCATCGAGCTACACGGCACCGCTTGCGCCTCAGTCGCACACTGTAGCGGCTACACACAGCCGGACTGATCTGCGGCCACCCCGGTGTGCAACACCAAACACTGGACCCTGCCGACTGTGACCAGTGTCACTTTCAATCAAGCCGCGTATACGGCCGGCCATCACTGACCACTGACAGGTCATCACCGCTTTGCGTGTGTGTTGTGAACACTCTCGATCATTATTCAGGGCTTGTTTTACCACTCATACAAATCAACGCCAACATAAGATAATTATATATCTCTCGTATTTACTATAATCGCGAGGTCATTGCGGCAACTATCTCAGTCTGGATCTAAATATGGTTACCACTTTTTTTGGCCTGCCATGCCGCAGTGCTGCTCAGTCTAAGCGCGGAGCCGCGCAAAACTAAAGGTGTTCGTTTAATTATCGCCAGAGATATTTACAATGATCAGTGCCGATCGTAGTAAATATGAGAGATGATTAAAACTTTTATCTCAGCGTTCAATGTAATCATGTCATAATCACTGTGACTTTTTTGCACCTGAAAGCCGCCATAACCAACACTGACTGCGCACACGCTTCGCTGAGTCAGTCTTGGACGCCGCCGGGGGAGAGAGGTCAGCGTACGTGCAAAAGTACTTAATTTAGAGTTCTCACGTCGCGATTAAAATCGGTGGCTGTACTCAGGCGGAGTAACATTTCGAAAAAATCGGATTTTAACGCCCTTTTCCACCACGTCAGTATCGGCGGCCTGATACCGACTGACTCGGGAGACCTGACCAAAAACTGGACAAGACAGATCACATCATCAGTCAGCCCTGGCTGTACTCAGCGGCACCGCGAAAAGACAATCTCTCGATAAATCGGTATTTCACGTCCTTTTCACCACGCATCGCCAAACGGAGCGACCAGAAAGCCGCACTTGCTACAAACAGCACATCGTCAGCCCGCCGAAGCCGATTACTTCGGCTAGTCTCTAGATATTGCGGTAAGTGGACGCCGAGTAGTCGGTAGGCAGCGCTGTTGTCTCGCTCCCCAGCGGCGAGTGAGACTGAGAAGGCCGCCCGGCCAGACCGACGCATACTGACACTGGGTTTATCTCAGATCGGGAGAAACTCGTATCACTGAGTTCGTCCCGAAACAATGATTCTTTGTATTCACCTGTACTGCCGGAAAAGATACGTGAACTTGAAGCGTCACTAGCGCGGCTTCGCCGGCTTCAGCTCATCCCGCCTTGTTTGCACTGACCAGTTGTCAGTGACGGTCTTTGTCTCACTCCGTCGCTATCGGCGCATCTCAAGGCGGCAGTCTCGGTTTCATGTCAGAGTCAGCCAGTCTCAATCTCACACGATGACGTAGGCGGTGACGTAGGCGGTGACTAGGTTTGTCACAACCCTCCTGACGTTTTGGTCGGCGCCGGCGGTCGGGTACGCCGCCTCGATCGCCGGACTGAGACTGAGTGATAGGCATGTTTTCCTGCCAGTGATGATAAACTGATATCAGTACAGACTGAATAGCCAGGAACACTGAAACTGACAAGTCACTGGGGCATCCAGTCAGTCTGGCAGTGTCAGTCACAGCCGGGGTGTGTGTGTGTGTGTGTGTGTGTGTGTGTGTGTGTGTGTGTGTGTGTGTGACGGTGTGTGTGTGTGTGTGTCGACTGATCAGTGTGTGTGTGTGTGTGTGTGCGCGCGCGCGCGGTGTGTGTCAGTGCGCCGTGTCGCCGGTCACGGTGTACAGTGCATTGACTCGACTACGGTCAGTGTGTGTCCGAGTCAGTGTCAGCCGGCGTCATTTTGTGTGTGTGTGCCGGTGTGTGTGTGTATGTGTGTGTGTGACCGCCGGGGCCGCGGCCGGCGGCTCTTTCATACGGCGGCTTCCACTGATCACTGAGTCACTGAATGGGCCCGCGTCCCGGCCGGGCAATCAGTGTCGCCGGCTACTAACGGCCGCCACACACACTGACACACACACACACACACCGGCTTTTCACTGAACTCATCCGCATCAGGCTAAGGAAAACTTAAGTCTCGGTGTGGACACTTTTCATTTTCCATTTAGTGTAGTCAAAGACTGACTGAATACAGGCCGGACCGTCGGTGTACCATAGTTCGCATCAACTGAATAATTGCTGTCTCAGCCGGTCCCGACCGGCCGGTGGCACTGGTCGTGAAACTGGTCTGGATGATCACTGCATTAGACGGTGTTGCACTCAGCTGTGACCGACATGCACGTCACCGGCAGTGCTGTGAAAACCTCTAAGTGCAGTGACTGGGGGTTTTACAGTCAAAGTTGACTGGCTTAACTATGATTAAAGCAGAAACATATGTCTCTGATTAAAGGCAGGAAATCCCAAGGCCGGGAATGCCGTCGTTTGGTAGTTGACTGAGTGACGGACTGTGCCAGTATGGTGCACACCCTGCCAGTGCTCAGTGCTGTTCAGTCAAGTTCGTGCCGCTGCCCGTCAGTACTGGCGGACAGTGACACACTAGAGTACTGATGACTGAGTACTAGTACTACAGGCATCGAAAGTAGTTGACAGTTTGACTGAGAGGCCGGCGTACAAGTTCCGTCAGTTCACCAGGCTGACACAAAATTCTACATGTGCAGAATAAAGACTAGACTCGGGCCAGCAGAGGCTGATCAGTATGTACCGGCAGCAAAACAAACTCAGAGGAAGCGGCACTGGTCAGTTGGGATTTCAGTGTCCTGCAAGCGGCATGCTTTATCATCCGGCGCGCCAGGCTACGAAGCCATTTACAAAACTGAATAGTCTCAGAAATAACTTTAAAAACATTGTGCATTTTTACCAGAAACTGAGTCTGTCAGTCACTGCGCCGCCGTGCGCGATCAGTCAAGATGCGCCGGGCGGCCGCGAGTGCACGCAGTGCCGGTTTCGCACGAGCGGCCGGCGGGGTCACTGATTCAATGACTGATCTGAACTCATGTCAGACTTCCCGCCACCACTGAGTCGGGCTGCTCAGTCTGTCCAGGCCGGCTCCGCGACACCATGACGTGACACTGCGACACTGACTGACAGTGAGCTGCAACTGAGTTTCAAATTTTATTTGATTTTATGGTAGGGTTTTAGTTACGCTCAAACTGCCCGACTCGGTCCGGCGGTTTTTGTACAGAACTCGGAGGCCGTTGGGTCAGCATGTGTGTCTGAATTTGTAGACACCGATTCGCTTTCATCTTTGCACTGGATCAGCCTCAGTCAACCTCTGAACCGGCCGGCACCTGACTGCAGCGACTGGTAATTCCGACAGTGCAACTTGACTTGAACTGTCTTTGTTTCTCAGTGTTCACAGGGTATTCAGCAGTCCTGTTTGGCCGGGTTGTGTGTGAGCTCGCTTCTTGACCGGCAAATTTCCATGCTGTGGCTGCCCTGACATGATTGCCATCATCACTCATTTAATCAGATGGACACCGCCGGCCAACTTGACTTGAGGCGGGTTCAATGTTTAACAAGGGACCTGCGCTGACTTCTGACAACCACTGACACAGTCTCCAGCGGATTGTCGTCAGTCTTCAACCTTGACAGTCTGGTAGGTGAAGCACTGCATGTAGGATACTTGTCAGTCTTGTTTCATTGCCGGTTTTGTGGTGTTGGATAATGCTGGTACATGGAGCTTGGAAGTGTTCTACACGGCAATAATAGGCAGTAATAAAAATTATAAATTCATTCTTGTGGTCACTATTTTTACAGATGATGCTGGGAAACAAGGACATTCCACATCAGCAACAACAGAATCTTCAACATTGTCAGCAGACCAGATGGACTTCCTCCATGCGGCTAAAAGCAAGTACAATTATGGTGTGAGTGAAAGTGTTCTCAAGTGGGGTAAGTACAGTTTTACATGTTTGTACTCAAGCCAAAAAGTTAAGCAACCCTGCCTTGAAATCCACAACAGAATTTTAATAACTCATAAAACAATCAAACACACACACACAAATTTCATTCTTCTTCAGTATCGATAAGACTCTGTCATATACTGAATATAAACACTAACTGAAATGTCAAACCAAAGCACCATATTTCATCCCGCAAAGATGGCGACTAAGTTCCAGCATTTCATTTCTTCGAGAAAAGTTTCACGTTGAAAGCCCACTGAGAACAAAATACAGATGCGATGCCCATTTTGTCACCAAGAAAAAGGAAAAAGAATCCTTGTCTTTTAGTTTCACACACATTTCGTGATTTAAGTTGTGTTATGTGCTGTCAGTTATGGGTGTAACCTCCCCTTGCCTGAATCACCTCTCGGCACCTCCATGGCACGCTGCGGACCAGCCGTCTGAGCTTTTGCTGATCCAGATTGTTCCACTCCTCTTGAACAGCTCTGGTGAGTGTAGCCACGTTGTTTGGAGGTGGTTGTGTGTCCCTGACAGCTCTCTGTAGCATGTCCCACACATGTTCAATAACATTGAGATCTGGTGACCGTGCTGGCCAGTCTTCAGTGACGACGTTGATCGTATACGTGTATGCCTGGACGATTCTGCACGATGGCTGGTGGCTTTGTCATCCACCAGAACTAAGTTCTCCACAGGGTGCTGCTGCTTGAAGGGCAAGATGACGTCACGGAGAATGTCATCTCTGTACTTGACAGCAGTCATGTTCCCATCAATGACCTCAAGGGCAATCTTACGATCGTAGGTGAAGCGTGCCCACACCATGATGGGACTGGCGAGCCCATGCCGGAATTTGTCTCCACACAGTCATCATTGAATGCTTGTCCACGGGAGCGGCGAACTCGTATGCGGCCATGGTTTGAATACAGGCAGAATCCCTTTTCATCAGTCCACATCAACGTCGAATGTTCCAGTGTACTTGGACCCCTCGCATACAGGAGTCTCGCCTGGCGATGTTGCGGGGACAGCTCGGGCATTTTTCGTGGACGGCGTGAGGGCAAGTCTGCAGCGAGAAGACGGTTGTTGATGGTCTGTCTGGACACCCTGCCAATGACGTGTTGGAAGGTAGTCTCTAATATGGCCGAGCAGGGCTTGAATCTGTTGGTTCTGGCATGGTGCACTATCAGTCTGTCTTCTCTGGCCGTTGTGACTCCTTGGGCGTCCGCTTTCTTGGGTGGTCTTGGACGTTTCCTGGTCTGTCTGTGTTTGGCGACAGGACGACTGACGTCCCCCCTTTGTCGTTCAGAAACCGAGCAACAATAGCTGACAATGACTGCCCTGCCTGAGCAGCGCCCCCACTAGTTGCCAACTCTCAGCATCACTTTTTCTTCTTCTTGCCATGTCTGACGTGTTCAGTAAGCGGCCTTAAACGTATGTGTCAAACTTGACTTTTCACAAAGTGACCCCTGGCAGTGCTCTGAGCGTTACTCACAGCGGTAAATTGCACGTGGATGTGGTGAAAATGCCCACGCAGCACGGTAAATGGATAAGCTAAAATTGTAACCTTCTAAAAAATTCCAGTGCGAATCCAGCAAAAGACATATCTGCATTGTTTTGCAAAAGGTTGCTTAACATTTTGGCTCGAGTTTCTCAATTTTGGTAATAACTAATAATGTAATGTAATATTAATTAATAACTTAAAGGCGCTTTACCCAACTGCTGGGCTCCAAGAGCCATGCACTGAACCCAACACATAATGAGTTCATGTGAATCATGCACATTTCTCTCTCTCCAGAAATCAACACATTTAAGTCACATGGTGCGAAATAAGTGTCAGCTCAGCTGTTCAGTTGAAATTCAAGTTTATTTGTACATGTAATTTTTGTAGCTGAACATTGGGGGGGGGGGGGGGGGAGGACGGACTTGAATAACCGGAGAGAACCCTGTGACAAGTGGTCGAAATAAACATTACCAGGTACTGTGAAGGGGATAAAATCCAAGCCCCAAGCAGTACTCGAAGCTCAAGGGATCAAATTTCTCTGGTCTGAATGAAGCCCTAATGATACCCCAACCCTGTGGAACCATTCCCTCATCAGAATTTGCACCACAGTTTTGCGCTGTTTCGGTGTTCCCGATTATGCACAGGTGTGTACATTTGTACACACTAAACTCTTAAATTGCCGTGCAGATTTGAGAACAGCAGACTGACAGTGAGACATGGTGACCTTGGGAATGATCGAAAAAACTGAACTTGACTTCAGCAACTTAAATAAACCATCTCCCCTTTAATTCAGTAAACAACAACCCCCTCCCCCCCCCACACCCACCCACCCAAACAAAAGAAAAAAAACTTTTTTTTTTTTTTTTTTTTTTTAATGAAAGAAACAAAAGAGCTGTTGATCTCATCTGATCCACGGAGCCACCGAGGTCTTTGTGCATTGTTTTTTGTCGCGCGACCTCCGGTTATTTCATTTTGCGGTCAATAGACTTTACTCCAAAGCCGTCCTACTAAAACCTGCCTGGGACAATTCGCGAGGTTGCATGGGGATTACGTTGCTGGTGAAATGAAAGAAAGTGGATGTGGTCTGAATTGGCGACTGTATTTCTTAATTTAGCTCTCAGATGGTGATTTTGTTTTAAAACTTTTATGCACTTTCCATCTCACATGTTTCAGTCATTGAGTTTAAATGTGTAAGCTGTTTCGGCAGTCGCCCAGCAAGTCGGACATACCGTAATCTACTTAAAGCCAATAACACCCCCACCCTACACACACAGTGTACTGATTGCCAGATGTGAGAAAAACCATAACACCTTGTGATTGTTCCAAGACAGACAGTTTACTGGTTTTAAACAGATTTATCTCGTTGCACTGATTGGAAGAAGTCCAGAAAACAGTTCGAGTTGGAGCATAAACAGTATGTATTGATATATGTTTCTGAACACACTTAACCTTCGGACGATGTCGTGGGTAAAAAGTTGCACACACATTGCTTTAGATGAACGTATCTCGGTCAATATTTATGTCACGCCTTTGAAATTTTATGACTTTGTCAATAAATGGTTTGACTATGTTCATGCCAAAAATTGTGTTGTTTAACTTGGAATTAGCAGAGTAATTAAACAATAAATAATAATAAGTTGTGAATTGCCTATATAAAAACCATTAGGCGTCCGTCGGTGGATAGCATGGTTGCGGATTGTCTGCAATGCCCACGCAAAAAGCGTTCAAAAAGGGCTCTTCACTTGCCGATTTTCGGCACCACTGAATTTCGGTGATGGCATGGTCCTGGAACATCCATGGGGCCAACATGAAATTACCCACACCCCAGAGTGCTCGCCGGATATCTTGTACGCTGCTCTTGAGTTATTGAGCATCATGCAGGTGAAGGTTAAGTCACAGTTCTTGTGGCCCGGATCCGGTTTTTTTTTTTTTTTTTAACCCTGGTTTTTAGCACTAATGTTTGGCGTGGTATGGGGATGCTTAGGCGTCTGTCGGTGGATAGCATGGTTGCGGATTGTCTGCAATGCCCACGCAAAAAGCGTTTTAAAAAGGGCTTCCTCTTCACTTGCCGATTTTCGGCACCACTGAATTTCGGTGATGGCATGGTCCTGGAACATCCATGGGGCCAACATGAAATTACCCACACCCCAGAGTGCTCGCCTTGCGTCCGCATACTGAACTTTGACAAGGGTACGGAGGCTGTCAGTAAGGTCGGGCAATTTCTGGAGGAGGGGGGGGGGGGGTCCAGTTTATTCTGTTTTTGATTACATGGTTCATGCTCTCTGTAACGTCGTTTGTCCAGTCAACAGGTAACCAACGACTTGTCCGTCTTGGAACAATCACGTGGTCAAACAGTTTCTCCATGAGATTGGCAAAGTATCTGACAAACTCAGGACAGGTGTCCCTGAATTCGTTCATTAATTCTGAACATTGTTTTTAAACTTGACAAATCAGATTTCAGAAAAATCTTTTCCAGGACACTGATGCACTCTGGTCTTGCCAAACCTACCTTCTCTGTCAAGAATCTTTTGTAATTCTCGACAATGTGCCTAGTGCACAAAACATGGCTACTTGATGGAAAGCATCGGGCTATGGCTTTTGAAATCGCTTTTTCCTCATCAGACCCAATGACCATCCCACTATCAACAGCGAGCTGGGTCCCGCCTATTTCAGTGTCCAGGCTCCCACTGACATGAGACAGAGACTCTCAGTAGGTGTCGTAGGAATCGTCCCAATGCAGATAGGCGGGACCCAGCATTATGGGATGCTCATTGGTGGTCTTTCTAAGTTCATGTGTTTGTAAACAGTGTCAGGTAGCAAGGTCCTAGATTGAAAGTCCTGTCTATTCTTAGAACAGTTGGTCGAGTGGCTGAGGTTGCACAAAAATTAGCTATATATATCCACTACAAAATTGCCACTGTTTGTTACAATATCATCACTGGTTCAGCTCCACCTTACTTGGCCTCTCTAATACAGCTGTACACGCCATCCCGTAACTTGCGCTCTTCCGCCGACACTCGCCTACTCCGTGTGCCCATCCGTCGTCGAAATTTCCAAGGCCAACGAGCCTTTTCGTACATTGGCCCAGTCACATGGAACAGCCTTCCCTCCCACATCCGCCACGCTCAGTCCTTGGCAACATTCAAAGCTAAACTGAAAACACATCTCTTCTCCTCCCAGTAATTCAACTCAGCTTTTTATTGTCTTGTACACTGTGTGTGTGTGTGTGTGTAAGATGGTTTATTTGGGTTGGGTTCCCCACATCCTGTGTTTGGGCAGGATGCTGGGGTCCCCGCTCTCTTACTGCCATGGTCTCTGTTGCCTGCAGGAAGACAATGCGGGGTTTTTTTATTTTATCAGTCTTTATTTTCGCGGGTTGTTGCTGTCCTCCCCCCCCCCCCTCCCGTTATATTGTAAAGCGCCTAGAGCCAGCCCCTGGGTTAGGCGCGTTAAAAATCTCCACTATTATTATTATTATATATTGCACAGCTGTTCCTCGCACTGTAAAATGACACAAGGTGGACTTCTGGGCGTGTGTATTAACTTTGATATATACTTGTGTCCTGAGGCGACGCTGTTGACAAGTGCTTGTACGTTGTCAGCAATGTTGTTCCTGTACGTGCCACTGTCTCTTTCATTCTTCTGCATGTTGTATTAAGCAGACTGAACTTCTGACAGGTCCAGAGGGGCATCCATCGGAATTGTGCTTGGCATGTCCATGTGGCGCCATTCGTGTTGGTTGGGTACCCATGTACTCCACCACAAACACATCATGGCACGCTGGTGACATCGACGCTGGATATTTCAAAGTGCATGTAATTCCGCATTTGAATTCTGGATCGGACGCAGTATGCGTTTGGCGTAGCACAAGAATCTGATCTTTGTCTGTGTGGGGGCCCATGGCTACACTTTCCTTCATGATGTTGACATATTGGCCTTTAGATTGTTCCATGTATTTCAAACAGTCACCACGCACCAAATAATGAATGGTCTTGGAGGTAAACCTCAACCATGCGCTGCAGTCGTCAACAAAAACAGATGTCTTGCCATCTGACATACGCTAATTCAGTGCGTTGGAAACCCGGAAAATCCTGTTGTCTTTCCATCCTCTTGGTATTGTGCTTGGTGGTTCTTCGGAGCTCACAAAGTTTTATCAGTTCATCGATATCTAGAAAACTTCACATGCCCGTAAGTCCATCTTCCATAAACTCGTCAGGCTCCCTCCCATTCGCATTCACAAGCACATCACTGGAATTACACTCAGTTGTACGCATGGAGACTGTGCTGAAGCTTTCTTGTGTCAAAGTTGAAAGAGTTGAATGGAAGCTGCCAACTCTGGCCTTGGCATTTGGAGTTGAGTCAGTGGGAGGGAAGGGTATCAGGCACATCACTGATATTCAATTCAGTGCTAAGCTTGGAGACTGAGGTGAAGCTTTCCTGTGTCGAAACAGTTGAATCGAGGCTGCCAGCTCTGCCCTTGGCATTTGGAGTTGAGTGGGAGGGAAAGGAACAACTGAAGCTCCCCGGATGGTCTGGAGAGTGGGAGGCGCCCTTTCATACGTTATGGCGGATTTGGGCGGCCGTTGGCGGAGTTTGTGGAATGGACTCACTCGATATCGAGTACTTGCAGGTCCTGGTCGATATGCTGAAATCCGGGTCGTCATGAGACCATTGTATTTGCTGTTTGGATGTCGCACTTCCACCACCTGAAATTCCACCAAAACACACTACAAGCAAGAGAGAGAGAAATAACACGAAAAAAAAATATATATATATATATTTGAAAATGGTGGCATTAAATTTGGGTCTGGCGACCTGCAATTTTCAAACTTGCCATTTTAAAAAACAAATGAACAAACAAAACAAAACCTAAACTATCGAACATGCTTAAAACTGGAACCTGACATTTCACACACACGCACGCACGGACGCACACACGCGCAAAGTACGAACAGTCCCGGGCAGGTTTTAGTAGGACCCCTCCTAGTAGTCGCCACTTCTATTTTCGCTTCGTTGCGAACGAACAGGATTGAACAGACTTGTTGGATACCACCTCTCACCAGACTAGAAAGAGTCCGCATCTCGTCACGGAACTTCAGTGGAAAACGAGTTAGCAGCTTTTTTTTTTTTTTTTTTTTGGTTAAAGAAAAAAAACATTCACTGAGTCGCAAATGTCTCTCTTGGAGCGGATCAGCGGGAGCTTAGTCGCTGCAGTGGTTGGTGACTGCTTAGGATCACCTTTTGAAGGAGAGGATCCAGACGCCACTGGGGTGCTGAACTTGATTGAAGAAATAGACGAAGGTTTTTAAGAGTCTGTCTGGTCACGTCTACCAGTCTGTCTATTCTTTCTCTCTGATAAAAAACAAACAAAAAAAAGCTGTGATCACGTGCTCTGATCTCTGAAACTCTTTACTGGAGAAGTGGTGGTTATGTATGGTGGCCGATCGTACATGTATATATATCATCTGGGATTTCAGTATATTATTCTGCTAATTAATACGTGTTGTCGTTTGCTAATTACATAACACGAAACATGTGGAAACGGCATCAATACAATCATAAAACGTGAATAACCAACTAACCTCTTAATCTTGTGGTAGTTAGATGCTTGAGGTTTCGTTCCTTCAGGAAAGAGAGCGAAGTAAGCAAAACGCGTTTGTGCAGTCACTAAAAGCACAGCAGGCCAGCTGAGTAATGTCTCTGTCAAGAATCAGTGGAAGTTTAGTTGCTGCAGTTGTTGGGGACTGCATTGGCGCGTTGTACGAAATGTCGAGCAAAGTCACGCTGGAGGCTGTGCAGCAGACGGTCGAGCGAATAGAAAAAGGTCCCTTATTCAGTGCTACCGCTACGTGTGTCCGGAATATGTCCGTGAACAAGTCAAGTGAAATTTTATTTCAAAACCCTGGTGGGGGTACATGAAACAAGATGATTATCAAACATATCATACGTACGATACACATTGTGCATGGTCACTTGCACATTGATTTTACAGACTCCGAGCATGCATACACATGTTTCAAGTCATGCACTATACAGCCACTACCATTTTTTTTTTTTTTAACTGAAATATCGCTACTTATGTCATGGATGTCTCTGGCCAGCTTCATTTCATTGGAGTAGGGAAACTATAGATTTATACACACACACACCCTGCTGAACATTTTATGGGCCTGATTTTATGTAGATCAGTTGAGACCAGGTAGAGATTTACATGAGGGCTTTGTTTCTTCCCGGTGAGCACATTTTCCTCAACTGTTTGAAAAAGGAAAGCTGGATTGCAGATAAGTCAAACCTGCCAAGATGGTCACCTCTATAAGCATGCCACTGACTGCCGCAAAGTGGTCACCCCAAAGGATCCCCCAGTGTTTTCCTTCAGTATTTACACTGTAAAAGATCATTGATGGTCACATGCTTAACACAGCCTTGCCACCCGTAATGGCAGGCAGTTCCAATCACCCTGTACAAAACTCATTTAGTGGTGTTTTGGCCACCTTTTTACCCCTGATGTTATCACGAGTTTCTTCGATGTCTGATCCGCTTATTGTTTGCCAATCCATGCTTGACAAAGGTCCACCAAGGCAGTCACCGACATGTGCCTCCCTGGCTGAGTGAATCAAGAACAAAATGAAATGGAAGCATCAGAAACAAGAACAAATTGAAATGGAAGCATGCATGTACAGGCATACTCACACAAGTATGGAACTTCCTAACCCACAACCTGCACTTCTTTTCATGGCAATCGTACATTCAGCCTCACAGTTATTATATTGGGTGCACACCTTTGTGCACGAAGACGAATTTCGCACGCACTGCAAGTGTACCCCACTCATTGGCAAATTTCACAGTAAGTGTACACCAGGCATCACAGCAAGTGTACACCTAAAAAAAACAGTTGCCTGCTTTGAAGGCTTATTGTAGCTAATCCGCATCCTCCTATACATGTACAATAACTGCTGTCAGCCTGCTTAGGAAAGGCTGTAGATCTCTTGTCAAACACCACTTCGTCAATGAATTTTACAAAAGCAACATTTTTTTGGTGCAAATGTGCAAGAATGCCATTTTCTAGTTAAAACGCGCTTGCAAAATCACAATACCGAACACAGTTTTCCTACACAGTGGCAGGTTTGTGTGGTATGTCTTATGACAAAAGGATGTTAAACTCCTAAACACCCACCCACCAACCCACCCGCATCTCTTGGTGCTTCTAAACACACATGCTTTTTCAATAAGCCGATAATTATTGTAGGAGTTTCTCATATGGGAGCCATGCAATGTAACACAAATTTCTGCATTTTACCAGTTTCAAAATTTATTAACCTAATGGTTGATTGATTGATGGTTGATTGGATGATTACATTTCCTGTTTTGTTTCTATTTTGCATCAGCCAGGGGGAGGTGGAAGAGACCCAGAACAGATGATGGCAAGGCCAGTGCAAAGGCAAAGCGATACGAGTTCACAGATGACACAGCCATGGCACGGAGCATCGCTGCATCTCTGGTTGAAATGAAAACCTTTGATGTAAAGGATATTGCCAGAAGGTAGATTATTTAATAATAATACTAAAGGGTATTTGTGGCGCCCCATCTCACAAGAGCTCAGGGCACGTACATAAACTACACATACAAAAAAAATTATATAACGTACAGCGCGCGCACACACACACACACACGCACGCACGCACACACACACACACACACGCACACGCACGCACGCACGCACACACACACACGCACACACACACACACACACACACACACACACACACACACACAGATGGATAGATAGATTTTTTGCAGGTGGCATGCAGAGATGGGGAGGGGAGGGGCATGGGGGGGTTGGTTCTACTGCATGGAGAAAAGATGTGGTGTATTAAGGTGGGACTTAAAGACTGCTAACGACTGAGCATGGCGGATGTGAGAAAGTTATGTCATATTGGCCTCCAGAAATTTCTTTTACTGTTTTTATTGTTTTGAGAATGACTTTCTCTTGCCTTCTTGTGCACACAGATATATATTAATTTCAAGTGTGCATATGACAGTCCATTCCCTTCAGCATGGACCATGGAATGGAAAACAAGTACACGCTGTTTAAGAAGGAACAGAAAAACAATAACACACGCATTCCACTTGAGTAAGCGGGTGGGTGGGTGTTTGGGAGTCCTTTTCCACCCTATAAGGGTGATATCAAAGACGGGGCAACAAGAAAAAGGCCAGCACAAATATTTGGCCCCAGCCAGGATTCGAACTCGTGACCCGAGCACTGAAGGTCCAACGCTCTATCATTCGGCTTTCCCGCCCCGGCGCCCCCCCCCCCCCCCCCCCTCTGGAGTAAGCAGCCCAAAGTTCTGTTCCCAGAAAATATGCCCATTGATGACAATGACATTCATTACCCAGGTTTGGCATGCTTAGTCCAGTGTTTGAAGACAGCAAAAATATGAGGCATCTGTTATTTGTGTTACTCTGCCAAGGTTTGCTGAGGAATACAAGAAGGAGCCAGGCAGAGGGTATGGTTCAGGAGCGGCTTTGCTGCTGGACGCACTATCAAAGCCAGATCTGCAGGATATTTTCAAGCCTGGGAGAGAGCAGTTTGATGGTAAAGGATCCTATGGCAATGGCGGTGCTATGAGGATTGGACCACTTGGCCTGTTTTGCTACAAGTCAGATTTCAGTGAACTGAAGGTGTGATTTTACTGCACGTTTTCAGAATTAACATAGAGCAGAATCAACTAACCTTACTAATGGGACAGTTTAGAGAGAAGAACAAACACCGGTTAGTGTTGAATATTTTCAGTTTTACACTGTAACTGTGTCTGAAGATTGCCCTAGCTTTCATAGTCTGTTTCAATATATATTTCTGCTTCTTTACTGTTTATAACACCTGGCTTTATGCTATTTGTTTTAGATATCTTTACTGTATGTTTTCGGTATCAGAACTTTTACAGGGCTTTATATCTGCATCAGACATCGGTCATAGAAGATTCATTTTCAGAATGTCGGATTATTTTCTGATCAAGGCGGACATGCGTCCTATCATTTCTGTGCCACGGAGGACAGTATTCAGGACAAATGTCCTTTAGTTTTATGGTCAGCCATATGCTTGTATGGGTGTCTCAGTTCCTTTATAAATTTTTATATTGTCAGGTGTCTGTTCAACATCTTAAAGTCCTTGATGACCACAATTTGTTGTACTTTGCAGATCATCACTTCAGAGCATCACTGCTTAGAAGTCTGTTCTGTTGAAATAAGTTTTGTATCATGTTCCCGTAACATTAAACAGCATATTGTATTGTGATCAGAGGATGAGCACAGAAGTGACCACCCTGACCCACACACATCGTAATGGGATCATCGGTGCCATTCTTCAGTGCCGGGCAGTGCAGCTTGCTCTTTCAATGGACAACACCCAACCTTTGGACACCAGTTGTTTCATTGAGACTCTACTGAAGGACATACAGCCACTGGAGAAGGAGGCACTTCAACATGCTGAGGAGAAGGAACCTGTTGAAGAAGAGTATGCTAAAAGTTTTATGATTTTTGTGCTGAGCATTGGTCTCTTGATCAAATTAAAATTATGACAGCCCAAATTTGTACAGTCCTTTTCTTTAGCCCCCATTGGAATCGCCATCACATTGTCATTTGATCTCGGGGAGCCGGGGTGGTCGAATGGTAGAGCGTTGGACTTCTAATGTTCGGGTCGTGAGTTCGATCCCAGCTCGGGCCAAGTATTTGTGCTGGCTTTTTCATCGTTGCCCCGTCTTTGATATCACCCTATGTGGTGGAAAAGGACGTTAAACCCCCAAACACCCACCCACCCCACCCTTGTCATTTGATCTCCAAACATCTACCTTTCCATGTTTGTGAGAGATGAAACTGAATGAGCAGGTGCATGAACCAGTTAAGCTTAATATATTTTACCATCTTAATTCCTTAGTGACTTCTGCAGGGATGCATACACTACAATTTCGTTACCCTTTCGTTGTCAATTACGTCAATGAACGTTACAATTTCGTTCATGTCGCAATCTTGGTGATTATGCATATATATGTACATGTACATTGTAACTCTCTTGTACAGTTGTAGGGAAGTTTTTCTTTTTTCTCTCTAATTTAATTCATTTCTGTTGCTACAATAGGGATAAACTTCCTTACTGTCAGAAACTGGAGACTATCCGCAAATTCCTCACTCGTGATGTCCACAAGGAGGAGGTCGTTGAAAAGTTGGGTGAGTGCAGCCATCGGTTACCAGAAAATTTGGGGCCTCTCTGATTACCCGCTGTGCCCATGCTCTAAAGCGTGAGAGAGTAGAAAGTGCTCACCGCGTGTACAAAGTATAAAGGTACATGCACTTTCATAATGCCCTTGATCAATACGCAGAGTAAACTGGACATGAGGTTTGAGATTTTTTTTAAAGTTAATTGCTGCAGTTTGTTTTCTTATCCAAATGTATAAAGTGGCTTATGTTTCTCAAAGTCAGTTCAAATGAAATGCTGCAGTTTGGTTTCTTATCTACTTTGTTGAAGTGGCATTTGTCTCTTGAAAGTTTGCATTGCACTGATCCACAGGAACAAACATATCAGCTCTCGGGTCAGTGCCTACAGCTATATACTGCTTCCTGAAAGGCTCACAAAAGTCTGTTGCAGGCATCAAGGTATGGAAAGCATTTTTTTTTTTTTCTTCTTTTAATGTGTGATGTGGTCAGCCTTAACCTTGAATGATGTCTTAGGTGAGACAGATCAGCACTTGTACTCAAATACATGTATGCTCCACATCCCAAATATTCAGTTGAAGCTTTTATGACTTTATCTACATAACAACACATAAGCTGACCTAAACCGAGTTCATTTTGATAATCAGTGAAATACACAAAGAGCCAAGGTGGAAATCTGCCCCCCCCCCCCCCCAAAAAAAAAACAAAAACAAAAAAAAACCAACAAAACAACAACAACAACAAAAAACCCTTAAGGTAATGCACATCCACAACAAATTGAGAATTTTCACAGGCTTTGCACGTGAAACTAGGGGTGTGTAAACACCCGGGATGTACACCGTGGGTGGATTCTATGGTAAAAGAATTGGTGTGTTGGAAACCTCAGTATAGACTAGTCAGCAGAAGAACCCTCCAAGCAGCACTTTCAGTGGCGTGGGGACTAGATGGACTATAGTTGTTGCCGGTTGTTAGTCGCAAACTAATGCAAGGTCTTGGCTTTCAGGAGCGGAATGAGGTGGAACAGACCATCATATACGCCATATCCCTTGGAGGTGACACGGACACAATTGCAACAATGGGAGGCGCCATTGCAGGAGCATTTTACGGCATTGACAAGGTCCCCCAGACCTGGCAGGATGCATGTGAAGGTGTTCATGAGGCCATGAAGGTTGCTAAGCAAATGGCAGAACTTTTGGAAAAGTCATAGTGTTGTGAAAGTGATCATTCCACTTGCAGGGATAAAAACTATGTGTGACATTTTTTGCAAAAAGTTTGCAAGGTTAGCTGTGCGCTCATCGGCATGAGCACAGAATAAACTCTTGCTTTTACCATGTATATTGTAGATACATTGTAAATGCAATCTTTCTCGATTCATAATTGTGTGTGTGTGTGTGCACGCGCACGCACAAGTGCATGTGAAAATAAAAAAAGAAATTTTTGCTCTTTCATTCCATAATTATCCATATTCATTATTGGTCATTTTGTGCTGATCAAGACCTGTTTTTAAGTTGCTTTTCTATGGGGGATCAGCTTCATAGGATGGGGCAGATTTTGATGTGTGCAGCAGCAAGTTTCAGTGATAAAAAAAATATAGACTGTATTTCTCCAGATGTTACATCCTTTTATGCACACGGTGACGTAACAAAATCTACGTCATGTACACCAGCATGCTTACTGTGCTGCTGTGTTCTTTTTGGCGAGAGTTGTATGACACTTGTATGTATGTTTGTGTACAAGTGGATTTCTCCTAAACCATTCCACTTTATGACTTGGTACTTGGAGATAGTATGGACAGCCATGATATGCAGAGGTATTTTGCAGGGTTTTAGT
The DNA here is from genome assembly GCA_018292915.2 of Batillaria attramentaria. NCBI lineage: Eukaryota > Metazoa > Mollusca > Gastropoda > Batillariidae > Batillaria > Batillaria attramentaria. Next base: position 212,148 of record JACVVK020000473.1, on the reverse strand, counting down.
CTTTTACTCTATTTTTTTTTACGAATTTTTAGAGGAGTTATTGACCCTTTTCAAAGATCAGTTGTGACACTTTTTCATGCAAAACAGTTATTCACATGTGTCTTCATTTTCCAGAAGTCGGATGGTAATCCATTTATACTGGATAAGTTCCCAGCAAGGTTCTCTAGCTTTAGTTTAACGAATTATATATATATATATATTTTTTTTTTAGGTAGGGGCAAGTTGCATATGAAGTTGCACAGCTCTGGAACACATGCATTTGTCAAACTGCTCATCACTTCAGCATTTTTAAGTAAGAAAATTGCTCGTGTGACTTGAACTGCAATACTGTTAATAGTTTTCAAATACAGAATTATGGACCTTTTAGCAAAACATGTAACGGTATTATGTTTCCACAGGAAATAATTATCCTAAGAGTTCCGTTCTGTCAATTTCATGAGTACATTTCAGGGTACTTAACCTTCGGACGACGTTGTGGGTAAAAAGTTGCACACACATTGCTTTAGAAATTTCATGACTTTGCCAATAAATGGTTTGACTATGTTCATGCCAAAAATTGTGTTGTTTAACTTGTAATTAGCAGAGTAATTAAAGAATAAGTTGTGAATTGCCTATATAAAAACCATGGGTAATTTGTTTCCCACGATGTAGGACTAGGAATAAGTTGAAATTTACCTTTCTAAAAACCATGGGCAATTTGTTTCCCACGACGTAGGACTAGGAATAAGTCGAAAATTACCTATTTAAAAACCATGGGTAAGTTGTTTCACACGATGTAGGACTAAGAAGTTTTTTTACCGACGTAGCCGGAAGGTTAATCTGTGTTTCATCAACCCTGTAGATCTGCCAGATTTTACGTGTAAAAATTCATTCAATCAGAGGTCACAGCACCAACAAAGAAAGCGTAACACTTGAACGAATATCTGGTGTCGGACGACTTGGTTCGACTTGTACATCAAATGTTTAGTTTACAGACAAAATCTGTAAATTTCATCAATGCCTCTAATGGAAAGAACGTCATCTCTCTCTTTGGCGAAAACAACAGCGGCAAGAAAAATATCGAAGTTGAAATCCCTTTTTGGCAAGCACTGTAGATCTGACAGAGTTGAAAAAATGCTGCAGTGATGACATACTTGGAGAAGCAACTTTGCGGGATGGTTCATTTCTCCTTGTGTTACACATTTTGCACATATCATGCTTTGGAATGCCTCCAAAATCAACACTTGATTACTCATGTGATAAGAACAATAAAATGCCAGTGAAGGAAACAGAATCTCAGTGTGTGCTTTATTATTCAACAGTTCTTATCAAGCAAACAAAACAAAAGAAATGCTTCCCAGGAGCAGAACAAACTAAATGCATAAAATGCTAATTACAAGAATATCTGGATCTGGTGGATACTACATAAAACAAATGTTTATCAAGAACAAAATTACATGCATAAAATGCTAATTATGAGAATATCTAGATCTCGTAGACACTACTGTCTACATAAAACAAATGTTTATCAAGAGCAAAACAAACTAAATGCATAAAATGCTAATTATGAGAATATCTAGATCTGGTAGACACTACATAAAACAAATGTTGATCGAGCAAAACAAACTACATGCATAAAATGCTAATTATGAGAATATCTAGATCTGGTAGACACTACATAAAACATGTTTATCAAGAGCAAAACAAACTAAATGTATAAAATGCTAATTGTGAGAATATCTGGATCTGGCAGACGCTGCATAAAACAAAAATGTTTATCAAGAGCAAAACAAACTAAATGCATAAAATGCTAATTATGAGAATCTAGATCTCGTAGACACTACCTAAAACATGTTTATCAAGAGCAAAACAAACTACATGCATAAAAAGTAGATTATGAGAACCAGGGCGTGAAATGGTCCACAATCCAAAAGGAGAAATTTTAGCGTGTAGCGTTCAGAGACGGAAGTGGCAGAGCTACAAACGTCTGTCTGCAAAGCGGATGGGTATGTTACGGGTGTCTGCGGGCATGCACCCCCGGATTTCTTTTAGAAATTGGACTAAAAGCTGTGGAATGGGTGCATTTTGGCATGATTTTGGGTGTTTCAGAGGAGAGAACACTCTTTATAGGAGGAAAATATTTACATTTAGACTAATATCTGTACAATTTAGTGCGTTTTGACATGGTTTTAAGTGCTTCAGAGGACGAAACACACTTCTTTGGGGGAGGGAACTTTATAGCCAGAGGTGAAAATCTATCAAAAGGTGGAAGATTTTAAGCCCTGGAGAACACCCAGATCTCAGACACTATGTAAATCATAAGATGGAGAGAAAAAGACACTACAAACATTACACATGCAGTTATATACGGCAACGTGAAATGCCCAGTAACCATGACTCCAAGCACTCAAACAGCCATCTGCACTGTGACAGAAGGCTGAGACCAACAAAATGGTCTGAATCCCTTTGTCTAAATCTGAATTGTCCATAATTACTGGTGTCAACAAACTGGACAACACAAGAAACTTGGTAACCGAGGATGTCATGTTCCCACTGTGTAAGTATACATGTATCATGTCTTGAAAAACAGAGGAAAAGTGTTCACAGGTGTGTCTAACTTGTTACGCATGTAGAAACTTGTTACACAAATGGAAGCTCGTTATGTGAATGTAAACCTTGTACCTGCATTTCCATCAACGTCTCTCGGGGTATGTTGTCTCCCCATACATAGGCATAGGGTAAACCTTGACGTCTTCCATGCTCTGCACATCACCATCGCCTTGGGATCCATTGTTAGGACTAGCAAAAACATTTGCGCCTCTGCCATCGTGTGAAAAGCCACCTGAACTACCAGCGCCATAGTTAGTGGTGTAATCACCGTAACTGCTGCCAGAATCAGCAACAGAAACAAAGCTGCTAGCACTGCTCATGCCCTGCCCCGTGCTCATGTCGGTGAGGGACAATGGCACATTTTGCAGCATGGGAGGGATCTGTTGCATTTCCTCATCATCAATAGGGCCGTCATACTTGACTTTGTTGTGATACAACCAGAAACATGGGTGGGTGCACAGGGCAGGCTTAGAAGGACACTTGCCGCAGTGGTAAGTCGTCTCTTTGGGGTACTTTCTCTGGCCGCCTGGGGTGTAGCCTCTACGTGCAAGGCACACTTTGCACCGCCTGCTTGGGTGCTTCTTGGCAGCCGTGGGAGGGATGCGTTCACAGAAGTGGCTTTCTGTCAGTCGGGCACGATCCTCCCCTGTGATGCTGTCGGGCAGATCCTCTGGCCTGTACCCTGGTGGCAAGGGTTCACTGGAGTGGTATGTCCTTGGCCTGTAGACAGGTTGTATTGAGCTGCTGTAAGGTTCTTCTGTAGTATCTGCAACAGAAAAATGAGATGGGTGAAGTAAAGCTGGGAGTCGTTCGCTGATCACAGATTACCACTTACTCAGCGCACATACATACACACAAACAGGCTAACAGAATTTACCTGCTTCAGCTATGAAGTACCCAATAGTGTTCTCTTGGAATATACTTTGTAAGGAATTCTGCAACACAGTTGTTGGCATGCAGTGATTTCATGTGGCGGTGTAATGTACGTTGTAGCCAGAGCTTATGTTTCCAGGTGCACATCACAGTCCCTGAGATGATTATGTACCAGATAAACAGATTTGCCTGGTATCTTTCATTAAATGTGGCTCTAGTCTTTGTAACCTCTCTCCCTCTCTCTCTCTCGTGTGTGTGTGTGTGTGTGTGTGTGTGTGTGTGTTTCACAAAATGTCTTCTGAGTAACAGCCCCCCCCCCCCAATATGTGTGTGTTTGTGTGTGTGTGTGTGTGTGTGTGTGTGTGTGTGTGTGTGTTTCACAAAATGTCTTCTGAGTAACAGCCCCCCCCCCCCAATATGTGTGTGTTTGTGTGTGTGTGTGTGTGTGTGTGTGTGTGTGTGTGTGTGCAGGGCCGGATCAAGGGGTATAGAAGGGGGGGGTTCCAAAATTTTTTGGGGGGGTTTGGGGGTCTCCCCCAATGGGGGTGCAGGGGGCATCAGGACAGCTTGAAAGCCTATGTCTAAGCTGTTTATCAAGGTTTGTAGACAAGATTGTAATCTTTTCTGTTATCGGCATCGGATGGGTGCGCTCCGAGGGCGGAAGGGCGGGGGGGGGGGGGGGGGGGGGGGGGGTGGTACCACTTTTCTCATCGGATTTGACCATGAATAAATTTGGGTCCCGGCTGACATGGATTAAAAAAAAAAACAAAAAAAAAACGTCCATCTACAGGTACATGTCATTTGCAGGGGGGGGGGGGGGGGTTCCAGAACCTGTGGAACCCCCCCCTGGATCCGGCCCTGTGTGTGTGTAAGACAGTTTCATTAGCGTAGGTATGGTACAATTTAAATTTTACTTTGAACAACTAACAATCAGTACACACTGTAACAAACACAGATTTAATCAAGTTAACTCCTTAAAGCAGACTCAAATTACATAAACATCAATTACCAATTCATAAGTTTCCTTACACAGCCAAAACTCTCTCTCTCTCTCTCTCACACACACACACACACACACACACCTGCTTACACTGGCAACACATCCATTAAAATCAAAGATGATGTTCACACTATGAAAGTCAATCAGCAATTTCCCTCAGCTAAAGTCCATAAGTGTACTGTCAAATAAACCTATGCTTGCAGCTAGATGTTATGTGTCTGTCAACTAATGTACCTTATATATATATATATATATATACTGTATATAAACCTATGGCATGGCAACAGCCACGGGGATAGAGGAAAACAATTATTGATACATTGTCATAAACACAAACATGAAGTCGAGGAAAGAGTCTATCATCCTTTGAATAAAGCAATCATATCTTCGGTAGCTATGCTAAAACACTTCAATATTCTCCAAGCTGACATTTTAAACAGGGTAGCAAGGTCACAAGGTCAGTTCTGGTAAACCGAGGACTACTGTTTCAGATTCAACCTGCTAACTTTGTCCTTGTTCGAGAATCGAACTGGCAGCGTGGAGTCAAGATCACGTTGCTGACACCAGCGTATACTGGACAAACCCCTGACAATCTTATGGAGGAGACTATAAAGCAGTTGGAAGCGTGTCACTAAATGCTAGCCCCTGTCTTGAGAGGGAAGTCAACAACTGCGGAACATCCTTGTATCCAAAGCTCTACAGAAACCCCAGTAACAGCAGTCTTGACAAAGTCTTAGATTTGCTAAAAGCTTGCATGAGGATTGTTTCCGCTAGGCTCTTGTGCAAACATAGGAGTCGCTGCTGAGCTGAGCGTTGATGCCACTGCCTGTTGAGAGGTGCGTCTCGTGGTTTCAGCAAGAGCACGCAAAACATGCCTTCGGAGCGTTTCACGTGGCACCCCGTACTTCTTGCCCACACACCGGAGGGACTGCCCACTAACGACTTCCTGAACTGCACATGACATGAGTGGCATAGGGTGCTTGTGCTTGGTCCAGCCTGCGGTGTCTCGTTCTTGTTCATACCACAGGCGTTCTGTTGGTGACGATTGCGGGAACCTCCCTGAAACATACGACAGACAGAGCAGGTCTGTGAGAATGGACCCATTCCGACAGGTCTGTGAACGAGAATGCACTGTCTACCTCAACTGTAGGAAAAGAGGAACACAGAATGGGAAGACTGACAGCCCCTACTTTATGCAAGGGGGGAAAACAGATCTTGGGAAACTGACTTCACATGGAAAATGGCTTGAAAATCCACATGGTGGCATGAGAAAATGATAAGCTGAGAAGGAAGTCGTAAGCCAAGGCCAAACCTAACAAATGGATACTTCCATAACGTGTGTCGATGATTGTGAATAATTATACCTATCCAGTCAGCCCAATATTTCCATGATGATCTTATCACAACTTCAGTTACAACTGATGCAGCCGAAACTTGAAATGATCACTGAACGAGTTGAAGTATAACAAGCAGCCCCGCTCTAAGTAGTCAATACAACAAACTGCTGTCTTGCTGAAAACTCCAACAAGCACAAAAGTGTACACAAAGGTCAAAACCAAGTCCTTTATAAAATGCGTTTCTTTACTATTAGTTATGGCTGGAAATACTTCTACCATCTTGCCACATTATCATTTAGCAATGTTTGTATTCTGAAGCATGCAGCACACGTACACAGAAGAGCTTTCAATCAAAATATCCCCGCAGAAAGTCACTATCCGCTGCCCTGGAATTGCCCTCCTGCTGCATTTCCGCTGCACGACGCACATGCCTGCGTAGCGTGGTGCGGGGCACGCCGTATCGCACAGATACGGACGCCGCAGTCTCCCCTTGCAGAACTCTGTTTACAGCTTCATTCAGCTGGGGGTAGCGGTTCAGGGCATTTCGCGTATCAACCAGGCACCCCTCGTCTAATAACCCCCTCATTTCCAGGAAAGTATCTGGAACACAGAGACAGGCAGAAAAGTGGGGTAACATGCTGTTTGTCCAATGAGGGACATTAGTGGCAGCTGATTTGACGTTTATAAGGGTCGTTTGCCCATTCCACAAAGACAGAGAAAGGGGAACTCCACTGTTGAAAAGACGCTGCGGCCACCATTCCAATATAAATACAAATGACTATGAATGAACTCCTGCATTACAAATGCATCAAACTGTTCCCCAACAAAACCAGGCCGGGATGACAGCAACTTTTTATGGCTAATACGTTGCTACAGGCAATTACACATGACAATACACATATATATATATGTTACCACAACAACAACCAAAATGTCCTTCCATACCCAGTGAGATAACAATCTGCTGAAGCAACGATTTGCTTGGTTCTTCCAGCCTAAGAATTCAAGGCGATTTTCAGAGCAAGACAGAGACACCCTGTTGTCTATCTAATACCGGGTACTTGATCCCCACAAATAAACAACAACACACACAGAACAAAGCATTCACATTCACGGTGCTCTGCAAACATTCAAAGCTCCTAATGCATACTTGCTTGGTTTCCACCATGTCATGATCACTGTGCGCCGCCACAGACTCCAAATACCGTGAATATGCACTGGCAACACCACTGCAGTGTGTTGGGTCATCTGTGACACTGACAACATGCACTTGCACAACCCCATGTACAGGTATCCATCATGTACTTGGTGGCACTTCGGCAGAGGGTTAGTCGGAAACGCACAGAGAAGAAAAAGCATCTGCAGGGGACTGTTGCATGTCCAATTACTGTCCAATGACTAGTGAACTGTCACATGACATTGCTGTGTCACACGGCTGGAGCAAATGCCTCCAGCCACTCAAAACCAGTCTTCCGCCCCAAGAAACACTTTCTTCACCTAATAAAAACTCTGTTTAAGTGATACAGCTTGAGTGCTCTACTGTCTTTGAATTACACAAGTCGCGCTCTCCCAAAGCGGGCCGGCCTTTGAATGGCTGGACACCATCAATTCAGCACAGAATCTCAATTGCGAGTCCTTATATCCATAAGTATAAACACTCTCAATTCAAGCTGAAACTTTCGCCTTTGTCAAGCCTTCTTCACCACTGATCAGATCCATTTTAAAATATTTTTCTCAGTTTTCATAGTGAAATCAGCTGTCTCCAATCAAGCTATTTGAAAATCAAGCTTCCAAATGGCTGCTATATTTGACCAGGAACTACACTTAGTTCAGGGTTGTGTGCCAGTCTCAAATAATTATGTCAGTATTTCGCGTAGATCTGACATATTATATTATGCAGTCCCGTCACAGTCTGCTTAGTCTCACAAGCTCACTGCTGAAAAGCAAATGCCCCACGACATTTGCCCGGGTGGTTAAGCGCACAAGTGGCGAGACGATCATAGAGGGAGCGTGCTGGAATGGAGCACTGGCTGGAAGCACGCGGAACGCTGGTCCCCCAGTGCACAAGATCTATTGCTCTGTCCATGTCCTCCCGACTATATTTCTTGTACAAGCTTCCTCGCCTTTGGTTGACACCCAACTTGTCTCTCCGGGGCCGTCCAACTGGAAAAGGAAGCGAAAACGTGCACATCAGGCTAGTCATTAATTTGTTTGACAGACGTTGAATCGTCAAAACGTTCTTTCTGTCTACAAAATCTGATATTATTTAAAGGCACATATTTTGTACAGCTAAGTACCATCCACCTGGACGCCCCCTAGTTCTGTGCCCTCCCTGCTGTGACTTGCGGGCAGAGGCTCTCTAGTTGCCATGCAACTAAGGAAACATATACTGTATATATATATATAATTCGAGTTCGGACGAACCAGATGAATTGAGCTGAACGCGAAAGATTGGCTCTGTCAACAAAACAACCATGAATACAGTAACGTATGGCTCCAGATGAGGTCTTAGGTAAGCATTACCTCATGGTAATGATGCAATCGCTATGTTGAGTACATGTAGCGGTATTAGTGCATTTGCCCGAGATGAGAATGGCCCTAGACGGCATGTAAGTACGGAGAAAATACTGCTGAGGAAAGTCTGAATCGAAATATGAGATGATGGCACTGAGACAGCTTCTGTCAAGTTTTGTGGTAAGGTGGTGTGTACCTCGTTCACTTTCTTATCTGTGGCAGAATCCTGATGTGCGAAGTAAAAGTCACGTGTGTACATGGACTGCAAATCTCTCTCTCTCTCTCTCTCTCTCTCTCACACACACACACACACACACACACACACACACACACACTCACTCACACACACACACACACACACACAGAGCAGAGTTTAAAATTCTGTATTTCATACATATACATTTCATATAACTTTCGGCAAATACACACAGCACAACCAGAGCATACTGCACCAGATAAACTGCTAAAAACAGCTGAGCACAGAAGAAAAATTTAAAATAAACACATGGTCCATGTAATCCGGGTGTGTCGCTCATGTTCTTGACTGAAGACCAAACACACTAACAGTCAAAATAAAATCCCCCTCCAGGTCTATAATGAACAACTCAGTCCAGCTGTAGGTAAGAGTCATTTGGTAACTGACACCAGAAAAGCCGACAGCTATTGCAAGAATCCCAGCCAAGTCAATAATCAACAAATTAGCCCAACATGAAGTGTTCGGGGTAGAAGACGCAACAGAAGTTACCGGAGATGGTGAGGATGACATATATTGAATCCATCATCACACTGCTGTTCTTAAAGAGTGTAAATGAGGAACCTTGACACTTGCAGCCATTCTGGCAAAGAATCTTTGACAAGCTGCAGAGGTGAAGAGAGGATCAAGCTTTAGGTGTCTGGAAAATCAGCTTTGTGAGTACTCTTGTGCTTCTGTTAGGAGACTAGTGCCTGCCAGTGTTGCAGACTCTGATGCATGCATCGCACAGTCTGAAACGTGACCGGGTGTAGCCTGTGAGTGAGACAAAGCTCCTGTGATCCCACCGAAGTCATATTCATAGTACTGCAAGGCATTTTGTTCACTGGAGACACCATCAACTGGTGACTGCAGGAATGCTCCATGACATCTCCCTCTTGGGTGGTCAGCTTTGCACTTTGTCAACCAACGGGACAGCGTACGGCGGGGGACGGCGCACAAGTCCGCAGCACGTTCAACGCCAACCCCTCTGTGGACCATATCCACAGCTCTGGTCATTTCCTCTTCAGAGTACCTTGTGTGTGGGTAATGGGAGCCTCTCCTTTCAGTCTGGCCCCTTGGCATGGTAAGGTGGTTAACTGGAAAAGAAAATGAACACCCCATCAGATTTGCTTGGAAACGCCCACGTCCGTTTTCTGAAGGAGATAAACCCACTGCGAAACCACAAGATGGAAAACACCACAAACATACCAACTTAACTGTATACCAGAATCATCTACAATTCGAACTATCCAAAAGTGAAGCCTATTACAGGTACTTATATCTTCCACTACCAAACTATGTTCCATTAGGGTACTGATAATCCATGACGAACGTGGTAGATTGAATATTTGAAGCAGGGTGGGTGGGTGGGTGTTTGGGGGTTTAACGTCCTTTTCCACCACACAGGGTGATATCAAAGACGGGGCAACGATGAAAAAGCCAGCACAAATATTTGGCCCCAGCCGGGATCGAACTCACAACCCGATCATTAGAAGTCCAACCTCTACCATTCGACCACTCCGGCTCCCCATTTGAAGCAGCTTGCAAGGACAAATGATAAAGTGTTCAAAGCAATCAGTCTCAAAATGTGAGTCTGTAAAGGAGCATCTAGTACGCTATGTCTCCGTACACTTCACAAAAACCTGTGGTTATTTTGCTGCAAATAAATTGTTTCAAAACAGCCAAGAAACAAAACATAGCAAAACTCCAAAAATTACCCCCCAAAAAGAGTAAATGCAAGCAAAGAAACCCAACAAATCACAAGAGAGAGAAAGAGAAAAACAGGCAAAACACTACCTCACCGACAAGACTTTGATCCATTTGGCAAACCAACCCCCTGAACTGCATGTTGCAGTACCCAGAAACTAGCATTTAAACCACTTTATCTTCCAATTTCTTGAAGAATTTCTTCCATTTCCATGAAACTCGCAGGCGCTAAAAGGGCATCAAGCTCTTTCGCCCATTTCATCAAGTTTGTTGTGGCATGTGCCATGTTCTGCAGTTTTCGTTACTACCTAAACTCGTCCACAGACGCCAGTCGAATGTTCTCCTGGTCCACCCGAACTATGTTATTCAAACATAAGGGTGGAACTACCACCCCATATCTGCGCATATATGCTCCCGGTCATTTAAAGGTGTGACTCTTTCTGAGATGAATTGTTGGAGCTTGGTTGAGAATATTCTAATGCAGCTTCTGCTGTGGTATTTTGGTTCACGCAAAACTGGGACCAAAGGAAATGGGAATGGATCGGATACACTCTGCGAAAGTCAACATCAAATGTCACCAGGCAGTCCCTTGATTGGAACCTCCAGGGAAAGCGCAAAGTGGGCCGACCGAAGCAGACCTGGCGGAGGAGTACGGACGCTGAAGCCAAGGCCGCCGGAACGACGTGGGCCGAACTAAAGAGGGCGTCCCAGAGCCGAGTGCGCTGGCGGAGTGTGGTTGCAGCCCTATGTTCCCCAGGGAATAAAAAGGATTAAGTCAAGTCAAGTCAAGTCAAAATTGGGACCGAGGAGCAATAGTCAAGTTTTCTCCGAGGAACATCAGCAACACTGATTTGGAGTCACAAGTTGTCCACTACATGTAATAAGATGGCCTTTTTGGCCATGACTTACAAAATGTGACTGCCGCTCCTCGAAATGGAGATCCGACCAGAACCAAGTTAGTGCACTTGAAAATATGCGCCAAGACACTTGCCCGGATGACCAGCCGTGCAGTTGGCCAGCCGACGATACAAAGAGCGCTTTGGGACTGAACAATGGCTGGCCGCCTGATGCACACCAATGCCCCTGTGGACCATGTCAATAGCTGTGGCCATATCCCTGTTTGAGTACTGTGAGTATCGTGTACGGAGGCCTCTCAGTGAAGGCACATTTTCACCTCGCTGTACAACGACTGGAAAAGAAAGGAAACAAGAACTTCATTACAGAAGCATTTTCTTTATATTTTTAGATTCGAGTCATATCTGAATTCAGGCTGCAGTGACCAGAGGTCGTAAATAGAAACTGATGATGGGTAATTTCCGTGATCTACAAGTATGTCCAACCATATTTTCATGTATCGTCCATTAACTTCGCCCCCCCCCCCCCCACACACACACACACACAAACAAAAAAGCTTGGCAATCTCTTCGAGAACAATGGAACAATGAAATAGCCGAAAACCATAGCTTGTACAAACCACGTGTTCAATGGTTGAATGCCAGTGAAATAATAGTCATTCATCTCCATATCCTGGTACGGTACATCGAGTTCCCCCACTCTCGAGCAACACTTGCAAGTCACACTGAACACAACTACCGAGTAAGTGAAGTAATGAATTGTCAGTCTGCAATGTGGAATCACTACGAAGTAGAACTCAGAATAAGAGAGAACAATTTGCAAGTTGCTAGGACCAAAAAGAGCACCCCCCCCCCCCCCAAAAAAAAAAAATAAATAAAATAAAATAAAATAAAATAAAAAAATAAAATAAAATAATAATAATAATAATAAATAAATAAAAATGGGGCTCTTCCCCAAATTATATCATTACTCACAAAGATGATGGTTTACACCTGGAATGATATCCAATGTCCATCAGACACATGCCATAGTAAACGGCTTTTATGATTACCACCCTACTCATGTTTGTCTAGTCTTCAATCTGTTACACACTGCAGTGTTCATCACACACACACACACACACACACACACACACACACACACACACACACACACACACACACACACACACAAAGAGAATTTATATAACAAGTTATGCAACGTTTTATTTGGAAAGATATTTCAAAGATCCAAGGGAGTTCTTATGAAAAAGATCTGTCTTGATCAAAACAAAACAAAGAATATTATGTTTGGATATACGCACACAGACCCTACAGACAACAAACACTTGGTTTTTTGTTTTTTTTGGCAACACTTAATGATGGGAATCAAATGATTTTGTCAGTCTAAGACTTGCAACAGCACACACAACAGTTGAACTCAGAATATTTCTGCGTACTGACTTCTTTACAATTTACAGCTTAATGCTCTCATAATTCTGCTGGCCACAAAACAATCATAACACTGTTTCTGACAATAAAAAACACGAAGTGTCCGTAAAGATCTTATCAACGTCTATCATTGTGCCACGTTTGACGCCTCTGGTGTGGTGTTTGTAGATTCTGAGAAAATGCCAATGTTGAAATTAAAAACAAACAGCTTTCATGACCTTGACCTTGAGTCAAGGCCATTCATATTATCTCCTAACCGCCCACACACGAATCACATCCTGAATCAAAATCGTCACAGCGAAAGACAGCACTAGACAGCACTATTATGCAACCTCGCGGCCAGCAGTCCGCCCGAGAGACGGCGCAACGTGCCGTCATATTGCATCACACTCCGGCTAACGGTCGTGGCTAGCCAGCGCAACATGACGGCACGTTGCATCACACTCAGTTGAGCGGTGGACTCTAACCAGACAGCTCGTCGAGTTCGCCCCCTCTTGTGAATACGGCGGTCACTGGCTTGTTCGGGTATTGGCCACGTAATAGCTAACTGATGGGTCCCGTTACAACGTGCCCCAACCACTTCCCACTGGCGTGAGGGCGGTAGACGACAAGAGGCAAGTCCCATTACAACGAGCATGAAACCACATGTGACTGACCATGAGGGATGACAGATGTGTGTGTGTGTGTGTGTGTGTGTGTGTGTGTGTGTGTGTGTGTGTGTGTGAGGGGGGACAAAGCACGCACGCACGCACGCACACACAACCCTTCAGCCGGTGAACACAGTACATGCAACGCTCATTTGCTCATTTATGTTTTAGTGTTTGTATTGATTTGTTGTTGTTGAAAATCAGTTTTTGTTTGTTGTCCCTGTCGTTGCCACCAAGCGATCATTTTTTTTTTTTTTTTTTTAAAGCAGTGTTTAAGTGTAGCCAACATCTCGCAGTCGGTTTATTTCTCTTAATTTGTCGGGCTTTTCGAGCACAGTGTTTGGTCCGTTGCGCCTGTCTTTTCCGTTCTGCTGATACCAGACTCGGCATATCCCGTTAGACAGTATGCTACTGGAACTTGCACATCGGTAGGGACCGTTGCGAGCCGGTAGCACTCCACGGCCGAGTTGAGTGGTAATACGGGATGGAGAGAGACTGATAATGTAATGTGCGTAACCCGTTAGACGGTGAGCTACAGGACTTTGCACAGCGGCGAGGCGCCGTTGCGAGCCAGTCACTGAGTTCAATACACAAGACTTCCCTCAGCAGGCCAAGGGATTATGAGAGATTATGCAACCTACTGCGAGCTGTGCGTCGTCGGGGGGGGGGGGGGGGGGGGGGGGGGGGCGGAAAGGGGCCTCGCTGCCCGCGTCTTGCGTAATAGTGCTGTGGAGTGCTGTCGTGAGTTTTGGTAAGTCTTGTCATAATAATAGTGTGGGTGGGCCGTGGGCAGTTAGGAGTTAAGTATGGTCTTGTTGTTGTCTATCAGCAAGCCAAGTTTGGTGCCTCTGCTCTTTGTTGTTGTTGTTGCGTTTTTCAGTGTGTGTGTGTGTGTGTGTGTGTGTGTGTGTGTGTGTGTGTGTGTGTGTGTGTGTGTGTGTGTGTTTTGAGGTGGGTGGGTCTGAGAAACTGCCGATGTTAAGTTTTTTTGTTTTTTTTTCTGCAAACAGCTTGTATGGCCTTGACTTTGACTCCAAGTCATTAAATGCTGACAGGTATGTCAGTACGGGTCTTATCAATGTCTATTATCATGCCAAAGTTTAATGCCTCTGGTCTTGGTTGATTCTAAGAAAATGCCCATATTAGATTTCCAAAACAGATAGTCTGGTTGCTGTCTATCAGCATGCCAAGTTTGGTGCCTCTGCTGTTTGTAGATTCTGAGAAAATGATAATGTTAAAGTTTTGGGGGGGACACACACACACACACACACACACACACACACACACACACACACACACACACACACACACACACACACACACATCTCCTGACCACTGGCAAGAAAATAAAATGAAATACAAAAATTTGGCCCTGCGTAACAGATGATCAACTCGTACAAAGGTTTCTCTGCTTTGCCCTCAAATCGCATTCAAGTTATCCAACACTGATTTCACTGGAATGTCCATGTCTATGACAAAGTTTATCCATCATCTGACGCCAATTCCTTTGCTACTCTCAACTGCGCGATATCTCCAGTCCCAGGTTGGAGAAGAGGAATCATCAAAGTCTGGCACAGCCACAGACGCATGCAAACAGTTTTGTAACTGGCACGCTCCAGAGATTCCTAGAAAGTTAAGACGCCTCTCCAAATACTGTTAGCTGCTTCTCTCGTTCACGTTTGAATGCCCCAACACATCTACCTTCATGGCCTTTTGTGCACTGTTTCTGACAATAACTCAAGCTGGTTCGGGGAACTCGGTGTTTAGCGGCAGCCTCCGAAATGGACATGCCCCAGTGGACTTTCTCCATGGCCGCTTCAAGGGCTTCTGCCGAGTACTGCTTATATCTGCCTACAAACCTCCTGAAGCGGGGCTTGTGGTACGGAAACTGTGCAGTCCAGGCTGCACCTGGAAACAGAAAGAGCAGGATTGGTCTCATGTGACAGACGTATATGAACATGGCCTGTAAGTTCCGTTCTTCCTCCTCACTTCATGTCAAAGGTCATGTCAAAAACGATGACATGGGTGTCAGCTGCAAGGACAATCTGCATTCCTCGGTCGTCACGACACATCGGATGACAAGTCATTCCACTAACCAGGTAAAACTTGCAATATTGAAATCCATTGTCCATTGTCAATGACCGCATAAAAAGTCTTATATTTCAGTTATATTGCTCTGTCATGGTACAGACTAGACCATCTGATCTCAAACAAAACGAAGCAAAACAGACAGACAGACAGACAAACAAAAAAAGGCCAAGTTCAAAATACTAGTCTGATAGCAACTCCTGGTGATACAGCATACTGGTGACATTACAGGGGCAGCGATGTTCGTCAAAGTCTTGTTACTGACTTGTCAGAATTTCCTGAGGATTTCTGATTATCCAGTGTTGTAACTTGATGCAGTCCTGCATAACATTCAGTAGTGCGTGTTCTGGTTTCACAGATTTTCCTGATTCCAATGAAGTTTGAGGAGTAGGCTGTTTCTGTTGACTGCAGTGCATCTGTTTATTTTGACATCCTGCAACAGGTTACAGATGACCTATTTTATATGCTCCTTGACATCTACCACTGTGGCCTTGTTTACATCGATTTATGAGCCTGTATATGGTGGATCTAGGAATGGCATGTCTACTAGCAGCAGCTTGTGGGTGCATGCCCCAGTGAATCGTCTCCATAGCTAAGTGGACAGCCTCCTGTGAGTACTTCCTGTATTTCCTGCGTACATGTGCAACACCTGAGTCCTTTCTATGCTGTAAACGTCTCTGGACCACAAAATCTGGAATTAGAGAGAGAGAGCTGGGACTGAAACTTGAACTGAAACCATGAAGGCCATAATCACAAAGTGAGTAATCATAAATACAACAGTCAATTTAAAAATAATATCAATAATAAAAGATGGGTGAGTGAGTTTTAAGGGCTTTACGCCACAAAATCATATACATGTACATGCAATAATAAAGACATATCATGGCAATAAAGTATTTGCCGATGTTTCCTGAAGCTAGCTGTACAGTTACACCTGTTATGCACAGGCATTTGACAGTGAATTACAGTGTGTGTGTGTTGTCTTCTGTTGGTTACACACAATTATTTGTATAAATCTGCATCACAGCTTCAGATGAAACGATTTCTATGTGTAAAGATGTCACTAACACAAAGTCTCAATTGTTTGATCTGCAGGGCTGTTAGCATGGTACCTCCCGTAAAAAAAACTATAACAAAACACAAAAAAACACCATTCACTGATTCAGGTCTAAGGTGGGTTGTCTTTTGCTAGTTCTAGAGCGGATATATGTGCAATAGGTACATGTACAACCAGAAATATTGATTAGCCCTGATGCCCACAAACCACTCTTGACACACTCCATCAACTACTCTTGGTTTGAATACAGTTACACAACATCGCAAGCCAGTCTCTTTGTGGACGACATCCTTTTGCACTGTCCTATCCAGTCCATCTCAGATCATCTCAGTCACCAAGCAGATCTCGTGTCACTAGCAAAATGGGCTGACCAGTGGGAAGTGAGATTCAACATTACATGTTTCGCACCCATCATCTTTTCAGTAAACATGCCACGTAAGTGGTTGATAATAATCCATATCTAGAGGTTATGATGTCCAGTGACCATTAATGGTCCTCGGACATCCCCAACATATCACCAAGAGGGACAGTTCCTCCCTAGGCTTCACCAGAAGGAATCTATATTTCTGCAACTCAGAGTGACGAAAAGCTGCCTATGTTTCTTCATCCCGCTTCCCACTTGCATACAGCAGCTTGGTAAGGGGTTTTCACTGACATAATTATTACATTCATAAACCAAAATTAGAAGCAGTCCCAACACCTTGTGGTGCACCTCATGATTACAAATCCCTCCATGCTGGAGCAGAGATTCAAATGGCACCCATGTTTTCTTGTCCGCCAACACTACGAAAATGTAAAAGAACTGATTCTTCCACACAGCAGATTGGAACAATATGGAACACAACATCTGTCGTCAACACAGGAATAGAGCAGATCCTTCACACAGAACAGTTTCACCAGGCAATGCAATACATCCACCTCATCCGTTAGATAGCAAAAGCGTGCCACATTACAAATCCCGATGTAACATGAAAAGACTGAGACCTGTCTAAGACAAACGCAGGAGAGGTTCCCCATGTTCCCCTACGGCAAGCAAAGTTCAGAGGTTCAACCCCACCGTTCGCTATAGGCTGATGACCATAGTCCAAATCCAAGATCCTGAATACTGATGTGCTGAAAATCAACTGAAGTGTCACAGTGTTTCCTCTGAAGCATTCTGACTTTCCTGTGCACTGTATGCCCCTTTACACTTGCCATTGTGACCTTGTCTGCACTGTTTTTGGAACTGAAACAGGGTTGTACATGGAACTCCGTGGATTCTGGACGCCTCCAGTAATGACATGCCCCAGTGAACACTTTCCAGGGCTAACAGCAGATCATCACGTCTGTAACGCTTGTAACCTAGATCACGTGAGCTCCTAGGACGCCCACGCCTTCTTGAGGCTGCAAAATCTGGAGACAGAAAGAGCAAGAAACTATCTCAGTGGGGTGAAGCGTGTGCACTAAAAGATGTCTGATGCACGAATTCAGTGTCTGTATACAATCTGCGAGACCCAAGTGGATAAAAAAACAAACACTGGAACATAGTCTTTGTTATGTATGCACAGAAGGCAGAATTTCTGCCTCTGACAGCCATTATGGACTGTCATGACGGACGGCAGAAATGTACATGACGTCAGAATTACTAGAGGCGGTAAAATCATTCTACCGCGTGCAATGCCCAAATATGAAGACAAGACCTGCAGACTGCATTCCAATTCTGTGACAGAAACAGCCAATTATTTCTTCCTTCAGACAACGAGATTTATCAGAGACTAAGCAAAATAAACTGACAGGCACCACCAGTTCACAACTACCCAGGTACTGAAGCTAAAGAGTCAACTGATAATTGGGTTTGTGGACGAAAATGCATGTAAGTTTGCTGCCAACAGTTCCTGTAAGTTACAGGCAGCCATCACAGGCCATATAAAGAACGTTGATGAAGGTACATGAACTTCCTCCATAAAATATTTATCCAACTCCACGCCCACTGCATTCCATTGGGAATGTGTATTTGGGGCATTTGTCTCCAAAACTGTTTTGTTTTAAATAAAAGCAACATAACGCCAAACAGAAAGTCAATGTTTGGACTTTTTACTGGCTGTGACAATACTGGATTTGTACAGACAGAACAGTTGTCAGTGGTGACTGACATGTGACATACAATGTCATATGAATACAGGGTGGGTGGGTGTTTGGGAGTTTAACGTCCTTTTCCACCACATACGGGTGATATCAAAGACGGGGCAACGACGAAAAAGCCAGCACAAATATTTGGCCCCGGCCGGGATATGAACTCACGACCCGAGCATTGGAAGTCCAACGCTCTACCATTCGGCCACCCAGGCTCCCTCATATGAATACAGTCATGTAGAATGAAGTTGAATACAAGTGATCACGTAATACATAGTTCTTTGAAGGCCACTTTTCCCGCTCCCTCATACACACACACACACACACACACACACACACACACACACACACACACACACACACACACACACACACACACACACACGTACGTTTGTACCGGCATTTCATAGTCAAAGTTCAAGGATAAAAATCCAAAGAAAATATCTGGTCCATGATTTTCAGCCTACGGCCTTTGTTGGGAGATTTATTGCTAGGCAACTGTGACATCATAAGTTGCATTTCAGAAAGTGTCTACCATACACTACACCTGGCACAGGGCCAGGCCTCTTCTTCGGCAACAGATAATAATATTAATAAAATGTAGACGAACATTTAAGTATCAGTCCTTAAAAACTTGCAGCACTGTGATGTTAAGCACCATAATTGCAACAGTCTTGGCAAGGGCAGAAGTACATGTACCATTCTTGAAGTCATATACTGTATGTAGCCTTTCATGTGACAGTACAGAAGAGGGAATTCACACAAGAAACACCTTATCTGTTGAGCTCTTACTGAGACTTCACTTCAGCAGGGTCCCAGTTTGAAAGACAATGTGCTTCAGATAAGTTTCAGCGGAGGTGGTTGTATTTTTCCTCACCAAACGCAAGTCCCCTGTTGCAGATCGATCTTGTTTCTCTTGGTAACACTAACACTCAGCAGTAGAAGCCCAGAATTCCGCTCACTAGCTCAACACCTCAGCCCCATCTTCCTCTCTGTAAGGTGAGTCCCTCTTTGCTGGATCTTGCTCTCCTCCACAGTGCTGGCGCTGGAAAGCCCCAATGCATCTACCTCCATGGCCAAGTGTACACTGTCTCTGCTTGTCACTTAAGGTTGATCTGGGAATGTTGAACTTTGAGGCGGCTTCTGATAAAGACATGCCCCAGTGAATTTTCAACATAGCAAGATCAAGGGCTTCTTGGGTGTAGCGCTTGTAACCTAGATCACGTGGATTCCTGTACTGAGAACCTCGTAGGATGAATGAATCTGGAGACAGAGAGAGCAAGATAAGTCTGATGAGGAGGAATAGATCAGACTATGAAACTGTCCACTCCAGAAGAACCCAAACAACTCGCACTCTTCTATCCCTGTTCAAACATCCATTATAACCATAAGATTAATATTCATATACTTATTTTTATCAATAATTGTGTTTTGATATAGGCACTTTACCTAATTCCTTGGCCCAAAGTGCTGTGAACTGAACCCAACATACACTCTTACGTGCATTCACTCACACACAGGACATCAACACATCACAACCACAGGGTGTGAAGAGTCAGCTAAACTACTTAGCATTTATGTTTAATGTTTGTGGGCTGACCATTTCCAAAGCAGAACGAGGGCTTTGATGATGTACCTTCAGTTGGTTAAAATCAACTTTCCAACACCGGTGTCCCACTGCACATGGACTCCAAACGTGGTCAACTAACAACAGACACCAGCTGTCTCACTAGAGTCACTAGTTCACAAGCTTAATACTCAGTTCCAGGGAAACTTTAGATATGCATTGAGGCCAATAACCTGTCCTGTGAAGTTCTTCTAAAGTCATGTCTCAACAGTGTGTGTACATACTATGAGCATAGGTTCTGCAGAACAGCAACAAATACCAGTCAGTGGAAGTTGCAAGAACAAAATCATCAGGTACCGATAATTTGTCAAAACCCAAAAGCTAAAAATTAACTGGGGTATTTTACAAACATGAGACCATGCATTCTACCCTCTAGAAAACAAGTGTAAAGAACACACACACACACACTAGTCACTTGATACATCAACCAGCTAATCCCATCAAGGATCCTGCGATTGCAAAAGATTGTAAGCTCCTCGGCATCTGCCATTGTGACCATGTGGACACTGCTTCTGGAATCTGTACAAGGTTGTGTATGGAACTCTGTGAATACTGGCTGCTTCCGCTACCGTCATGCCCCAGTGAACCTTTTCCAAAGCAACTTGAAGATCTTCTTGAGAGTAGAGCTTGTAACCCAGATCACGTGTGTCTCCATACCGAGAAGAGCTTGGAGCGGTATTACAATCTGGTGAAAAAGAGAGGAAGCTCTTCAAACGCTTGCACTCCAGTCTGATACGTCATCAGAGTTCTATATTAGAGGATCTGCATTTTATTTGTACTGGCCTTTATTCTCATTGCCTCGTCTTTAATATCATTCATACGTGGTGGAAAAGGACGTTAAACTCCCGAATATCCACCCCCACCCAGAACTGTGCACTCTACAATAACCAGGAAACTGGAGACACAGAGCGAACAGTTGAAATTATGTTGCGGAGATGCCACAAAACATGTGCATAAACCAAAGCAATCGGCAGTGCGATTGCTGTCTCTGTAAAAATGAAAAATACCAAAGAAAACAAACACTGTTCCCTCAGTTTGTTCACTCAAATCCGACACTTCAGATGACAATGTGGATAAACTTCAATCACACTGGCGATTCTGCCATGTCAGCAAGCCAAGTTGGTGTAAATTTGTAGTTTGTATCAGCAACTTCTACAGATGGGTAAGTGGACAATGTGCACACACACACACACACACACACACACACACACACACACACAAACCCTCTCAGCTCTGACAAACATAACTTGAGTGGGAAATGTGGAGTTCAGAGTTTGACATGCCGTTACACATTGCGATTAAGGTTACTGGTGGAAAATGGCAGGTGAGCTCTGTTTCCTGCGACATCTCCATCACAATAGTTTACCAGGTGCGCAAGTACTTTCCTTGTTTGCAAATATACGATGCACCTAGTGTTTAATGCAGGGGACAGCAAACTGCAATATCATTGTCCTTAGAGTAGAATGAGATGAAAATATTACGTAATTCACTTTGTGTTCTCCTTTGTGACATTGTCAGTGAAAATTCCTTTAGTAAAAACTGAATTCAACAACTTGGAACTGATATTTCACTATGGTGTGTGTCTAAGAGTGTGAATGCGCACGCATCTGTGAAATTCTATTATCATTAGATATACATAATTACATGTATTTTTATGGCGCATCTTATATCTTATGTAACACACACACACACACACACACACACACACACACACACACACACCAGCAAGCAGCCTTTATTCTTGTGAGAATCTAGTTGCACGTTTATTCAGTAAAAAATACAGCAAGCTGCATGTGAATAGAAAACAAACGAACCAACGAACTGTGCCAAACAAAAGCACTGCCAAAAATTACAGTTTCACCATCAAAGGCTGCAGATTGAAACAAGTGGTAATAGCACATGGTGGTTGGAGGGGGAAGGGGGGGGGGGGCAATACACAGAAGGGACAGCTTAAGTCTGAGTATTTCCGGTTTAAGGTCACACAAGCAACTTGACTCAAGTTAATGCCCTCATCAGATACTTCAACACTCTACCATGGCCTACAATGAATGAAGTACAAGCCAACCAGACTGTGCCTCAGAAATCTCTGAGTTTTGGGGTTTTTTTTTAATTTTTTTTTTTTTTTTTTTTTACCTGCATGCACTCACACTCACAGAAGCAATCCACAGACAGATCAACGATGGGAAATTAACTGGCCAGTCACAAGGACGTGCACGACGTGTTGAAAACCGTATGCTGAATACCTGCATCACTAGCATCTGGAACATCCTCGTCTTACACCAGATGATCCACATGGGCAATAGCAGAACTGGAGAAAAGTTGTGATAACATAATTCACTTTGCTTTGCCAATTAAATCTAGACGCTTAGTCATTTCTAGAAAACAGAAGATTCCAACCGGTCTGATTTACTGGTATATTACAATACTAGAGAAGACCAACTGGAACGCTGGTAACAATCTTCATCTGTTCTGTCAGATGCACTGCTGCAACTGTGTAGAAGTTTTAAAATCTGCGTTTTCAGGATGACATAAGAGCGCTTCACTATCAAAACCAGCAAACATCATTTCCATACTGCTGGGCACAGTCATAAAAACGTCAAGGGTGTGATGTACGTGGGAAGGCCAGTCAACACAAACACTAGCATGAGCCATGAACACACTCCTTGCAGTTGCTGCAACGAGGGCAACATGACGTTGAAAGTCAGGTCAGTCTCACAGCCTTCACAAGTTTTCAACACACATCCACAGACTGCCTAACAGATTTTCTGCAGCATCATGAGCATGCCTGTGATCTGGTCAGCAGTATGCACAGTGAGGCCATCCCTCTTTCCATCAGGAGGCAGTGGTTGTACACCAACTGCATCGCCCTCATCATTCCTCACCATGACTGCAAAGCTCTCGTTTCACAATCATCATTCTGTTTAGCAAATTGTGAGTATGATGTATAAGCCCCAATACACCTGCCTGGATGGCCTTTCTTGCAGGATCTGATTCGCGAATCAGGCGTCTTTGCTGGGACACAATAATTCTTTGCTGCCCATCTTATGGTAGTTCCCCAGTGCACAGCTACCACAGCTGCTCGCATGTCCTCAACAGAATACTGCTTGTAACAGCCACGTCCCTTTCTTAATGGCCCCTTCCGTGGCTGCCTCAGGCAGGAAAGGGAAACGCCTGGAAACAAAAAGACTACATGTACCAGATCTCACTTCAGTTCCCGTGAGCGACAAGTCTCCTCGAATGACATTTTAGTGTTTGACTCTGCCCTTTTCAGACTTTCCCCTACAAACTCGAAAATGGCTTGGTCCGTGTGTTTTATGTCCTTTCATTGTCAACACTAGACTTTGCTTCCATTCCTCCACCATCACTGTCCAATGGTCGGTAAAGATTGCTGGCCTGTCAACTCCTCTCTCCAGTGTCATCTTCAACGCTGGCAGGCTCTGAGGATGCCTGCTTCTTGAGTTCTTCACGTTTTTGTTGATTGCTGCGACACTTCAGTCGATGGTAAAGCGACCTGAGAGGTATCCCGTGATCTGCCGCAGCCTGGCGCACCACTTTCCCGTTGTCTACGTCTGCAATAGCAGCCAGCATGTCTTCTGGTTCGTACTGCATACGTGGTCTATTAGCTCTGCTGTACATCAGTAAACCAGGCAAGCCTTCATTGCTGTAAAGGGTGTGTGGGTAGCTTGCTGTTGTTTGCCAGTATTCTGGAAAAGAAATATGGTGGGGAAGTTGATTGGCGTCATTCTGAAAGTCATTTTGCTTCATTCAGTGCTTCTGTGAGTGCATGTTTTCTAACTGAAGTCTCCAACAGGAACTTTTTACTACCCAAGAAGTACAGAGGGCAATAACAATACTGAAACATTTACCGGTGTAATCTGTCCTTTCGGGCAAAGCTTTCATATGGCAAAGAGTCAAATCTACAACAGGCTACAAACGAAACACAACATGGAAAAAAAGGGGACAAAACGCATCCAGAGCATTTTAACTGTCTTTCTTTTCTTTTTTTAAAGTCCATGCAATGAATATAATGATAATGGCACCATGATGATCCATGCACATTTGATGATGCATATTATATGTCAGGACTCAAAAACACTGATCTTGAAGTTGAATTAGTAGATGATGCAAAATGTGTTCATGATTTCTGAACTGTAAACAGATATTTGTCATTTTCCAGAAAATCTGCATCGCACATCAGATCATGATGCATGAGTATCCAACTCATCTTCCTAGTGCCAAAGGCATACCGTAACAGACATCAGTCAACACATGATGTACTAACACCATACATCACAAATGATGATCTGCAACATCCATTACAAGTGACAGAACTGAAGGCTATTTCACAGATAACACAGTTGACCACAGAATTCTCCAGGCAAATCTTATACATTCAACAGTGCTTAGAACAATAAACCAAGCACAGTTCAATTCAAAGGATAAAGTTAGTAAGCTCAAAGACAGAAGTTCGCAAACATGTCAAACACAATGCGGTTCCCCCCCCCCCCCCCCCATCACCAAAACTGCAGCATGGCCCATGTGACCTTGACCTTTAAGAACAATAACACAAGAAAACCATTGCAGTCATTTTCACAGGTAATAAGAACAAATGACTCCACCATTGGCCGACCATGACATTGTGGAAATTTATACGACTGCTAGTACTAGGTGCTCAAAAAAAGTACATGTAACTGAAAGTGAAGGCAAGTTCTATAAACACAAGTGTACATGAACATCACCTATTGAACAGTTGTTCATGCCTAAGGGTCACTTTCAGTCCAAATATAAACGATAGCAAGAAAAATACAGTACGCCACCCTACAGAGAAAGTCGTAGAGTCTCCATACGCATCTTCTCAAATACTTAAAACCAGAAACCAGTTTTCGCCAAAAGACTGATAGACTGCCATGCTGGAAAAGCTAAGTACCACCAACCTGCAAAGAACAATGTATGTACACCCCGTACACCAATGCCCGCGCTAGTGTCCAGTTGCAATTGACCTCTCTTGGAGACACTAGTAAACGTTGCTAGGCCCACGTGAGGCACTGCTTTATTCTTTTTCTTTTTTTTGCCCCCCCCCCCCCAAGTCATCAGAAGTGTTGAATAAAATGATCACAGCACAAACAGCATATTTGGGAAAGCCATATACACACGAGCAACCAGTTCCTTCAGCAAAGTCTGATCTAACGCCTGACTATAGCGTTGCTCTTGAGACGTCTCTTGGAAGCCTGTTTTTAAAAAACATCAACATCACAAAATGCTGAAAACACATGCAGACTGCAGAGGACAAAAAAAAGAAAAGTTGCTTCTAAAGCTTTGGCTTCCCCACGGGAAAAGGGAAAAAACAACAACAACCCCAACAAAGACAGCACTAATCACCACAGTATGTGGTAATCATCGCAGTTGATCTCCATGCACCACAAGATTGAACAGTCCATGTATTTGTTATTCTGTCACTTCAAGATGGCCGTTCAGCTGAAACTGGGAGTAATTTGTTCGTCCCCTAAACATGCTTTGAGACTTTGAGTGTGCACCTCCCTCTTTCCTACATGTAACGGAAATCACAAGTGAGACGCGCCTTTCTTGATCCACCACGTGAGGCAGGTGCAAATGTTTTCCCCCCTCCTGATGACGCTATAGCTGACTTTCCACTCTGTCCACGTTTCTTGGGTCGCCCTCTTTTTCTAAACTGCCCAGACGACCTCATGACTAAGGCTGCCTTCTTCTGAAGTGTTGAAACAGGAATGTTGTACTTATCGGCAGCATAGGCGCAAGTGCACTGACGACTGTTCACCATTTGTATGGCAGTTTCCAGATCGCCTGGAGCATACTGTTTGTAAAAACGCCGCTTCGTTTTTTCCCCTTTCTTTGATTTTGGTGGTTTACTTGGGGCAGATGTGCGAGAGGATTTCACTTTTGGCAGCCTAACCCTTGAAGGAGGTACTGAAGTAGCCAATGGGCAATATCTATCTCAATGGGCAGGTCATCATCATCCTCTTCAAAATCATTTGCCTCTTCGTATGTATCCTCTGGAACAAAAGAGGAACGTCAGAAGGCACAAATCAACACTCCGTCTCCAGGTGCACTACCCACACGACACCTACCACTGAATACCGAAAAATGACACTTGATTCAAGGCAAAGGTTTTAAGGAAAATATATTACAGTGTTAAATTCAGCGTGTAACTGTGAAGTGAACTCCAAATAGTCATAGCTAGTTCAAGCAAAAAGTATTACATCACACTGATATACAGTACATGTACTAAACTCAGATCAGAAGGGCTGTTCTATCATTCTGTGGCACTATCTTATCAAACGTCTTACTAAGATGTGCACAAGAAACTGAGCACGGCTGATGCTTCCTTTTCTGAAACCAGACCCCAGGCGTGGGTACCAACTCATCTTAACCATGGTCTTGCTGAGAACCAAATATTCCAGACTACCTCTATGGCTTTTTCAGACAAATAGTAGACAAATTTGTTCAGCCAGACCAGAGTTAACAACCCCCAGTATTTTGAAACAATCTAAAAAAATAGAATAAAACTCTTCAGATAGTCTTACCCATAAAGTCAAGTGAGACCTGGTTCCCCTGATCAAATGTCAGAAAGTCTGGAACAAATAAATAGGAAACGACAGACTTTTATCTCTGCATATCATTCTCAGGCTGACAAGTTACAACTAAAACATCTCTTAGACTACTACAAGCTTAAACAGCTGATTTCCAAATAAAGCACAAAATGCCAGGCTCAAGTTGATGGTATGAAATGTATTAGCATGATAAAATGGCAAAAAGATGAACTTCAAAATCCAGACAATCAAGCTCATAATGTATGCTTGGTATGATCAATACACAGGAGTACTGTCATTCAGAACATCTTCACCTAATCTTTGCCCACAGCCAGACAACACAATCAACAAGTCAAATGTGAGAGTATCATGTCAATGTCACGGATCCAAGTTTAATTGATATTTCAATTTCTCACAGCTTTTATGCTTCACAGAATTCAGACCAAGGTGAATCAACCAATGCCAGCCTGATGCAGGGAACAAAAACACATATGCAGTAACGTGTCAATGCTTAGAATCAGTACCTCTACCACAGATGTGCCAAGTGTGACATGCCACCTGAAAGTCAAGCCTGGTCTTACCACAAACCATTTAAATCATTTATGACTGAAGCCCATCATATTAAAGCATCCTTGGATGAAAATGACCAAAAGCTACTTGCTCCCTTCAGGATTGCAACTCTGCCACTCTCTAAGGTCTAACACATGTACACATCACAAACTAAGTCAAAGTGAAATGGACAGACCCCTATTCGAAAGTGATCTGGAACCTCTTCTTTGAAGTTCTGCGTAACTGCCCATCACTGAACACTGTGGAGCACCTTCCCTCATGAGTAGGACAACCCTTGCCCGAGCGATTAAAGAGAGTGGCCCGTGGAATATTAAACTGGATGGCAGCGTCAATGACAGGCACACCGTTGTGCACAGCGTCAATGGCAGCCTCAACAGCCTCTTTCGTGTACTGCAACTTGGGTCGGTTTCTCCTGGCTGAGGCAGCTGCCTCCTGGTGCGTACGAGCGAACACAGTAGAACAGCGCCCTGTGTGTGTTGGGCAACCCTGGCGAGAACGTACGAACAGTGTGGCACGCGGAATGCCAAATCTGAATGCTGCATCGATGACCGGCATCCCGCCATGCACTAGTTCTATGGCCTCTGCTACATCATCAGCGGTGTATTCCCTGTACGCGCCAACAAACACTGTACCAGGTACTACAATCTCCGTCTTCAACTTCCCGACACTCTTCACATCCACATCCTCATCCCCTGCAACAGACAAAAGGAAAATGGTCCCCTCATTTTATGCTTCTCACCAATAACTGGCATAACTTACGCCATACGCAATGAAACCCATCAGTGAAAGTCTGTACTATCCAAGAACCTATGCTAAAACTCTCCTGAATTCCAAACAAAGGATGGGTATTCCTCCCCAGACAAAATCTGACAAAAAGTGGAACAGCTGAGAAGTGCTTAACACCTACAGGTAAATCTGGTACTGCCTCATTTTGTCCGCAATCAGCAAATCCATAAAGACTACTGCTAACTTTTATGTTAAAAATTTGTGAGACTAACAGACAGATCATTACATGTACATAAGTCTTGCATCACATTTCAGCACTAGATGCAGATGAGTCACTAACCCACAAGAGGAACACACGAAAAGCCCCAGTTAGCTATTGCATTGTGGTGTGATTTAATCACCAGTGAGCTTGCCCAGCTTCACAATTCACAAAATTGATCAGAACATAAGATCATAATTAAGCGTTCACTTCTGTATCTCTAGCAACCAACAAAAGATGCCCATGACAGAGAGAGAGAGTGAGTCTGTGTGCATGTGTGTGAGAGAGAGATAGAGAAAGGGAGGGAGAGAGTGCACATGTGAGCAACTAACACAACCGAAAAGAGATATGACACAGGAAAAATACAAGGGAAAACTTTCAAAGACGCAAAACAAAACATACAACTGACAATTAAGTTGTCATAATATATATGTAAGAGTTAGCTGGCAGATTTAATTCCGCTGCCTAAAAACGAAAGGGGGAAAAAATGTTCCCCCAAAGGTCAATGAAAAACTGAACAAACTTGGGAACACAACTGTGGTACCTCCTCTAAAAACTTCCCCTCTAATACAGAGAAAAACATTTCAACAACAAAATCATAAACAACAGAAGTGATGCAAGCGCCAAACAGAAATATCTTTAACAAACCTTTATGGAATGTCTCCTGGAACTTGTTTGAAACAACGAACTGTTTTCTGCCCTTGGACACTTGAAATATTTTTAATAAAAACTTGGTCTCAGTTTGAGGTACTTTCTTTCTTTCCCACTATGGTCTGTGTGTGTGTGTGTGTGTGTGTGTGTGTGTGTGTGTGTGTTGATTTGCTTACTGGAACCACAAGACTCTTTTTCCTCTTTTTTATTTTACTAAATTTTGTTTCATTATTGCTATTACTGTTCTGTTTTTGGGTGTTTTTTTTTAATTAACTAAAAGCAAAACAGAAAAGGACACAAGCAGAGACAGACACTATTTTCCACTCCCACACTCAAACAACCTTGAGGTGTTTCAGGATTGCAGGACACCAACTCTGATCATTTTTTTTTAAAAATCATTTATTCTTATTTGAAAAAGAATGCTGTCAGGTTACAATGAATGCATACAACAGGGAGCACACAAGAGTGAAGACAGGCAGGTTTCGCAACTGAACTGGTGGAAAACTATACACAAAATATAACTCAACGGACCAGTCATGCCAATTAGTAACATATCTAGTATAACCAATAACTGGTTACGCGAGTTCACGTCTTGTTCACTACAGCTGTGACCTACTGTGACCCGTGAGATATCTAAGGATTACAGACAATATATTCTGGTAACGATGCAACGACAGCTCGTATCAACAATGGCCCAAAGAAAGTATCACAGAAATGTGGCATTGTAAGTCTCAAAACTACCCGATCACCTCTCTCGGAATGGGAATGGCAAGATTACCAGAGCAGTAAATCATTAACATATAAACACATGTCACTTCCAAACAAATTTTACACAGGACAACTGACATCTTGATCCCCTGTTGCAAGACAATTAATACAGCCATGGTTGTGAAGTTCTGGCTAGTGTTCACAGCTTGCACTGGAGGCAAGGAATGTCCATGAAATTTCCAGAAACGGCCGATCAATTATAAGGCCACCCCACAGAAAGCACAAGAAAAAGAGTTTCAATCAAGCGTCAATGAAAAGGGGTTTGACATCATTCTAAAAGGAAAGGAAAAGACTTGGTGCCACAGGATCTGCAACACCAACCACATTGCTTGCTATGACTGTTCTGAGAGAAAATTTCTGTAACTGGAAAGAGAACTTCCCTTTAACCCTTCATGTATTCACACACCTAAAACTAGTAAAAGTGTATGTTTTCATTACAGGGAGTTTTGGTTTTTATTTCGTAGGTTTTTCACTTCTGCACACCAAGCATGAAAAGGTTTCCTTCAATGATTCGAAGAAAAGAAAACTACTTAAGCTCCCTTGTCAACAAAATGGCTAGTCGTCAGCCAAGGTTTACCACATTCAATTCAAACAGCAACACAGTCACAAGTTTCTGGAACCATGACAGTGATGCAAGAAAAACAATTCTGAAAGTTCTGCTGGTTGATTCTTGCTGCATCACACCACAAATCAAGTTCCAACTGCCAACTCCTCACTTCTCAGCTGGACAGAACAATGCATGTAAACCATCAACTCAGGCAAGATCACTCCCTGGCTGAGTAGCAGCCATGGCCAGTTCTTGAGCTGCCAGTTGAGCTGCTCGTTTCCGGGCACGGTGCGCTTGCACTCGAAGACGAACTCTCTCCCTTCGTACACGAACTTCCTCACTGACGTCACTGGCAGCAGCTCGCCCACCCAGGCGGTTCCCGTGCCCATCTCCTCTTTGCCTTGAACGGTAGAAGGACAGTTGCCTATTGCAGTCTACATCTCCAGCTGGATATGCCACAACCTCCCTACTAAGGCCAACTGCGTGCAGCCTTTCTGCTCCAACAGACCAGACCCCTGACAAGATTGGATGAGCACCACCCACCACTGAAAATACACACAAACAAAATCCCTCACTACTTCAGTTTACTGTAGTGCAATCTGGCATTACAATTCTGCAGCTGAAAAATGTCTAAATCACTACCTGAAGAGCATAGCACAACACCAAAACCAAACCCCTAACTAACCAAATACAAAGCCAATGCGAGTAGACTCAGTAGTCTTTCAAACTTCATGAAGAGAAAGGGAAACATTTCCCCTGAAGCCCAAGTAAGCCCTGACAATGACCCTCCCCCTACAAGTGCACCTACATTGTAAGTGTAAGAAATGGCATGTGTGCACAAATAAATATTTACAGATTGGAGAAATGCATATTCATGATTTTGAGATCGTTAAATAAACTAAAGAAACGTAAGACTATTACAAGCAGGTGTTCTAAACATCTTCGCCTGCTCAACAGTCAAATTTTCTTGAAAATGGAGTCTACTCTTTCAGAGCAATCTTGAAGTTTCCTTGCCCAGAGATCTGTCTGGAAAACGAACTCGCTTTTGTGGCCTTCAGGTCTTGCTCTGATGGCCGCCTCTTCAATTCTTGCTGCTTCAGAATAAGGTCATTCCAGCCTTTATTGCGTCACTGCCTCACAGGCAGAAGAGTGTGATTGTGACTGTACTCGCTCAAAGCTTGGTAATGGTAGTACACCCAGGAAACAGTATCGCTGATGTGGTGGAATTTTGGCTTATCACACTGGGTATGAGCATTATTTACTGCTCTCTGGCATAAAACTGAATTATGCCTGAATTCCACAACGGAACGGAACGGTACATGTTGATATACTGTCAGTCAAAACTACCGACCTATCCGCAAACACTGAGCACATAAATCAGAACAAATGACCACCTTCTCAACTTAAGAAGACTGTAAGGGGTCTTTCATCTTCTCTGCCTGCTCACGCTTCCGCCTGCGAGCTCTTGACAACTGCATTCTCAGTCGAGATTTTTCCCTCTCCACAATACGCCTTTCCTCACTCATGTTACGCCAGTATTTAGTGCGAGGTCCGTACAAATTGGCTGCACTACTCTGTCTGCCATATGAAAGATGGTGTGGAATTTGTGTGTGCTCCTGGATTCCAAAGTACTGCATTGCTGGTTGATGTATGTCTAGACCATTGTGTGTTGCTGAAGCAGATACTGGCCTAGGATCACGATAAGCTGCAACAAAAACAAACAGCTTGTCACTGTTTGAAAACCGAACGCGGAACAACAGTTTTGCAGCATTTTTACCATCACTTCTAACAGCTTGTACAAAACTCAAACAGATGAACTTCTGGACTTTTGCTGTTGCTGTTCTATAATTGGGGCACGCATGCACGCACACACACACCATCCCTTTCCACGGCAGAAAGCCAGAGAGGAAAAAAAACTGTGAATATTTTATTGTTGCAGTCAACAAAAAACCACCACACAACTTACAAGAGCAACTGATGCACACAAACTCATGTCACGTACATAATCGTTCAGCAATTATCTATTTGAAACATGGTAAAATGGTGCAATGTGTATTTATACATACATGTACAAGCACACTCTTGCGAAGAACATCTTCCACAATAATCAGTAACTACACATTTGGTGTTGGGTCAGTCAGTCAGTCAGACATTAGTGCTGAAATCATCCAATGTGAAATTCTGAACTCCCTAAACACAGTGCAAATAGAATCTTTAGAGTGTTCTGGCTTTGAAGATCAATCTCTCTTGGTTTTGGGCTTTAGCATATTGTTATGCATGTTGTTACTAGGTTACTCTACAACTTTTTAAAAACAAACACAACAGAAGTAGCGGTCTTCTCTCAAACTAAAACAGCAACATTACCTGTTCCTAGAACTAGTGGAGGGACCGACTGTTTACTCTCCACAATGCAACACAACTGACGTCAGAATACACTGACAGGCAAGCCCCCCCCCCCCCCCCCTCCCAAATACCTGGGGTGCCAGACACAAGCTGTTTCACACCATCCTTCATTGGAACTGTTCTTCAAACATGTCTGCCTGGGCCAAAAGCCCACTGTAATGATTCCAAAACTCAAGTTCTTAAGTGAGGACTGTTAGCTGATGCAAGGTTGGAATTCCACTCCATTGAACTGGAAGTAACTGTATTCATAATGTGGAATAGGAAAGAACCAACACCTTCTAAAATCTGTGTTTAAAAACGACATGAAGAAAAAACACTAATTCTTCTGCAAATTATCTCTGCTTCTTTGATGAGGAACTTTCTGGGCATACAACTGGTGATAGACCACAAAACAGTCCCTGCTTCTACACAGCCCAGGCTGAGCTGGACAGACCGGGCAGTGGTAGAAACTGTCGCGCCTCACCCCTCGCTTATAACACACATTGCACCGTTTCCGAGGATAGTCCTTCTTCTTTGTGGCTGGGATGCGAGCCAAGTGATGACCATGCACTAGTAAGTGGCTGTGCTCTGTCCACCCAGAAATGGCTTCCTCACCAGGCACCGACCTCCCACTCCAAACAACGCCTGGCAGGAAAGGCAAAGGAAAAAGTTGAACTAGGAGCTAGAATACACTTGACAACAGCAGGCATATCACCAACATTTTCAATCAGCTTTTATTCTAAATGGACACAAGTTAACTTTTCCAAGCTAACATTCCGGGCTGGGCTGCTTACAAATATGATGTTAAAAGCACAAGCAAAATCGGAGCCTTCTCTGGGTCGTCACTGCCAAGATATGAACCAAAATGTATGTCTACTGATCAGTTACACCACAAGGGTCCCGAGTGTTGTGAAGCGACACTCTCCTGTCATGTTAAACCCACAATTTGCACACAAAGGAAAACAAAACCTACACAGAGCAAACATAGTCAGAGAGGAGTTACACCGTCCCTTCGAAACACTTTTCCAACACTCTGCGAGTTGCCATTCCTACAGTGGGCCGCTTGAAGTAAGTGACAATGAATGTCACAAAAACTTCCTTATCTTAAACACTGACGTCAACAGGCATGTAAATAATGACCTTGTGAGACCGGACAGAACACTTCCATGGACGTTGTTATGACTGAATTCCTCTCTCATTCTAAAGAGTAAAGAACAATGTCGACACACCATGTACAAGTCCTCTCCAATTGCCCTTCCTGATCTGAACTAAGGAAACAACCACGCAAGATGCAGGGATCAATTTTCTCACGCGCCGTGCGACTATGTCTCACATTTTGATAAAATGTCGCATAGAAATTTTCACAAAATGCGTCATATGTCCCACGAACATGACATCACAAGCGCACCAGACAACGCGAAGCAGAGATGCGCTGTCCGTGTCAGTCATGGAGTCTGTTACACTAATCTAATTTTAGTGATGAGGCTTTCAGAACCTGAACGTCACTGCACTAAGGAACACGTTCTCGGCACAGACATGTGACAGAGTGATACGGGTGAACTTGACTGTCTCATAGAAAACGAAAATGTCTTATAAAAATGACTGGTCAATGACATGTCTCATTGGCATTTTTGAGTAAATCCATCCCTGAAGATGACTTGTACACTGGAAAACTGGTAAGATTTTTTACACCACACATCTACCTTCAAACACTGTTTCCCCTTGTTGCAAGCTGCAAAAAGCAAATTCTGCTTGCAAAAGCTGGACAGAAATTTGTGAACAGCACTAAAACACAAATAAGCACTGATTGATAGTGACACAGCAAGGTACAGCACCCATCCTTATTATTACCTACTGTTTTTGAGCCACCCCAGAATGAGGCATTTCATTTGATCTGTCTACAATTAAGTCTTGCTGCATAAACTGGTGAAACACATCAAAGCAGTCTCTGGATTTGCACAGTCCTGGCTGAGTTGGACAGGCAGGGCAGTGAAAGTAACTGTCACGCCGCTGTCCTCGTTTATAGCACACTCTGCATCGTTTCAGAGGGTTTTCCTTCATCTTAGTTGCTGGTATGCGAGCCAGATGATGTGGAGGGATTAGGCCATGATCCATCCCACAATGGAAAATGTCCACCATCTCTGTCATCAGAGCAGCACCGCACCCACCAATGCCTGGCAGAAAAGGTAAATCAGCTACACTTGGTGCATTTTCATTGGAACTGTTTGCACTACTTAAAAGTGTTTCAAAATTAAATCGCTTTGCATGCAAACTGGCAAAAGACCCCCAGCATATATATTCTCCAACAGACATACGCTGCAAAAAAAAAACAAAAAAACAATACATATGCAGCACAGCTCGCCCGGCATCATTCATTTCCAAAAAGGAGAGATTGGTGGTTGGCACAGATTGCTCAGCAAGCAACGCATGGCTAGATACAGGTGATTTTACCTAGGAATTTGTGGGGTTTTTTGGTTGTTGTTGTTGTTGTTTTGCATTTTTTTTGATAACCTGAACATGTGGCTGAAGTTGTCCCAAGAATACAAAACACTGAACGCTGTAAACACAACATACAAATGTAACTAATTTAGTGCAGTTTGTGTCTCAAGACGAGTCGATTTCTCACATGAAGAGCATTATGTTCTAGACGTCCACAGACTGGTGATAGAAAATGAAACAGTCTTTGGTTTTGCAGAGGCCAGGCTGTGTAGGGCAAACAGGGCAATGGAAGTAACTGTCCCGTCGCTTCCCTTCCCTACGGAAGCACACATAGCACCTTTTCTGAGGATCAGCTTTCTTCTTCGTTGGTGGAATGCGTGTCAAGTGATGTCCTTCCCATTGATGCCATGGCAAGTGGCCTAGCTCCATGTCACCGTAAACAACATCAATTGGTGCACTCCCCGTAGAATCAGCACTGCTCCCAACCACCCCTGGCAGTAAAAGGCAAAGATATAATTGAACTGGAGCATTTTTTCTCTCAACCGTTTCATGTTTGTTCTCTAAATGTTATTAACTCTGCTACTCACTTAATTCCCCACCCTCTGGCATTTGTATTAAACAAACAGCCAAAATACTGTAATTTCTCTTGCAGAGAATTGTTTATTGCTGTTACTGCCAGTACACAGACTCGCAAACAAACAAAACGTAACAGTAAAAAATAAAAAGTGACCAAACATAATAATGAAATAAATTTAGACTTCCGGTGACCAATTCTAATATAAACAGTAGAAGGTCTCAAGCACCAACGCAGACAAAATAAGAAGTTTTACAAGTACATGTAGTGTTGTATCCAAATACAAACACTAACAACTCCACATTCTCAACTCCGAGTGGAAACATTTTCCCTGACAAAATCCTGCCTTTGATCCAGGCACATAGACACAGCATGCTTTGACCAGCCAGTTTCTCCTTGTTAACCTTGTCTTGTCCTTACACAAAGCAAGCTAGTCTGAATTTGATGAAACATAACTGAACACAACAGCCAGTGTCTTAAATCCGGACATTCTACACCAGCCATGCAAGGCACCTATCACAGCGTACAACAGTAACAGAAATTGATTCTGAGAAGATCATTTCCAGACATCCTTTGCAACTTTTCCATCCAGGATAGCGTTATAATGAAACATGGATTCCAAAACACGCTAGGTGAGCAAGAAGCACACAACAAAAACGACACACGCCTCAACAAGTTTAAGTTCTCACTTCTGTTAAGTCTGGTGATAAACCTTAAAACAGTCTCCAATTCTGCAGAGACCAGGTTGCTTTGGACAGACAGGGCAGATGTAACAACTGTCCCGCCGAAGCCCTCTGTTGTAGCACACACGACATCTTTTCTGAGGGGCGATTCTGTTTTTCGTAGCTGGGATGCGAGCCAGGAAGTGAGCTTGGTTAGATGCAAGGCTGCCTTCCATCCACTCGTGAGTGGTCACATCTGAAGCAATCCTGGCGACCAAGACTGCACTGCCTGGCAGGAAACCCAAAGGAATAATTGAACTCGCAGCTCTCAAATGCATTAGATTTAGAAGACCATATCTAAGATGATTCAAAATAGCATTCACAGTTAAATTCATAGTTACTGAGTTATATCACAGTACTGCGCTTATCATATAGCAACTGGGAAAATGCATTCTGTGTTCATGTGTGGATCCTGTGTGCTGCAATCTCTTTCAAATTAAAGCCGCTCCAGCTGGTGTGTGTGCAGTGTGTGATGCAATAGGTAACTGCTGCACTCAAATAGGAAGCTGTGGACAGTGGAGTCAGTTCTTTACTTCGAAGGGGGCATACACACACAGGTTTGCATAGATCTATCTGCAGTAGTAGGAACCTTTGAAATCAAAGGAAACACGAAGGAACAGTGGAGGTAGCCAGTTCTCCTCATAAAGAAGAATTCATGTGGTCCCGCTCAACTAGTGGATCAATCATCCCAAAAGACTGGTGATACACCTCGAAGCAGTCCTTTGATCTACACAGACCAGGTTGACCTGGGCAAACTGGGCACTGGAAACGGCTATCACTTCTTATCCCCCTTTTCCTGCACACACGGCATTTCTTCTGCGAGTTGGCCTTTCTCTCTGTCGGGGGGATGCGTTCAAGGCGATGCTGCTGATGCCAGAACTGAGAAACCTGGTAGTCTCCAGGCTCGTCACCACCAAACTCTATTGGTTCCAGCTGAGCCACCAGAGCTGCACCAGCACTGCCTGAAGGAAAGGCAAGGGTAAAGACAGGTTGTCAGGCCCCAAGTCAGTGCTGATTGCAATACCACACTGCCATACCTTGTAAAATAAGTAATCGGACAATATCTTAAGACCCGCATTTTCTCAGATGGCACAAATACAGGAACGCACTTTCTCAGGGTGAATATAAACCTTACAGTGCATACATGTACTGTATCACCTGGATGAGAAAGTAATAAGGTGCGTTGTGGCCCTGATAACAATCACCCATGTGCAACCAAACGGGAACAGAACCAGCATGGCAAGCCTTCACAAAGTACTGACAAGTTATCAACTAATGCAGTACCTTTATGTCAGGCGGATTTCGCGTAACAACCGAACATCATGGCTGGTCAGTCAGCTGGTGATAAATCATAAAACAGTCTGTCATTCTGCACAAGCCTGGCTGCCCTGGGCATGCAGGGCAATGGAAACGACTGTCACGCCTATGCCCCCTCTGTTTACACACACGGCAGTACTTTTGTGGGTTTTCCTTTTTCCCTCTCATTGGAATCCTCAACAGGCAGTGCTGCACAGGGCCAGGGAAGCTGTGCCCCACTGTTGTCTCCCTGGATTCCAAATGGGCCACAAGGTCATGGACACTTCCAGAAATCCCTGACAGGAAAGGAAAGGGGAAGGTTGAACAGATGGTGAGATCACCACAACACTGAGTAGAACTACAACAGAAGCATACTTCTGATTACTGATGTACCTATACTCTTCAGTGAAACCTATGTGGGTGCTTTTACTGGCCATACTTGCACAGGTCTGAAAATTATGTCAACAGAAAACCGTTTGAAGTTGAAGCGAGTTCGACAGACACTTGCTGTATGAGCAAGACTAAACCAAACGAAATAAGCGCTTTCTTTAAATCTACACACCAATCTATCCATTACTTAGTTACTATGAAACTAACATCTGAAAAGATGAATGTTCAATCAGCGAAATGTTGAAGACAAGAATTTGAGAAAAAAGATGAAACAAATGTGTGATTTCAAAGCATGCTAGTTTCTGTCAACTGCACCAGTTTGTATACATGTTCCTTCCACCAGCATTCACCAGTCCTATATGATCTTGCATAAACTTGGCATGTGATTAGAGTGAAAAACTTGCCCATAAGGCATAACCATGACATTGACAATGCAACTATGAATACCCCCCCCCCCCCCCCCAATCCCATCAGCGATCACCCATGTTATTCTAGAGCTCTGAGTCTGAACTAAGCACTCCAAAATAATGCAACTAAAATCCACCAACACCAGAATTTCAAGAGACTGGTGCCAAAATATCTGGTGTACTGAGCGACATAGGCTGTACCGTTGTGTGGATTCCAGACTTCTAGTCTAGTTTAACTAGTTTATTTTTAGTGACCACACACCTTAATTTTACCAGAGAGAGAGAGAGAGAAGGGGGTGGGGGTGGGGGTGGGGTGGTGGGGCAGACAGAGACAACATACACCTCACAAAAACGGTTTTGTTTATTGATTCCACAGTGCCATCTTACTTCCTATTCTGGTACTGTGGTAGGTACTTCTACACAAAGACACCGCTCCCCTTTTGTTCACTCTGATATGTTCAAACCCAAAGACAAGTTGTTCAGAGCAGTGGACACACTGGTCACAAAAAATTCTAAACTTAATAATATAAATAACTATTACACACGTACACAAAACAGGAGCTCAATCTGCACCTGACAATCATATTCACACCACTGAAGTCAGCCATCTGGCTTTCTTGGATGAAACCTGCCACCCCACAAAGGCATACACAGAATGCACAAGTAGAGTGTCCCCAATGCAAAAGCACTGATAACAAAGCCTGCACATGTACATTCAGCTACACAAAACATAACTGATGCACTGAAATCTCAGTCTATGATATATTCGCTATGACCACACAGCAATAAATAGGATCACAGGTGTCAAGGAACTGGGAAACACGCCCATGTAGTTCTACTAAGTCAGACATTTAAGACATAAGATTTTCAATCATCTGAATCTATTACTAGTATTAGGCCTTTTCTTTCATGTTTGTATGTTAGTAACACTTAAAGTAGTATGCAATGTTTTAGAACTATTTAATGTGTACTTAAAAAATATGTATGCAAAATGATGCTGAAATTTTCATGGCTCAGTTTCTGCCAAAAGGCACATCAAACCAGCCACTTTCCTTCAAAAAAAAAAAACCAGAAAAAAAGACAAACATCTGTAATTCACGAGCACACTCAAAGTACACTGTACTGCAAGTGCAACTGCCAGAAAAGACTGACACACAGAAAATCACTTACATTAGTTACAACAGATGACATCCTACGAATCACATACATGACATACAAACATGTAATAATTTCATACATGTTTAGGTTACAAAGACAGAAAATAGTTATTCGGTTGTGCACCAGGTCTTGCCAGAAATCAGAGGCAGGTTGGATGGCTGCAGTACTTAAGATCAGTAACTCTTTCCATCTTTGCAAATTTTTATATTTCAAGCACGCTGACCGACAAACACAAAAACATATAAAAACTAATTACAGTTGCCATCAATTATCCTGCCGGTGACCATACACATCATCAAGGAAGCTACCTTGCACTTGATTAAATCTATATTGTGTGGAATTAATAATCATACTTTTTAAAGTCAGAATTTATAGTAAAACCAAATGAAATCTGAAGACAAGAGCCTCCAACCTGCAACTCTGAGGAAAGCAGCGAAACAAACAGGGATACCAGTAGCACTCACCAGAAAATGTAATGCAATTAGTGAATGCAGAAGAAGCGATTTTTAAAAAAGTATGTATGCCAGACTTCCACGTAGCAGAGTAATACAAACAGGCAGTGTGAATTGTAAAGTCCAAGTTGGGTGGTGAATCCACTGTACAGTAGTTCTACATTTTTTGTTTATCAAGTGCTCCCAGTGGCAAAAAAGAGAGTTGCTGCTTCTATCGAACATATAATTTAAACATTACTTTCTTGATTCTCTGTATTTCCATAAATTTGTCTTTTGCATTCCTGTCTGCTGCCATCGCTCCGCTATGTGGAAAACAGCGCCACTCTGTAAAACTAAATGGCAGGTCAGCATGTGTGGACAGAGAAAAAACTACTTCTACAGATCTAGATAAATCACTAATGCAGACAGTGCTACTTAAGTAAATAAGGACTTGTCACCACAAATAAACTATACAGCTTTATTCACAATATCTAAACCACAACAACAATAGACTGTCATTTTAGTGAGGTGGGGGAAAAAAAATTCATATGCTGACATGGTCTCTGCGCATGTGTAGTGTGTGTGTGTGTGTGTGTGTGTTTTTTTGTTGTTGCTGTTGTTGTTGTTTTGGTTGGTTTTTTTTTTTGTTTTGTTTGTTTGTTTGTTTTTTGTTGTTGTTGTTTTTTTTTGGGGGGGGGGCGTGTATGCATGTGTGCCTTTTCCTCATAAAGTGTCACAAGTTCACATCACTGTGAGTACATTTGCCACGTTGCACGTGATTTCGTAAGTTCTGAATTGTAAGCTCATTTTACGTCTGTGGCTGCACTTTATAAAATTTACAATCCCCTTCCACTTCCAGCAAGCAGTAATACCTATTGATCAGCAAGTTTACATCACTGTCATCAAACTTACAAATTTATGCTTAGAGTTAGAACTCTTTTGCCTTCAGCCTAGGTCTACGAACAGTATATGATACTATATCGACAATTAACCATCATGAAGAAATATTTAAGTGGGACAGACTCACGAAGGTATGACTACGAGAGTAACAATGCCCACATGTATACATGTATCCAAATGCCTGCTAAACCTAACCAGTCCTTAACTAATACTAGCCATAGTTCCCAGAAGCTCTTTTCAGGAAGAGACCCTAATGTCATTGTCAGAGAACCAGACTCCTATATCCGTGGAGCCCACAAATGCATAGAACATCCCAGAGGACATCTTTTTATTTATTTTGCATTAACACAAACAACCTCTCATACTGAAAAGCCAATGCGGTAATGATTGGGGACGGAGGCAACACCAAGCATAGTAATACCACAACAGAAAGTGGAATGGGGAAGAGACACACAGACGGAGACAAGGAAGCATAAACATCTGCCCGGTCTGATGCACAACCAATTTTACAAAAATTTTAGGTATGAAAACGCGACACCTACCTCCACTAGAAGAAGCCACAGCTCCTTGCTGATCTGAAGGGCCTGGATAAGACACTGTAGAGCTGGTGGAGGCAGTCGGATTGGCATGAAGCATTATTGGGAATGGCTGGTCCTGCTGTCCTCTGAGCTGCTGCCTTGGAATCTGCTGTGCATCACCACCTGCCAGCAATGATGTTCCTTCCAGCTGACCCACACGGTCCAGACTGTCGGCAACAAGATTACTGAAGTCTGGCTGACTGATATCTGAAGACAAACGGGACACTATAGGTAAAACTAAACGTAAAGCAACTGTATGCGAAATCCAGTTCCAAACGAGCATGCAGAGGCGCCAACCCCAAAAGTGTCTGTCAGTACTATTTCGCACAAACATCAGTATTTTTCGGCACTTGTCAGTATTCTGCCGTACAAAAGGAAAAAAAAAAGCAAACACACACAGAATATATCACTTATAGTTACAGCGCTAAAGTGTGAGTGCACACACACACTGTGTAAACAAACCAAAAGTGAAAACGCAAAGCAATTCTCGCCTAGAGAAAGCTGTAAAGCTCCAGACCTGAGCTGACTCCTGTTATCATCATTTGTTTCATTTTAATAGTAATCAATAAATTCAGCATGAAAACGTCTGAATGACCAAACACGTGGGATTCCGCTGTCGGAGACAGCTAACTACAGGCAGAATTGCCTATTTGAACAGCAAACAGTCTGAGAATATATACATCAACTACTACAGGTACGGCACGCTGTGACTTGCTGTCAGAACTGAAAGGTTACACTAATTCTGTCGTTTTTGGTTCATGCACAGCTGTACTTCCAAACGATCTTTTTGAAATATATATCGGGACACGAATCAGATAACCGGAGGGGTCTGAATTCTGATGCGCTCACTCTGAAAGCGATCAACAATTCTGCATGTGTCACCGCTGTTTCTTTGTCTGTGACAACAAATCCACGTTTCTGTTTCGGAAGGACTGATAGCTTCTTTCTTTTCTGAGCCACTGACTACCCATGTCAGTTATGATGGAAACCATAATGGCTAAGATGCATGAGAAGGCCTCCATGTTATCCAGCTCCGCAGAAATACTTTTGATGCATTTGATATCATAATTATTCATTGATAGCCTGCTTCGTGGCCGTTCGTGAATAAGGTTGCGTTGGCCCGAAGCTGTGTTGACTCCACTTCGCGCCATTTTGTCAACCCTTGAGACGCGCTACGATTGGCTCATTGTTCAAGAAACTAAACTGTGATTGGCCACAACCTCCAGTTCAAGGGTTACAGCTGGCAAATCACACCCAAAAAAAAAAAAAAAAAAGTTGATGTAACAAACTTCGGTCAAATTTTTCTCTTCCTTATTTTTTCCCGACCAAACCGGATTTCCATATTTAAAATTTTGAGTTAAGCGGAAAATAATACGGCCAATCCGTACTAGTTGGCACCTCTAAGCATGTCAAAGCAAATTACATACTTAGTTCCAGAACAGAGAATGAGAGATTCAGGCAATCACTGAATTATGGATAACAGAGTCTGTCATAAAAACTAAACAGCGTCAACAACATTGAATTTTTTTTTTTTTACAAGTTAGTAGAAATGAATAAAAGAACTAAAACGCTGCTCAGACTAGAGATATCACAGACAGAACAGACGTGATACTAGATCTGACATGTATACACAACTGCCACATTAGCTACAGCAAATAACTTTTAAAATTTAATCATAAAAAAATCACAGTATTCACACCTAGAGGAAATCCAGAGTAATACAATACAAAATAATATCCTCTACACAGCAGGAAATTTACAAAGTACTACAGTGCTAACTTAGTAACTAGGGCAAACTTCACCAAGAGTTATTCACCTTGCCCTGCAGCATTATTGTCCCCAAAGAAATCGCCTGATTCATCATCGGCTGGCTCCTCTTTTATCTCGATGACTTCAAAACCAGAGCTTTGAACTGCCGCAGAGCCTGAGAGTGAGAGACCTGTTCGGCTCTTTTTCGGTACAGGGTCCTGAGATCGGGAAGAGTGGGTGTCACTGTCAGGTTGTAATTTCCGCCGTCTGTCAAAAGAGTCTTGTGAAGGAGTTGACTGCTTTCCAGCACCACTGTTGTGTTCATGTTTCCTCACACTGGGGAAAGTGTCTGTGTCACGGGAGTCACCGCCGTCACTTAGTCGACGTGATGCTGGACTGTCTAATCTGTCACTGTATCTCGAGTCTTTTGAAGCT
Source organism: Batillaria attramentaria (assembly GCA_018292915.2). Classification (NCBI taxonomy): domain Eukaryota; kingdom Metazoa; phylum Mollusca; class Gastropoda; family Batillariidae; genus Batillaria; species Batillaria attramentaria. The sequence goes on along the minus strand of JACVVK020000473.1, from coordinate 168,532 downwards.
GAAGGCACATCTGGTGGAAGCGTTGACTCATCCACGCGAGGTACTTGCTGTGTTTTACGACGATTTCGACTGGGAGAATCTGAAGGTGCTGTCCTGCCTGTGGTTGTCGTCTGAGGTGGCTGTGAGTGGTACGAGTGGCTGGAAAATACTGTGGCAGCTTCATTCTGTGACTTACTTACTTCCTCACTGAGAACGTAATTGAACTTTTTATTTTCATCGATCCTAAGGTGGATGTGTCCAATAACTTCTATGCTTGAGGAAAAGTCAATGTAACCATTGCAAAGAGCCTGGATCGACTTTACCAATGATGCAACAAACTTGGAAGCTGTGTCCCCGTCCATGACTGTGTGATCACATCTGTAACATGCAAGAAAACTTATTTCACTGAAAATGAACAAATGCGCACATGTACATACATGTAATGTGATGTATACATATTTAACTTTAATTTTCTTAGAAGTTCAAGCCAAAACAAGCCCAGGGAATAGCAGCGGACATTCACTGACTCTGTGTCTGTCACTGAAAGTAGTCCCCTGTGTTCCATTACCGTTTCCCCATGTTGCAGTTTCAAAAAGTGGATGATTGCATGGAAACAGGCAGTTCAACTACGGCTCATGACACACAGACGTTTTTGAACGCACACGTGTGGAAAACAGCCCACAACACGCTCCGGGGGGGGGGGGGGGGGGGAGGAACAAAAAGTAGGTCAAACTCAAAGGCGTGTTGCAACCGCATGTCACATGAGAAACACGGAAAAACACGTTCGTTACTGTTTGGACTAAAACACTCTCGTGTGACATAGGCCTAACTACAGTCAAGTGCTGCGAGTTTGGTGTCTACCCGTCTACTATCCGGATATCGCTACCCACGCCGCCTCGGGTGCCGCTGACCCATTTTCGCTTTGCTGTCGTTGCTTTACTTTCTTCAGGATCAGATCTATCCGATAGAGTCGATGAAGCTAACCTTTCATTATATTTATCTATTGACGCTATTGTTTTAAGTTCAATTCAAGTAATCTTATAAGTTATTACCTGAAAATGAGCTGCAATGTAGATCGTGTCGCGTTGTCGTGCTCGTGCGGTGGTGCTCGTTGCCGTTGCGGCTAAGATCGTCGGTAAAGTCGTTCTTCGTTACACCAGAATCTCCTTCGACTCAAAAACCACCAAGCACGTAAAGCGAAACCTGTTTCCACAAAGATGAAACTTTTGCGTTGTCTAGCAAAAAGGATTAGAAAAAAAATTGGCAATTTTGAACAAAGTTTAGATCTAGTGCAGATTTAGCCGGAATGAACATGGCTGCTCCAATATCTGGCAAACGAGATCGAGGCTCCGCGTGCGGAAATTAATGTCTAAATACCGAAATCTCTCTCTCTCTCTCTCTCTCTCTCTCTCACATACACACACACACACACACACACACACACACCGTATTCATAACCAAACTGTAACTTCATTGAAATGTGTGTAGGTGGGTTAATTCCTTGAATGTTTAAACTTAAAGTACATGGCTGTAAATGGTATAATTTAAAAGTCTGTGTTCTACATGGATTTCTACTTGTGCCAAACCAACAGTTTTGCCTGTATACTTTCATACTTCTTTCTTTGCTCAACTTTGATAGCAGTGTATCTGCAAAGAGCCAAAACATCAAGCTCAAAGTTTCAGTTTTCAAAATGATTCTAAAATCTGTTCAATATGCACATTCTGGTAGGAACATTTTTATTCAGATTGTAGAAACTTCTATTTTCCTGGAACTACGGTATTTTAAATTGTGACAACATTTTCAGCATGAAGTTTTGGGTGGTGGTGGACCCCCCCCCCCCCCCCCTATTCCTATGCCAGTAGTGAGCTGTATTGAGTTCCGTGTTAGCAACAAGCATGTTATAGATGACTGATGACAAAATCACCATTTGGGGGTTCAAAAAGGGCACTTTTTCACGAAACAACAGTTTTTCCCCCAAGGAAAATTCTGTTTTAAAAAACAAACAAGAAAAACAGATGGTGGGTTTATCACACATAAAACCAAATCAGAGGGTTTTTTTTTTAAAGCAAATAGGCGCTGTTGAGGAGTTGGGGGGTGGGGGTTAAAAAGATGGCAAAACTGACAGCAGTGTTTTTCCTGTGGAAAAACTGAATACATGCAGTTTTTTTCTCTGGGAAAAGTTTTTCTGCAATTGATTTTTTATGCTAAAGAACTTTGTTCTCTGCAAAAGAGAAAAACGTCAGTTTTGCTGCAGAAAAATGAACCTTTTCACATGCTAACATAATTTTTTTATGGTACATGATGTAAAACTTTTTCTGCAAAATATAAAAGCTTGTTTTGCCGGGGGGGGGGGGGGGGGGGCGAAGCCGTATGCTTTTCTGCAGTCTGACTGTATAGTTTTCAGCTTGACTGTTCAGTTGGAGAAGCTATTCCTTCACAGTAATTATGACCTGCCCATCAGGCCCCTCTCCAATGTGGCACAGCCGGCTTTTGGTATGGGACATGAAAACCCAACTAATCAACCTATGGCTCGCTCTCTCTCTCTCTCTCTAACACACACACACACACACACACACACACACACACACACACATTTCAGTCCATTGCGGTTAGTAGACACTTCTCGCGCAACGCGTGCCCGCCATTGTGCTAAAGGCTGTTCGTGGCTTAGCCTTCCAGGCCGATTCGAAAATTATATTGTACTGGTACATTTCATGAAATCAATGCTCTACAGCCGTTCATAACTTAACTTAAGAAATATCGGCAGCTCCACTAAACAAAGTAAGTGTCGTTGATTTTGCTGGTTCATTTTTTGTCGTGCCCAGTACGTAGATTTCACCGTCTTCTGCAGAGATTGCGGATGCGATCAAGGTACTGCTACAACTGCTAGTACTTGAACTTCTACTTCGCCTTCATAAATGAAGATTCTCCCACTGGAAAAAAGGGCGGGGGGGGGGGGGGAGGGGGCGGTTGAAGCCGAGAGGTGACGGAGGAAGGCGGGTGTTTGATATTGGGAGGGGGGGGGGGGGTCACAGGTGTCAGAGGGCGCTTGACAGGTTTTTGAGACTATTAATGTATTATCAGAATGGGTTAAATCACTTTTTAACGGCGTAAAATCACATGGTTAATATTCATGCAGATTTTCACTCGTATTCGACTCCTAAGCTCTTCTCAAGCACTCTAGCTCAAATTTGAACATTTTCAAGCAAAAATGGATCCAGCTTAGCTCAAATTTGAACATTTTCAAGCAAAAATGGATCCAACTCAGATTTTCAAGTTCAAAGCACACTCACTGCTTATTGTTACCGATATCCCCTTTGAGGTCTCCAAACTTCACACAAGCGGCTCCGCCAAACTTCATCTTCACCCGTTCGCGGCTTCTCAGAAGATCGGATGTCAAATTTGAGCTAGAAGTAGAATGCTTGAGAAAAGCTTAGGAGTCGAATACGAGTGAAAATCTGCATGAAACTTAACCCTGTGAATGTGATTTTACGCCGTTAAAAAGTGATTTCACCTCAGAATGTCCCAAAATAACTCCTTGCATACAGTGATTGAACCTGTGTAACTTTCTTGTAAACTTCAATGATGCGATTTTACTATTTTTAGTCGTTTTTTTCATATCAGTCTTGCCTTGTTTCAGGTGTAAGAGCCATCAGGTGAAACCATCAACAACATGGATGATGAAACAGCTTCCAAATTTGTGTCATCACTTGTGAAATCTATCCAGTCTCTCTGCAACGGCTACATAGATTTTGCTTCAAGCATAGAGGTGATAGGCCATATTCACCTAAACATTGATAGTGGTCTGAAGTTCAACTACATTTTGAGTGAGGAGGTGAACAAATCACAGAATGAAGCAGCCACAGTATTTGCCAGCCACAGTTATCACTCTCAACGGCCAGCCAGTGTGAACTCTAAAAAAACAGCACATGCACAGACAGACAAAGCTGAAGCTCAACGAAAATTCCAAGTGTCACGAAAAGACGACAGTGAACCATTGATAGTGCCTCCTCTTCAGCCAGGTTTTTCTCCAGCATCCAGGGACTCCTTTACATCTGTAAGATCAGACGATGATGTATTACAAAGCTCAGCATCTCGTTCCAGAAGGGAAAGTGACTCCTCCCACTCTCAATCTGCCAGCTTTGGTAGTCCAGCCACCCACACATCACAGTCTTTGGACCGAAGAAGAAAACTGCGCTCTGAAGTACACTCGTCCACAGCCACTGAACCGTCCTCCAAGCGAAGTCGTGCTGGTGGTGCAGGTTCAGTGGTTTTTACAAAGTCTGAATTTGAAGTGATTGAAGTAAAAGAGGAGCCTGATGATGATGATGCTGGCAGGTTCTTTGAACAAAATGACTCTGACCTGTCTGCAGCTCAAGGTGATTTTGTCACAGAATTAGACTCACTAAATTAGAGTGTGTTGAACTAGGTCTGTTTGTGATCTTCAGTTATGCCGGTCACTGAGGTAGTTGTTGATCTGTGTATTGTATAAGCTGTGGTGTTTGGACTTGATAAGGGTTTCTTGAATTTTATTTAAGTTCTTTGTAGACCAATGCCGAATGCCGAATGGTAACTACTGTGCACTGTACTTTATTAATATTACATATATATACAATGCTGTTGGAATGAGTGAATAGCTAAATCAAATGTGTGCAGATAACTTGACAACACCAGTAACACTAACACTAACACTAACAGTTGTAATTTTATATAAATTATCAAATTACTTCTTCGAATAATTATGATTATTTTTTAAAGATCTACCACTTGGCTGCTCAGATATTTCCAAATTTCTGTAATCTTGTGCATGAGAGATGCTGGGATGATGATAAGTATATTAACTTTAGAAAATTATTTTATACTGTTGTTAAATAAGTGATGCTAACTACTAATGCCCCCCTTTCTTTCAATCTGTTTTCAGACATCAGTCAGCCAGACTTTTCTAATCTAGTTGCTGACAGTTTAGACCGTGTGGGTCAGCTGGAAGGGACATCTCTGCTGACAGGCTCAGATGCGCAGCAGCTCCGAGGGCAGCAGCCTTATCCTCTTATGCTTCATGCCAATCAGGCAGCAGCTGCAGGACAAGCATCAACTTCAGTCCCACTACCAGGCCCTTCAGATCCTCAGGGAGGCCAAACTAGTGGAGGTAGGGTCTGCTTCCTTCATTCTCATTTCTTTGAAAACTGCTGAGCATCAAACTGAAGTTTTGTTTTATTCAGTGTTGTGATGTGTTGTTTGTATACATGTATGTGTATTGTGTTTGTATTGTGAAGCATCACGTATTGCAAACTTCCCCAAACTGCGCTACAGTAAGTGCATAGTCGTAGGCCTTGAATGTCAGAAAATGTGTAGCTTTAGACTGAAGTACATGTAGCTAGACAGTTTTGTCTTCAGATTGGAATGAAAAGAACCATCTTCCTTAGGGGTTTACCCAAGTGAGCTGAAGGAAACTCTATGCAGCAGTGTTAATAAAAATGAATATATATTTATTTTCTTCGTCATACTCAAAGGGGCTTCGGTCAACCATTTTTTCATTGCTTTTGGTCATCGCATGACCACAGTCATTCACCGATACAGATCTGAAGTCGGAACTGAAGGAAATTCAGATGAAACATGCGGCCTGTCGATGTCATGACATGAATACATTCACGTGTGTACATGTATACATGTATGTTTTATTCTACAAAACTCTGCATCTCTTAGTCTTAGTCTTGTCAAATGCTTATAATACCCAGCATAACTTCACTGCTTGGTCTCTTTGGGGAGATTATTGAGCATATTGAGCAAATGTGGAATCATTGTAGGAATCCTCTGTGTACTAAATAGAAATACTCAGATAGTGCGGGAATACTCTGAATAGTTTTGAATCAATGAATGGTTGGGCGCTTTCTCTCTTTGATACGGCAGTTGATGTGTCTCATAGAGTCTTGTGTGCTGTTTGTCAGGTTTGAAGACAAATCATGAGTGACACTCTTCAGTCTCGATCAGTCGATGACTGAAATCCGTTGTTTTGATTTTTTAACATAACTTAACGGAAATTCCCTTTGGTTTGCAAACATGGATCAGTTTGTACAATTACTAGCAACCCAGACAGAAGTGTCATGTTGATATTCCACTGTTTGGGTTCTAGAAGAGGCCAGCAAATGCTTTTAGTTTGCTAAATTTGTGTGTGGCTGGGTGTTTCGCTCATGTGGAACCGAGTGCCACTGTATCCCATCCTGATTTGTAGTCTTTTAAGAAATTCAGTGTCCCCCAATGGCCCAATCGCCCATGGATGGTTCATGTTCATTCATATCCAAACCATCGGAGGACACAGAATCCAGAGGCAAAGGTTGCATTTTCTGGGTGAAAACTTCCCAAACCATGGTTTTGTCTGCACATAGGCAGTTTCGCTCGCTTTTAAGAGTTTTCGGCTGCTGTTGACAAGTAGTCGAGGTACCTGAAATGATAAAATTTCCATTTTCTTTGGTTCAGGATTGAGGCATAGCAAGGCTCTCTGCACCGACTACCAGCACTTGCACTGGCCGCATAAGCCGACTAAAATTTTGACAAGGCGTCGCATGCGGAACTGTGTCTTGTGCTCCAGTGCTGGAAGAGTGAATGACGCTGGTAACAAAATCCAAACAACATTTGAATGTGCCGTCTGTGCTGTGGCCTTATGTAAGACTCGAGGATGTTTTGCAGCATACCATGGTTACACTTATTCTCCTAGCACAGCAAAGTGAATCATGAAGGGTTGGAGTTGGACTCATAAACCACTTACTTCTTGCCAAAAGTTGACAGATTCAGCCAGCTGCAGATTACTACTACTACTACTAGTGACATCATTTTCACAGTGGTATGTGTCAATTTGCTGTGCTGTCCAAGCGTTTCAGATACTGTTTTGATCTGATAGTGTTGTTTGTTGAAGGTTTGGCTTCTGAAAGCGAGAGGTGTGTGTGCTCACTAACTTCAAAGGAATTGTGGAAAAAATTATGGTGTTTGCTCTGACACTTCCTTTCCTCCAAAGCTGGCCTTACCTACACATAGAACAGTTGAACTTTATCATGGTACACTGTACTTGAGCCATCTGTTGAAAGCATACTGGTGCCCATGCTGCGTCATCTATCCTCTGTTGAGCAGCATCAGATCCCTTTGTTGTCTTCATGGCATTGCCTCTCTTGGCTTGGCTGACAGGGCTGGCTGTGCACTTGGATGTGGTTGGGTGTTTCGCATAATAACGTATGGAAGGCTAATCGGCCATAAAGTTATTACATTTTTACAGCAGTTATGTAGAACTTTGATATTCCGACATGGCTGATTGGCAGTGAAGTGTGTTGGGTTTTGTTGTTGTGTACTGTCTGATAAATTCCTCAAACTCACAGTCCTGTTTTGGTAGGTGGTAAATAATACAACAGTTGTTGTGTAATGGTAGGTTCAACTCCATTAAAAACAAAAACAAAAAAACAAAAAAAAAACCTTGTTTGCTGATTTGACTTACAGAACTTTAGAATGCTGGTATCTGATGATTACAGTGAGTTTCTGAGTGAATCTGAATGTGTGTAACTTGTAATGTGTCTTCTGATACTGCATGCATGATATCCATCGTGAAGGCAGTGACTGTTGCTTGCACTGTTTCTGTAATATAATGTGCACTACCGGTACTTTGAAGTTTATTAGCACAGAGCACATTGGTTGGGAAGGAAAAAATGCTGGTGCTGGTCTGGTAGAATCTCATACTGTACATCTGAAGTACTAGTTGCCTGTATTTTTTGTTTTTTACCATAAGTGATTTGCAAGTCGGTTTTAGTTTTAGCAGTGGTAGATTGCTGCCAAGTACCTGAAATACTTTCCATTTTCTTTGGTTCAGGAGTGAGACATTGTGAGCCATCCTCCTACGACCTGCAACACTTTCATTGGCAACATAAACCTTCTAAAATTTTGACAAGGCGTGGAAAGCGGAACTGTGTCTTGTGCTCCAAAGCTGGAAGGTTGAGTAATGCAGGCAACAAAATCCAAACAACCGATGAATGTGCCATTTGTGCTGTGGCCTTATGTAAGAATCGTGGGTGTTTCACAGAATACCATGGCTACAAAAAAACCCTTGTAGTCTTGGAGAATGGTGAAGGTCTGTTCCAGGGAAAGAACATACATGATCTATAGATCTATGGGAAACTTAATAGACAGCTAGCTCTGAGTCAGGCAATCACAGTTTACCAGTGGTGGTAATGTAATAATATTCACACTCGAGTGGTACACGTCATTGTACACCAAACTCGCTTTCAGCATTTTTCATTCTTCTGATGTAGTGGGGATTGTTTGTGGTTTCGTGGTGTTTCACATCACAAGTTTGTAAACTGTGTGCTTATCCACAAAATTGCTGCCAAAATTGCTCCAGATATTAGTTTAACAGTTTCAGAATCTGTGTACTTTCTTTCACATACATATACAGTGCTTGTTTGTGAAGTGTTACTTTTACTCCCACCCTTCTGGCTTTTAAAATAGCAGTGTGTGTTTTGTGATGTCCTGTGTTTCTAGTTTTGATTTTTTTTTTTTAGCTTTTCTCGGTGGAAGGTTGAGAAATCAGCTTTCAGGCATTAAAGAATTTTATTTAAGAGCTGAAATGCAATTGGAAAAAGTGACATTTGGCAGATAGATCTATACATTCATGAAATACTTTTGTTAGTACAATATTAATTATTTGGAAGATGATCCAGTTGGATTTCCTCTTCTCTTGCACCAAACCCACCCTGTTTGCAGTTTGAAAGGCAGTGGTTATGTACAATGGATAAGAGAGAATTGCCCTCATATTTGCAGGCAGCTTTGGAACCTTCCATGATGTGTTTGTATCGTCTGCTTACTGGTGTACGCTTCTTGTTTGATGCACTGCAGTTACATTATACTCAGTAGATCTATAGATAGATCTATACGCATACATGTATATGAATTGTCACTCAGGTGCTTTGATGAGGAATTGCAGTTTCATCATCTCGTAGTGTGCTGCACACTGGTAAAACATTCCTCAACACATAGATGATTGTGCAGATGATTCATCAGTCACTGAGTCAGTTTTGTTGTTGTTGTTGTTTTAAGTGGGAAATGCAGGATGTATACGTGTACAGTACATACAGTGTCAGTTCCACCAAGCTAGTACCAGTCCATCTGCTACTTACTCAAGGCTTTAATGTTGGGTCCATATATATATATAGTCTGACTCTGAAGCTTACTAACATGTATTTGTAATGGCCATTTATCAGCCATGAACTACATTTTATATACTGTGTACAACAACAGATGTTTTCATTCATTCACACAACCGGCTCAACCCATTGTTCTCAGTACATTTAATTGAAAGATTGGTTGATTAAATTATTTAGGATGTAGAGCCGAGAAAGAAATAATTGAAAGCAAATGATGAGGTGAATTACAGTAACATTACTAACAATGGTGGTTATGCACTGCACATTGACATTTGAACCATGCCACAAGACCCTGCGTGGTATGCCGTGGACACTGGTACATGTAGTATACGGGTTACATGTGCCAGCTAGCTTGTTTCCGTTCTTCATCATACCATTTATGAGAGAACTAGTTAGAGTCAGAACCATTTTGGGCCATTTTCAACTTGTACGGTGGGTGATATACTATTAAAAAATATCTGCTGTTTGTTTCAAGTTCCATTAGTGAACAGTTTTGTCATGGTTTACCTGCGCCGCTTGAAAGGTTGTACTGTAGCGTTGTTTTTTGCAGACGTGTTCTGCAGTGTAGTTGGATTTAACAAAATAAAGTCAAGTTTTAACTGTAAGTCACTGGATGCAAGTATTGTAAGAAAGTTTCAAATGGGCTAAGTCCGTGTTTGTTTCGCATGTGAGTCCGCCTGTACGCTCCAAATACATATTATTCTATCTTGGTGATTAGGCCAGCTCTGAATGCGCTACAATGTTATTTACACTTTGCGCAAGCGGTTGAACAATCAAATTCTGCAACTGTTGTTACACTACTCGAGCGCTCAGTATGGTGGCTGTGTTGAGTACGCTTCCGCTTCCTTAGTGTCAGCATACACAGACGCTGTCACTGTCCAGGTGTTTATATGGTTTGATGATAGATACCATGACAATGCCGGGCATGAAAACAGCTCAGAAAGATTTGTGATCATAAAAATGGTGGCATTAGCCCCTTTAAGCTAGGAAGCATAATTTATTTACTTAATCCTAACTTTTTCATTTCATGTACTCATTTTGGCTGAACTGGATGGAAAATATACTAGGAATATGAAATCCAGCATTTTGCTGTTTATTGCAGTGCAAGAAGCGTACTAAGTTCATTTAGACGTAGTGTTAGCAGTTTATTTAGAGTGACTGCAAATCCATTGCATTCCAAGAGGCACCCCGGATGCCAGCAAACTGGATGTCAGTAGCTGTGTTGACTCTGAACGAAACTTCACACTCAAGACCAGCACACCACTGACAGTGAGCTGTTTACACAAGTACAAAATGTGGAGGGCATTTCAAATCAAAAAGAAATTTGCACATATTCCCGCGATCCAGGCTGGCAGATCCTACCGAAACAAGAGTGATTGTGAAGGCCATGACTAGAGACATTCAGAAGTTAGATCTGTCATCTGCCATCGGTGAGGGAAAGCATTCCAGTACAACAGAAGCTTGAAACGCCTTGCAGCCAGCTGCAATGGAGATCAGCATCGGATTCAGGACCAACCAAAAACAGTACAACTGCAATGAATGTGACATGGCTTTTCAGATGAAAGGCTCACTGTATGAACAGGGTCGAGCAAAGCGTTCAGGCGCACACCTTGTTTGTTTTCACTGTGGGAAGGTCTTTAAATGGTGGAACAGTATACAACGTTACATAATGTCTTGCAAGTAACAGCTCATTCTTAGTTCTCCAAGGTCTCAGGGATTCCAAAAATTGTAATATGACAATAGCTAGCAAAAAAAAAAAAAAAAAAGGAGCATCGAGAGGCAGTGATTAACTTTGTGCAGGAATGCTTCATGCTGCATCTTAATATTCATATATATACATGTGTAAAATGTGGTACATGTACTTTTAAAAAAAATCTAATTTGCATATATAATATATGTGTGTGTTTTGCCTCATTAAGATTTTGACCAAAAAAAAATTATTTATCAGATGTACCACTCTGAGATTTGTAATTTGTATAATTTAAGATGTTACTTGTGGATTTGTGTGTGTGTGTGTGTGTGGGGGGGGGGGGGGATGCATTAGGGTGTTGCGGTTCAGTCTGTTGGATAGACTGTCAGTATTAAAATTTTTGTAATAATTTGCCCCAAATGGCTATGTCTCAGTATGAGGTGCTGTTGGCAGATGAGATAGAACCCTGTTTGCGATATGTGCATGGTTGGCATGCATAATTCTGGTTTTGATTTCCTCTGTGCGTACATGTGTGTAGCTATGTGCAAAATGTTGAAATCACGGTGCAACAGATCCAGCCAGTACAGTAGAATACACACCTGTTCATCTTCATCAGGCATCCATAAAAGTGGACAATACGGGTCACTCACTGCAGATTCACACAAACAATAGGCAAAAAAAACAAAAAAACAAACAGAATAAATATGGCCCAGGCTCAGAAAAGGCTTTGAGTGACCCTGACATGCACCCCCTATCCCGTTCTGCTTGTTTTTCTTCAGAACAGCAGAATTGTTTCAGCCTTTACATGCACCAGCCACAAACATGATGATAAAGTTCACCAAAAAATGGTTTTGTTACTTACCGTTTGGGGTTTTGTGAGTTTTATCATGGTTTCTCTGCGCCGTCAGCGCATCGTGGGATATTGGCAACCGATCGTCATATAACACCAGGTAAGTTTTTCGTGTTTGGTCTATACTTTTATGATGCACAAATATTAGCCAACAATTTTCAATTATCGGGAGTTTATTTTCATGTTATCTGTCTAAATTTCTGCCTTTGGGATAACGTGTCATCCTATGGAGACATTGCAACTTAGAACGCAAAATGTGACTTGCACTTTGTAGCTTTGTGGGCCCTTTTTTAACACACACCTGTCTCTGCTTCGTGTTTTGCTGACGAACAAGAAAGATTTTCATAAAAGTAGCACATAATGTTCTCAGCTTGCATGATAAAACAAAATAACAATCAAATGGTCCGCCTTCATGACCTAAGCGGTTGAAAATACATTTTGATTTGTGTCCATGATTTGGACTGGGTTCGTCATTTACAAGGAAAAATGTAACAATGATGAACTCAGCGAACTTTTCAAAGAATATTATGTAAACTAAAAGAAGTGACCCATGTAATTCTGAATATTGCAAACTGGGGCATATGCTTCCTTCAAAAAAAACACTTGTAGCCTAAAATCTTCAGTTCATAATGTATGTGGTCGAGTTCATCACTGAACCCAAAGGATGCATACACCTTTGTCGTGTTTCGTGATGCACAAGTAGGAATGTGAAGAGTTGTTTTTTTTTTTTTTTTTTTTTTTTCAAAGAATGAGAAATTCTCACACACAAAAAACAAAGGGAGCTGTGAAATGATGGCGATTCATGTAGTCTGTAGTCATAAAACTGATACATCTGATCACATATTTTTGTTGGTAATATGTGCATCAAACAACACCAAACTGACACTGGATTATTTGGTGTTCCATGATGCACTTCCTCATAGATTAGTGACAATCGGAATGCTTTACATTTCTTTATAGGGTATGCGCTTGAAATGATAAGGCATTCTCTAACAATTATATCTCTAAATAGCTACAATGGTCTAGATGGCTAAGAATAGAAAATTTTTCTGTACAGTAGTTGAGTTTATGTGGAAAAAATTACCTCTCCATGGGATTCTTTTTGATGACTGTTTGTTCGTCAGAGAACACAACAAAGGGGCACCCACTCAGGTTATTTTAGTGTTAGGTGACACACTTTTGGCAACGGTCAGAGCTGACATACTTGCACAGACCTTTATTTTTTGCTTGTTGTGCTTTTCACTTAATGCATGTTGTTAACCTATTTAAAAAAAAAAAAAAAAAAAGCATTCAGTCTTGAGAGAGTTTTACTGATTTTTCCTGGTGTTTGTCATGGAACCCGATCATTCCGCCTAGATTTCGCGGTGTGTGATAGACGGGCAGAAAACTTGACATATTTAACATGAAATAGTGACAACGGTCTCTGTTGTTCACAGTAAAGTTATCTATCACTAGTTATGTTATTGAAGTGGAAATATTACCTCACCATAGATTTCTTTTGATGGCTTTTTGTGTGTCACAGAACGCAAAACACAGGCGCCCACTTACGATAGTTTGGTGTTAGATGACTACAATACTGAATGATCAGAACTGATATATATATATATATATATATACTCGCGCACATGTATGTAAGGTGAATTTTCACATGACTTTTGTGTGCTTTTTCTTTACATGAATATAACCTACCTAGCTGTGTTTTAATCTTGAGTCAAGTTGAGAGCATATTTCACAGGCTTTTCTTTGTGTTTGTCACAGAACTCGATTTTCAGTCTACCGGGATTTGTGTTATGTGATGAACGAGAAGAAAACTTGATTTTGTTAACATTGCACAGTGACAAAGGTCTGTCGTTCATGGTAGAGTTCTCTATCACAAGTTATGTTATTCAAGTGGAAATATTATCTCACCATAGATTTTTGGGGGCATGGCTCTTTGTGTGTCACAGACCACAAAACACAGGCACCCACTTGGGATAGTTTGGAGTTAGATGACATACAATAGTGGATGATTAGAACTCCTGTACTAACATACATTCGATGTCAATTTTCAATTTATATGTGTGCTTTTTCTGTACATGAATATTACCTACCTAGCTGTGTTTTAATCTTGAGAGCAAATTCCACAAGCGTTTCTTTGTGTTCATCCCAGAACTCAACTTTTTGGTCAAGATTTCGCGTTGTGTTATGAGCGAGAAGAAAACTTGATTTTGTTAACGTCATACAGTGACAAAGGTCTGTGTCATTCACAATAGAGTTCTCTGTCACAAGTTATACGAGTGTAAAAATTACCTCGCCATAGATGTTTTTTTCGTGGCTCTTTGTGTGTCACAAAACACGGGCACCAACTTGGGATAGTTTGGTGTTAGATGACATACAACAGCGGATGATTAGAATTCACTCACTGACACACATTTAACAAATTTTTATATGTGCTTTTTCATTTACATACATAAATATTACCTACCAATTCATGGTTAGTCTTGAGGCTTTTCCTGCAATCTTGTGTTTGTCACAGAACGCGAACTTTCTGTCTAGATTTTATGTTATTTGATGAACAAGAAGAAAATTTGGAGGTGTTCAAATGAGATAGTGGCAATTGTCTATGTAGTTCACAAAAGAGTTGATCTGTAGCACTGCTTTTACCACTTATACATTTATTTTTCAGGCAGTGAAGTGCCAATGCCCCCTTATGCCCTTCGAGAAAGGCGTAGTGGAAATGTTAAAGTCGCTGATGGTGACACAGATGACGAAGATTCCTTTACTGAAGCTCAAAGCAGAAGCTCCTTGCCACTCTCAGCGTATAAACGCAAATTGGTGTCGTTTAAAACTTCTCAAGCACGTGAACGGTGGCGGCAGTCCGAGATCCTGAGATTGAAGATTTACAGAGCCAATTTGTCAGATGAAAAGGTAGCGGTATGTCGGGAAAAAGGAAGGATCCGGCAGCATAGGTACTTGCAGCGCAAAAGAGAGGCTGCAGAGCTGGAGTGTGGATTAACACGGAGTGCAGCTGAAAAGAAAAAACTGGAAAAAAAAAGACTTGTCACTGACCGTGAGAAAGCCAGGTTGGCCATGCGGGAGAGAAGAGCTGCCAGAACAGAAGAGCAGAAACAGGCAGAAAACACCAGGTAAGAATTTAATGTTTAAAGATTTTACAAATTATGCAGTACTTGAAGACAATTCCGAGCACATCTGCGCGGACAGCTAGATACAATGAAGTAGCCAGGTAATGGAGCCATGCACATCTGTACTATCCAGCGGTTAGTACAGACTTCAATATTGTTTGGTGGAACATGTTTCAGCATCCTCAGTACACTTTTCGATTTTTAGGTGCGAATCACATCCAGACTACTGACTAGTGCTTTTAAATATGTTTTCAGGCGGAGGGAACAGTACAGACTGAAGAAACTAAACAGTTCGGCAAAACAAGCTTGCAAGTCAGATGCGTCGAAAAGTAAGGATGTAGCAGTTCCACAACACTTCAGAGGATCGGTTGAGAGTACAGTACCATTGCCTTCCAATGGTGAAGAAGTGGACACTAACTCTTTACCTTCTAAAAATCAGCCTGTTCAGTAATACTCTGCTGAAACAACCCATGTCAGCGCTGAAGAGTCAATAAACACTATCCTGCCACCACCCTCTCCTTTCCAGTCAAATGACCAGCTTACAAACATCACAGTGAAAAGCCATGACAAGTCTGACCAGGATATGATTTTGCCACCTGATCATGCTGAAGACAACATGAGCATCCCTCTTCCTTCAAGTCAGACGAGCCATCGCAAAGCATCCAACTGGATTCCAAGTGGAGGATACAGCTGAACATAAACTGTTCGATCACCATCAGTGATAAACTGTGATTATTATCAAACTTAACACTGAACAAAAAAGAACCCCACTTATGTACGCACACGCACACGCACACACACACACACACACACACACACACACACATCTTACAAAATTATTCATTTATATTTACGCTCGACATTTTACCTTATGCTTACGGTTCAAAGGCAAGTGACTGCCTACAGGTTCAACGAGACCAGCTGTGCCAAGCATGAATCGTAAACATTTAACCCATTTACTCTACTTAAACTCGCCATGCTCTCAGGCCGAGAGCATCTGGGTCCTAGTGCCTATCTAGCTTGCCTGGGAACCACAATGCTGAGCCTATGCCATGAAGACCTTGTCCACACTCTGAATGGGCTGTCTGCAGATGGGACAGGTACTGACAGCAGTGCCGCACATGCCACAGCACACAAAGTGTTTATAGGGGTAGAAGATCACCTCCACATCTCACTCCATGCAGATCTTGCACAGCTGGCTGTCACAGGCTTTTGTTCTCTTTCTGCAGCTGTTCCACATCTGTGCCAAGGCACATATTTTCTTTTTTCACTATTGTGTAATCATTGTGAGATGTATCCTCAAATGGCAGTAACAGGTAACATTGCATGTGTAGCTGTGCGTTGAAATAAATGACTATCTAGATGACTTGGAGCAGCATATGTGGGTTCTAAGAACACATTTGCGCACACATACATGTGCGCATGCACACACACACACAAACACTCAGACTGCTGTTCATCCATCCAAGTGACGACAACAGTGATTGCAGACAGTGGATGTCAAATGGATGCAGTGTGTCCAGAGGCATGGACGTTTCTTCCACATGTGCTTACAGGCAGCATGCTTGCTCTCTCACTCTCTCTCTCTCTCGCTTTCACGCACGCACACACGCACGCACACACACACACACACACAGACTGCTGTTCATCCATCCAAGTGATGATAACAGTGATTGCAGACAGTGGATGTCAAATGGATGCAGTGTGTCCGGAGGCATGGAAGTTTCTTCCACATGTAGGGCTTACAGGCAGCATGCTTGCTCTCTCTCTCTCTCTCTCTCTCTCTCTCTCACACACACACACACACACACACACACACACGTTTTGTGTCAGTGATCCACAAAGTTTGTATTAGGGGTCACTTGTACAACCAGAAATAAGTCTACCTGCAGAGCTTGCAAGACTGTCGAAACATTGGAATGCATATATTATACAGTATATCCATCCGTTGTGTGTCCAAATCCATGACAGTTTCCAAACGTTTGGGGGCTGTGATCACCACACCTGCAGATAGCAGCACTAAGTCAGTATCAACTCAGTAGAAGTGCCTGAACAGATCATAACACAAGTATACACATAATGATACAAGCTAAAGCTGACATCAGAGTCTTTCAACACAAGTCCATAAGTCTGCCTGCCAAAGTCCTAAATCCACACCAATAGGTTTAAAGCCACAAAAAAAAAGCAATTACTGACAGAACTTGATGCTGATCAGAACAATTACCTCATATTTACCTTATATATATATATATATATATATATATACTAGTCACGCACAGAATGTGGGAGGGGGGGGGGGGGGAGAGAGAGAACTCGACAAACCGTGTGAGTTTAGAAACTGACACCAATCTTTACATTGCCTCGAAGACACAAATATTTCCATTTCATGAAGATGATCATCAAAAGTGCACAATGTGGAATTAGTACAGCAGCCTGTTCTCTACATGTATACAGACATTGATGGAAGCAATGGTTTCGAAGCGAGGTTATGCACAGCAGAATATGGATCTACGCATACATTATTATAAAAACATGATCACAAACTGAATCGTGGTGTACGTTAAAAAAAAAAAAAAATGTGATTCATGCATATATAACTACTTTTAAAGGTGTTCATTAGAGCAAGTGGGTACACATCACATGGAAACAGCCGTGCAAGCGTCAAGCCTTACGACAGCAAGAGAACCTTTGCTGGTCCTTGTGGTCTTCACAGATATATGCGGAAACAGAAGCTCCACGTGGACAAACGGCTCATGTATGTGGCAAACATTAACAGTTACTGGCAAGGGACATTTTTATAGTGCCACATCAGCCATGAAAACGTGTGCAGACAGGCGGCGTGTGCTTCAGGCGATAAAAGTTCCAATCAGGCTGGTTTACATCTGTAGGTGTCACCTGTAGTGTTGTCTATCATGGTTTGATAAAGTGCAGGCTTGGGACTTTCCTGTCATTTGGCAATTTTCAGCCAAATTTCCTATCCTTTCAGAGCAAAAATGTCTGTTTCAGCCAAAGAAAACGAAGGAAGAAACGGGTTGCATACACAGCTATTGTATCACATATATATAATGGGACAGTCAAACTTAATAAAATGTTTTGTTAAGTGAGGCGTTGCCTGTGTACCTTGGCCTAGGGCTAAGTTTCAGTCCTTTTCTTTCCCTTAGCAATTACCCGGCCTGAAATTGGTTATAGATTCTATTCCAGGCTAGTTTTGACCAACTGCTCTATTTATCCACTTAATCCCAGTGTTCTTGATTTTAACACCCCACCACCACCACACACTCACGCATACACACACACACACACACACCCGAACCCGAACCCCAGTTAATGAATTGTTTTTGTGTTTTCAGTTTCCGTAAGCACAATGGGTAGTTGGGTACTTGCCTCTTTAGTGCTTTCAAGCCCTTAGATCACGCTCGTTTCTTTTCTTTTTTCAGTTTGTTACACGGGGCAGGCAAAGTCAAAGACTGACTGGTGTGCTGTATCGGGTAAAAGGGATCAGGCTCACTGTTTTCCTGGCATGCAGACTGTCAATACAAACCAACCAGCATGTTCACAAGATGCTAGGTCAAGTATAGCGCAGCATGCTAGTTATCAGCCGAGGCAAATGAATAGGGTGTTTCCAGGTAGCTTTCATCATTCTTCTTTTTCTAGAGGACTTTCCAGTGGCCAAGAGGCTGTGGGTGCATTTGAACGGGACACAGAACTTCCAATTAATTTTGCTGAGGATATGAGGGCTATGGAGCGTGAAAAACGAAGACTGTATAAGCGGAGGTACCGTGCTGCATTGTCAGAAGAACAGAGAGAGGAAAACAATCGGCGAAACCGTGAGAGATATTTCGCCAAGAGGTGTGCTACCATGCAAAACCCACCATGAACTTTGTCTTTTTTTCTCTTTTTGAAAAAATTGCTGTAGCACTTCTTCGTCAGCTTCAGTGGTGTTTCTCAGATGGGGCAATTTTTCTTTTGCATGAGGTTGAGGGTGATCATATGTTGCTGCAGTGGAGGTCCGTGTGGTTTGGGACTTTGTATTTAACAAGCAGGGCTTGGAACGTGTATTATCATCCACATCATGATTGTAAATGTGATTTAAAACAAGGAGCGCACCCCCAATGTCACATGCATTTGTGTATTCCTTATTTGAACTCGTGGGTATAATTTCAGCTTTAGTTAGTATGTATTATACATGTGCAGGGAGGTTGTATATTTGCAGACCTATACATGCAGTTCAGCGTGACAAATATCAATTATTGGTGACACTTATAGTGCTGTGTTCTACGTTTGTTCTATGGGAAGGAGTGTAGCGTGCATCTTACTATCATGTATGTAAAAACATTTGAACTGAACAAGCAAGGACAGGCACAGCCAGTATGAGGGCACATAGTAAGTACGTAAAGTAAGAGGTTTTAAATGAAAATAAGTGTAACATGGAGCCCATATTGTCACACTATTATTGACATGACATGGCACACAGTATTTGTTTTGTGTTTAAAGATACATCCTGCAGCTTTTTTAAACTCGCAGATCGACCCAAGCTTATTGTGGTGACAAGAACGTAGTCTCATTTACTAGATGTGAGCAAAATACATGTATGAGCCCTTTTTGGGCCGTCGTTGCTAAGATATGCAAGTTACCGGCTGCTAAGCCATCCAGTGTAATGCATGAGCCGTAAATGGGCATTGGTATTACGTGACACTTAATTACCCTACAACTGTAAACACATCCACGATGCGGGATTGCTTGGCTCTCTGGTTCAGTCGTGTGTAGTCACAGGTCAGCGCCAGGCCCACGCGCATGCGGTCAATCCGACCTATGTAGGGCGCTGACCTACTTAGGGCCTTTTGTCTTAATCATTAGGGCCACTTGCCTCTCAGAACACCTGTTGACAATTTTGGTAGCAGCGATTTCTCGCATTGCACGCATGTGAAGTACTGGCACAGCTAACGCAGAAGCAATACTAACTGACAACATGGTGAAATCCAGTGTTGACAGGCACATCCTGGTGACCGTCTGCCGGAAAGGCAGGCACCAGCTTTGTGGCATTGACGAATCCTAATGGCCGCCGCTGTACCTGATAGCTATGTACTAATTTGGGCAGCGAGTACACTTCACATGGGGCCGATGGCATTGCACTAGCATTACCGAGCTCTAAGATAGCCTTTGGGAAGACCACTGGCCCAACAGTGGCGACATCTGTGCGAAACACTTCTATCACACAGTGGGAGTTGATCAACCTGCAGGAAGTATCTTTAATCTAAGTTTAAGTGCATTGATCAACTTTTTCTTTTATCTTCTGCGGAGTGTATGTCGTCTGTGCTGTATGTTACAAACTGCTCAGTGACAAACAAACAAAACTTAAAACCAATACAAATAAAGGTCAGAGTAAAGAAAACTTCAAGCATTTGTCAGTCAGCGTCTGTTTTGCGTGAGAGTCTTTTTTTCCACCCACTTCCATGTGTTCTGCTTGAGTGTGTGTTTATTGGGTTGGGAAGGTTGACAGCTGAAAGGAAACAGCAAATTTCAAGCTAAGGACTCTGATAAAGTGCTTTATTTTGTACAGTCAGTATGTTGTGCTTGCTAAAAAAGGCACCATCTGTGCTTAACAAATTTTTATCTTTTTTTCTCTCTCTGGTATCCATTCTCCATCCTGTATTGACTGCCCCTTCTTGCGGATTCTTTGGATCATGAACATCTGGGCTTCACAGGCTTTGCCGTCCCTTCTCATCCTGCCCAGGACACGCCTCCAAACTCAAGATCCCATGGAGCAATGACTACAATTCTCAACAAGGATATGCATTTGGTTGAACGAGGTGAAAGCAGCAACCACCGATGCACTGTATGTGAACACAACCACAAGGTCTATGCCAGGAAACACCCAGGGACCCACCGCAGCAGTCAAAACCCTTTCAAGCGAAGCAAGACCACATACAGGTGTAGCGTGTGTCAGGTTTACTTGTGCACTAAAGACGGTTCGAACTGCTGGCAAGTCTGGCATAAACACCTTCACTCAGGCTCTCCTAGTCTTAGTAATACGTAGCAGCCTAGTTCATGAACAGAAAATTTTCTCCTTTTCTCTCTTTCAAGTGGTTTTTGTATTGCTGATTCAGCAAGTTGATAGTACATTGTGCAGATCAGAAATGTTTCCCTTGTTCCATTGACTTAGCTGACTGTGGACATAAACTCAAGCTAGTAGTACATGTAATACCGTATTTGGCAAAGAAAATCCAGTGGATGCTGGCTGCCTTGTTACTGTACATTTCCACAATCTGCCAGTCAGCTCCGTGGAAATTCAAAAGGAACTTCATGTACCATGGCGCCAACACAGAATGCAGCCCACCTTGTGATAAAAACTATATGCGAAGTGGGTAGTCTCTGCGCACAGGGGTCGAATGGAAGAGCGTTGGACTTCTAATGCTCGGGTTGTGAGTTTGATCCCGGCTGGGGCCAAATATTTGTGCTGGCTTTTTCATCGTTGCCCCGTCTTTGATATCACCCTATGTTGTGGAAAAGGACGTTAAACCCACAAACACCCACCCTGGCTGTAATCGTTAAATGAGAATGCAGTATTTGCGACAGAGAAGATTCTGATGGGTCAATCACAGCACATTCAGAAACAAACATGACCTTTGTGTCTGTGACTGAAACGAACGAGGTAAAACGGGTCTGAAGCAAGGAAATTTGGAACTAGTGCTGGCATTGTGCATGCTTTGGATTAAAGAGTGAATACAGTTGTGTGCTGAATTCTATAGTTTACTGATTCTACCCTGCGTCCAACGGAGCCATCAGTGTCAAAAGTGTTGAAGCAGGTCATCGCCACTCACAGTGGTGTGAAATTAATAACAAAAATCATGTCAAGGGTGTATAAGCTGTGAGCTGAGAGGCTGGGGTTCGAGACACATCCGAGGTTTTGAGGGTTCTTTCCCCTCCTGGTTTCTTGATTTTGTTTTCCTGTTCCCAAAGCTCTGTCTCTTTTCTTTCTTTTCTTCTCTATCATATTTTACCATCACTAATCAAAGATAAGTATTCTGTGTCTTCATTCACATAATAATTATACACTGTAGCCCAGTACTTTTTGTTTTGTCCTTCTGTGTAAGCACGGTGAAAGCAAAATGTCTACAGGCAGGAGCTATCGCCCCCGTGTGGCGTCGCATTTATACTTGTTCAGTGTTGTCACTTTGCCGCCGCTGACTCGGCCAGATCATTTATTAGACTTCTAGCAGTTTAGCAGGCATATCAGTTCACTGGGGAACCCCTGCATTTCAGAGTAGGTCGATTTTATTGGAAAAAGTACCATGGACATGGCTTTGCATGCATTTAATTTTTAAACAATCAGCATGGACATTGCTGAACATTAAATCAGACACCGCTTGTTTATCAGGCCCCAAATAAGCTGCCAATGTCTGATTTTTTATAAAATGCTGAATGTCTTGGAGCAAGCTTTTGTGCCAGTGATTCTGTTTTTATGATGGATCTTCCATACTACAATTTTTGTTCATTTTTTGTTTTATTGCTTTGTCCTGTGTGAAATGTGTGGTTATCTTTAACTGATGATCAGTTTGTCTGCATTGATACAAAGAATAAACGTGTTGAAGACAAAGAGTTACATTTCATGTATTGAGTGAGTGGGTCTGGTTGGCTTGACACCCTGCTACCTTTTCCTCACTGAATGTAAATGTAAGCAATTGTTGCGTGTGTTGAAACCAACTCTGCGCACATGTAGAAGGTAAGACAGTTCTGCCCAAATCCTGTAGCGGAAACACATAATGAACTTGAGGGCAAGATTGGAAACTGTAGGTATCAATGGGTTGTCACTCGATGGTTTTAGGTACCTGGACTGACCCTAGAGAATGTTTTTCTCTCTGTTGTTTTTACTTTCGTACAGTTGTTTGCTTCAGTGGGTTGTCACTATATGGTTTCAGGCACCTGGAGAGAATGTTTTCTTCTATCAGTTTTTGTTTGTGTACAGTTGTTGCTTTAACCTTCGCCGTACTTCCAGGGTCATGGTAGACCCACAGGTGCACATTCTGTTACGCCGATAGATCTCCGCCTTCATTTTTGAAAACTAAGCATTCTTACTCCACGTATTCTTCAAATATATGTGTGGCATCTATGTCAACCAAACCAATAATTGGGAGTGAAATGATTAGCAATCATAGTGACCAATACCGAGTGTGGGAACCAGTTTGGCACTGTCCATCTGAATGTTTGCCGTGAAACTGTGAAGCAAACAGTAGTGTGTGGTCCCAAGTCTCAGCAGGGAAATACACATGTACACAGACTTTGGTTTCAGGCTGCAGACTGGTATTTGTGTCAGGCATACATGGTCAGCATCTGGCTGCTGACACAGCAACCCAGCGTCTTATGAACCCCGTCCCATCACTATATGTGTGGTATGGGTCATTAGTGAACCGGAAAGTTTACAGTGAGTTTTTTATACCAAGTACAGCGAAGGTTAAGCAAGGTGATTCTGTCGTGAGTGTAGCCTGTGGTTGATCTGACTGTCTCTCTGCACCAGGATGCTGTCAACCTGTAGCTGCCGGTGCGGTCAGGACCTCCATCCGCCCACCAGAAGGTGCTTTAGGAATGAAATCTGCAGTGCATTTCCTGGAACGAGGAAAGACACGGAAGGCTTGCAGGCTGTGCTATGCCACAATGAGAAATCAAGGCATGACTCGTCAGCAGCTCAGAAACCAACGAACCTGTACTTTGTATCAGTGTCATCAGTGCCAAGTTCCTTTGTGTGCTGAGCCATGTTTCAGACATTTCCACTTGAATAATGGCTTGCCTTTTGACGACTGCAGGAAAACGAGGTGTGGAAGCATGTTGCTTTAATGCATCAGTGACTGAGTCATTCCCATCAGACATTGTGTAAGGAATTTATTTTGGAAGGCCATACATGTACTGTTATAGTGTTCGAACAATGTACTTCCCTGTTGTCAGTGTTCTTCCAGACTGGTGGATATTGTTAAGCATTTGCTGTAGAACTTAGAAGTTGTACCTGTGTGACATGCAAGAACATTCTGTAGTTCTTGGAACACTCTCCCAGGCGCACACACACACAACATGTCGGGATCCCTTACTGAATAGATGACGCTACTTCTGTAAGTCAAAGGGGGCGAACCGCTGGAATTCAGCCAATTTCCTGCTGCAGCATAATGAGCACAGCACATGGCGTGGTCTTGCTAGACACTAGAAAGAGGGAAGCTCGTGCAGTCCAATATGACTGGAACGTGGAAAGAAAGCAACAAGTCCGTTGATGTCATTTGAGGAAAAAGACCGTTACCTTAGTCTCTTTCATCTTGAAATCACTCCTTTTCCCATAAAATGATGTCGTGGACGTTACTGTGTTTAGCCAGTGCACGGCAGAGTAAATGGCGAGGCTTTGACCTCAGGGCTTGTTGAGTGAAGTCGTCTGTTAAGGTGGTTTTGAACTTTTCTTTTTCTGCGTGCTAGAGCATAAGAGAGACAATACTGTGCTCTAGCTGTATGCTACTTGTTGATATTACATAAGGACAGATTTTCCAGTATGCCCAAGGATAGAGCTCTGAGGATTTGCTCATGTATAAACAGAAATTGTTGTGACTGTTGAGTACAGGATCTTCACTTTACTCTTCCAGGGCAGCAGGCGGTGCGGGGGTGGATACGAACTTATAAGAACTATACCCAGCAACAGATAGACACGGCGCTCGAGCTGATTCACCAAGGGTTGTCCCTGAACAGAGCCGCCATGCAGTCTGGTGTGCCCGAAACAACCATCCTGAGGCGGACCTGGCGATGCAAAGACCACGAGGGACCTTGTCGAGGGGCCAGAAGGGAGGGACGTTTAAGCTGATAGCATTCCACCATCTTTTGGGAGTTTCCTATTGTTGAGGATGCTGTTGGCAGCAGGATGTGTCAGGAAGAGAACCAAGGGTAGTGGCACGCTTCATTTTGATGGCACGATCAGGGATGGTGGTCAGGGATTTCATCTGATGAGTGTAGCAATAGCAGCCAGGAGATTCGTTTCTGCTGTTCCAAGGATATTGTGTAGCTGGCAGATTTGGACATGTTCAAACATGAACCTTAATTAGAGACTTGCGATCAGTGAACTAAGGTATCTGAGGAGAGGATGTTTGTGACTGTTCATCGGGTACGTTTTCGTCGTCATTCTATTGCTCACAAATCCTCATGTGAACATAAGACATAGATTGGTCGAGAATGTTAGTGTGTAATAACAGACTGTTAGTTATTTCTGTGTGTACGCTTCACAGAAGCCAACGTATATTGAAACAGTTTCACTGTTGAGTACCCCTGTAGTTTCAAAATAGTCTGTCTTGATGTTTAGTAGAGGTGAAAGTGCCGTCTGCATGCTCTGCAAAATAATCATAATAATAATAATGAGTATTGTCTAGGCGCTTTACCCAATTTCATGAATCGGCTCAAAGCGCCGCGAACTGTACGCAACACACACGCTCACATGAATCACACGCATTCTCTCACACACTGGACATAAACACATTACAATCACGTGGTGCGAAGGGTCAGCTCAGCTGTTTAAATTTCAGAATTTAGAATTGCATTTATTTTTCAATTTTGGTGGGCTGAACATTTCCAAAGCAGAGGGGGAGGAAGCCGGAGTACCCGGAGAGAACCCCCGAAGATCGGCCCGAATGAACGGTGCCACATACGAGAAGGAAAAATTCTTTGCCCCGAGTGGGACTCGAACCCCTGACCTCACGCATTGGTGACAAGTCTCTTAACCACTAGACTGCCGACCGCCTCGTGAAGGATGAAAATTCAAAGCCTCCTATTTAGCGGCAGAACATGCTTCAAGTGTCTCATTCAGTCCCTGTCACATGTACCCTTCTGCTGGCTCAGCGCTAGGATTTGATTACTGTGCAGGTGACTTGGGGTAAGTGGCCTAAAATTTGGGCCTGTAACATTAGAAAGGGTCATTGTTCGGATTAAACTGTTGAAAACTAATACAGTGTATCATTATTGGCAAGGTGAAGGTGTATCTCCCATCCTCATCATCCAGCTACTCCAGTGTGGAGAATTAAGGTTAACTAACAATTAGCCACTTAAACATATTCAGGGATTGTGTTGATGTGCGCAGACCCATTTACCCAATTTGGTCCCGTTTCAGCATTTTAAATGCTCTGAACTTTGGTGTGCATGTACGGTTTCTAGGTGATAGTGATTCCATCAGTGTTCACTTTCTTGCTTCATTTTGACTTTTTGTATGTTTCTAGGGTTTAATTTGTTTGTCTTGTCTTGAACATGTTCTACTGGCAATGTAAGTACAGCAGTTGCTTAGGGGATGCTGAGGGGGGTACGTGTGCATGTATATGTGAATAAAGTTTTGTCTCCGTAATTAATAAAGAACTGTTGTTTCTTGCAAGTTGTTTTTGGTGACTTACTGGTCCTGGTGATGTACTGGTTGCTTTTGGGGAGTCAAATTACAATGAAATCTCTCTCTCTCTCTCTCTCTCTCTCCCTCTCTCTCTGTGCCCCACTGGAGCACTGTACCGGTAACTACAGTTTGAGAAAAAATAAAATAACACCTAAAATTTGGGCGAAATGAAAGCCAGCATACAGGAGCTTTTCCACACTACTGTTATCTGTTTCCAGGCCATCAGCTCCAGAGCCATGTAAGAAATCCACATCAACACTTTATGCCATTTTGTCCGCCACCTCCCCGCCAGCAAGGCTTCACCGTTTTCGACCTGACATTGACAAAAGTGAGGACCCGGTTAAACTACAAACCACAGGACATGAGTGCAGCCATTGCGGACGTGCAGAGAGGGAAACTGGTTCGTATGGCGGCAGTCGAGCATGGAGTGCCATTAAGTTCTCTTTATTTACGGCTCAAGCAGCAGTCATCTGGAGGACAACAACAGTCTTGTGAAGTCCCACAACAGTTTGTTGTAAGACAACAGCAGTCCATTGGAGGAAAGTATGACTTGGTGAGAGAACAGCTTCCTGCTGGAAGACAACAGCAGTCAGACGGAGGACAACAGCAGTTGGCTGAAAGACAACAGCAGTCTTCAGGACAGCAGCGGTCACTTGAGAAACAGCAGGTCGAAAACAGAGATGACCACCAGTCACAGTCATCCTCTGTTTTGAGGCTTCCATCAGAACGACAGCATACTGCCGGCCTTGCAGATTCACAGCAAATTGCCACAAGGCACATCCCCAATGCACAGCTCGATTCTCAAGCTAGCATTGCAGCTGACCACATTCACTCAGGAAATTCACCCAACTACTTTTCCAGTGAATCCAGATAAAGGCTTGGTATTCTTCTGGTTTACATTTTGCATGTTTTGATCATTTCTTGGGTATTACTATTAGCAAACTGTGTGCCAACAGTTCCGCTAGACATCATAAAATAATAATACAACAAAAATGGATGTATTTGCATCGGGTTTCTCAGTCTGTTGCTCAGCAGTGTGCCTTAACAGGTGAACTACTCCATTATTTTGTTACATGTACATTCACTTGTAAATATTTCCCTGGCAGTTTCACTTGCTAGTTTTCTATCAAAACTTTACATCTCGAGGCTGGAAACAGCAGTTGTGAATACTCAAAATGCACACCGTGTCATAACACAAGTGTGTGTTGCTGGACGCTAAAGAAAGAGCATTAAGACTGTAAGTCAGAGCCTCTTGTCAACTTTTTGAGCCGATGCCCAAGATTTCTGCGTGTGGGGACACTTTTTGCTGGGCAGTTTGTGGGCAGTCCATGGATAAGTGGGGCAACCATGTGTGCTTTGATGAATATGGCGGGTCTTTAGTTGTTTTTTGTAAAGTTTGCTTAGCTGAAAAACCTCGTGCATCTGTTTGCAGTTGGTTGTCTTTTCTCTTTTTTTTGTGATCTGGAAACCTCCGCCTGCTGACATCAAGTAGCAAACGACAGACACAGTGTCCAACTTCAAACACCAGCAGCGGCGACAAAAGTAGAAGGGTTAAAGTTAGTTGTAAAGTAGTTGTAACCCATCACACAGTTCAGCTCGGCTGAGCATCGCCCGTGTCTTTCTGATTCCAGACAGAGGCTTGCTGGGTCCACGAGGACTGTACAGAGGCTACCATGCCGACATGCTGCTGGAGGCCATTGAGGGGGTCCACTGGGGGAAGCCTGTGCCACATGTATCTGCAGAGCATGGCGTTCCTAAGAGTACAATCAGATCAAGGTTGCAGAGTTGTAAGAAAGGCCACCCAGGCAGATGTGAAGGTGCATATTTGAAGCACCCAGAATTTGCTGTACAGCCAGAGAGAAGCCATCCGCTGGACAGTTCAGGATTTCAATCAGCAGAGGGGAAGTGTGTGTATTCTGCAGGGCTTAATTGGCAGACACTAGACTGAATACAACTGCATGCAGACTCAAGAAGCTGTGAAGCCATGTTTGTGTAACCCAAGCAAAATGAGTGTGATATCTACATGTGTATAGGCTACATAGAATCCGTTTTAGGTTTATTTCCTCGAGAGCAAACACCGTTAAAACCCCTCAACGACCTGCAAACCAGAGGAAACACATGTATACATTTTTATCATTACATAAATTCACATCAAACTGGAGTTCAGTGTTGTGTTTGAAAGGGTCAGTGCTGCCCTCGAATGTATTGTGTGTGTAGGTAACAGCAAACACTTTTGTACATTGTATCACAAGTGTTTGTACATGTTCACAAGACCATAAAAAAATAAATAATGTATCTTAACAAATATCACGTGAGTCTGAATGGAACGCGAGTGTGAATTTGGTGTGAATGCGAAAGGAAGTAGAGAAGAAAAGGTCACCATCAGAGTGTTTTTTGTGGACTACAAGGTACTTGGTCCTGGATACTTTGGTGTTGATTTTCACATTAAATGGACTTTAGAAAAGGTTCATGATTCATGGTTAGGATACTAGGCTGAGTGCAGTTCAACATAAGCTTGGTTTTACTAGGAGCATGTTCACACAGATCTATGTTCCCGGCACTCTATCGAGTGGCCCTGTTCTCTGTCTGTCACACACACACACACACACACATTGGGGGGGGGGGGGGGTGTACATGTGCAAATGGAAGGAACATAGAGTTCCAGAAACCTGCGGTTACATAGAGCTGACCCTATTTTACTTTAGAATAGTGGTTCTGTCATCAGAGACATACTGCTAGGGATATTATTGTGGTGTGAGACAATGCATCTGAGGGACGTTGTCCCCCAAAATACCCTTCACTCAAAGAAAACTACAGCAAAATAAACTTTCATGTTCAGAAGTTTACACGTGCTGTAAAACATGTTTCTGATGCTGTACTTTTGCTGCCTATGGTGGGAGCCGGGATAGCTGAATGGTAGAGCATTACACTTTCAGTGCTCGGGTTGTGAGTTTGAATCCCAGCTGGGAGTCAAATAGCGGTGCTGGCGTTTTCTCTCTTGCCCCGTCTTGGATATCGCCCGAATGTGGTGGGAAAAGACCTTCAGCCCCCAAACACCCACCCACCCTTGCTGTCCTTGGCAAGCAAACAGTGCAGGAGAGCAACAGGGAGGCATCGCCTTGTCAGAGCTTCATGACTAAACATGTTGCAAAACAGATATTGCTTAACTTTGCCATGTTGGTCTGCTGGTGTTTTGTGCAGCTTTGCACATAATTAAACATCTGATGCCCTAAGGCCTACATGCATACTCCCGTGGTGAGAGTTTTCTTATGTCAAATGTGACTTGACATTTTTTTTTCAGGTCTGCAGGTCTCTCATTCTAGGTCTTTGTTCCTTCCACCAGGGGTCGCACTGGCGTTTTGCATTTTGCAATAGAAAAAGCAAGAGGTTGGTAAAATGCGTATGGCACTAAAAACGTGCATACACATCAAACAGAAGGTTCAGATTTTTATGACATCAGCCTGTGAAGGAAACCAACGTGACACAAAAAATCGCACAAAGTGTTTCCTGTTGTCAAGTCGACTGGCTAGTGGCCATGGCAATCAAACTTGCATCGTGCAGTGCTGACTGCCCTCTGGCGGTAGTTCACAAGGGATTAGCCCAGTAAGCAGGGATGCTGTCAAAGCCGTTTCAAAATGCATACAAGGAAGCAGAGGTCCCTTGAAAATGCGTTGGGTGCCCCCAAAATGCAATATATACGCAAATATAAAATGCAGTAAATGCGACTCCTATTCCACTTGCTTGTCTTGTCTACCAATTCAGTGCAGTTCCTCAAATTGGGATGTAGATGGCCCAGTTGGTCCTCTGCTCTTCAGCACTGACGCGAGTGCATGTCTTTCTGTTTCCAGACCAAATGGGGCAGCAAACGTGGTTGGATCTAACAGTGCGAGGAATGTACAAACGATACAGTGAGGAGGCACTGCTCAAGGCCCTTGAGGACATCCACTGGGGTCAGTCTGTGTTGCAGATAGCCGCCACATACAGAATACCAGTTAGCACCCTGAAGACCAGGATCCAGCACTGCACCAAAGGCCATCCGGGCAAGTGTCGAGGTGCCTATGTACAACACCCAGAATTCGCAGAAAAGTCAACAGTCACAATGCTTCACTGAGTCAATGGAGTTACTTCAGTTGTGATGGCTGATTGATGACTGAGTTGTGTGCTTTAATTTCTTGGATGTTACATGTGACTTGTGCACACGAATCTGGATGATACGTGTGTGCCTGGAAATATGCTCACTGTCCGTGCCTTTGCTAGGAACATGGATTGTAAGGACATGCCGTGGAATCTCAGATGGAATGCTGTATTTTCAAAGACTGGCTTGACATCATCGTGTGTGACTACATGTATTAGGTGTGTACAGTACTTTAAAAATTGGCTGGTGTAGGTCAGTAGGTGTAGTTTAAATGTCCACAAAGGTTAGTCTGACCAGAGACATCTGGTCTGAGAGTTGTCAGCACCAGTACCTGTTCCCAAGGGAAGCACTGCAAACATGAAGAATTTATTTCATGCACTTGCACTATTGTTCATAAAGAATCATCTGCTTGCTCTTTCTTTTTTCAGACATGACAAGAATTCAAGTACATCCGTACAAGCAATACACAGAGGAAGAAATGCAGATTGCCATTGAGGAACATCACTGGGGGAAGCCACTGAAGCAGATAGCCAAGGCACGCAATTTACCTCTCAGCACCCTGAAACTCCGAGTGAGCAAGTGTCGAAGCAGACATCTGTTCAAGTGTAATGCACTTTATCTGGAGCACCCAGAAATGGCACCTTCACCTTGACCTTCACCTTCACCATCAGCATCAGAACCCACTGCAGAAATGGAACAGAAACCAAGCAGTGCTTTTTGACAGCTGTTAACAATCCTGACGTACGATACTGCCTTCTTTTTCTGTCAGCCGTTTGTGCTAAATCTCCACTCACAAAACAGATTCTGCAAAAGAAAGTGCACAGGAGAGCAGGAGAAATGGGCATCACGTATTCCTTCATACCATCCATCCATTGGTAATGTACACATTGGTAGGACTTGGAGCTACTGTCAGTGATGTGATGTTAGATAACATGGAAAACACAAATTATAACTGTGAAATAACATCTAAGGTTGCTGTGTGTAAGAGAAAAAATACATGTGTATGTGTGCGTGTTCATGTCACTTTTTTTCTTTCTTTTTTAAGTGGAGTATGTATATAGAGGGTTGTGTTATGAAGTTGCATTTTGTTATGTTTGGTTATCATTGCTGTATGCCACCATCAACCAAAGGAAATTTTCTCATCGAGCCAGTAAAATGCATTTATATCTTATTAGCATCCCATACTACTGGAAACTTTAAAAAATCTTCACCATGATCTCATTTTTAAATCATCAGATCGCTTTTTGGTTCATCACATCTTCTGAACAGATGTTAATAAATATCAGCTTTTATTGCTGAGCCCCTATACTGTGGATCAGTGGCATTATGTATTTCATTTGCTCAGAGAGAACTTTCCTTTGCCTGTGTGTGATTCTGAAGAAACCCCTAAGATATCGGGTTATTCATGTCTGAGCGTTTGGATGAAAATTGTAAACTTGAATATATATGCATACATTCAGAGAAATATCCATTTCCGATATGAAGAATAATGGATACTGTGGTGCAGCATACTTTGTTGTTTATGATTACATGTATTGTGTTTTTCTTTGTAATCTCAATCAGTATTTGTGCATGGACTTTTGTTTTAGGTGAACTGTGTTTCACTAATTTTGTGTTTACTAATATTAACAGATTTTCTGTCAGAAAAGGCTTTTGTGATTTTTGTCATTTCTAATGATCCAAACGCAGCTGGTACGCAAATTGAAATGCCTGGTGCCGTAGCAGGTCATTGTATTTTTTCTTGAACCTTCTGATGGAACTAAAGTATACTTGTGGCTTACAAGGGTGGTGGAGAAAACTAAAGTTTTTGTGTTTTTCGCCTGTGCTATAGACAGTCACATAAACCAGGTTATAACATCAGAGACTATCTGCACACTGTCTATACATTCTGTATTCATGGTGCATGGTCTTTTTATAAACAAAACTTGAACGTCAGTTTTGCAAAAAAAAAAAAAAAAAAAAAGTCCCCATGCACGGACAGCCTGTATTTTCTTCAGTACTACATGCTTGCAAGGTTGTGAGAATGCTTACAGCACTCAGAGTGTCCTTGACCTTCGCAAACAGTTTTATAGTTTGGTACATGTACATGTATGTAGCATTTTTTTTCTTTCTTTTTTTAGGTTTATGTGCCTATTACAATTATTAGCACATCAGTCTGTGCCTATGTTTCAATGGTTCCGACTGTTACAGTATCATGAGTATGCAGCTGCTCCTTCAGTCATTGCTGGTAAAATAATACATGATGTTGAACGATACCTTTGGCAATTTAGCATGCATGCATAAAGACTTTTAAGCAAATTAACTCTGTCTGTGTGTGTGTGTGTGTGTGTGTGTGTGTGTGTGTGTGTGTGTGTGTGTGTGTGTGTGTGTGTGTGCAGACATGGTGCAAGTATAATTATATGAAAACTTCTATATTAGTCACTGGTCATGTGTACAGAAACACACACACACATACACACACACACACACACACACACACACACACACACACACACACACACACACACACACACATGCGGAGAGTCAAAATGATGAACTACCCTCATGCATTCATGCATTTTTTCCATTATGTGAAAGTGATCTATCAGAATTCTACATCTTCATTTGATATAAGAACTGTCTGATCCCATATTCTATGATACACATGTAATAAGGATGACAGGCGCTCTCTAAGGGAATATACACAAAGAGATCACGATACCTAACACAACATGTACTATGTGCAGAGAAGGCATTTCAGAGATGAGCACGTGCATATATATGGTATGTCGCTACTCTACTGAATTCAACAAGATCTTGATGAAGGCAACACGTTAGCCGAATATCAAAGGCATGCAATTTTTTTATTTTTTATGATGTTCTTCAACAAGATCGTGTCAGAACTGTTTGGTGTGATGTTCAGGTTTGTTAGTTTGAAGAGATTATTCACCGTAAGTGCTGTCAATGTTGTTAAAAGTGTTTTGTTGTTTTTGTGGTGGTGGTGGTGGTGTTTGTTTGTTTTGTTTTTTTTTTTTGGGGGGGGGGGGGGTTGTGGGTTTATTTTTTTTTTACATTTCGATCACCCCAGAAAGAATGCTTTTAGGTAGTCTTGATGTAACTAATTGTTAAAATTCTTCCAGGTCGTCAAAGGTTGTGGCAATCCTGTCATGCATTGATTGTTGGATAATGGCCTTTGCCCCGTTTAGACTGCATGTTGCAGTTCCATGATTACAGACTGCTGGCAGTTGAAAGATGGAAGGTTCTGGATTTCTGTATGACACTGCTAGCAGTTCAAACATGGAAGGTTCCAGATTTTTGTATGAGACTGCTAGCAGAACAAAGATACAAGGTTTCAGACTTCTATCCCAGAATGAGTTTGCACTAACGAAAGTTGCTTTTGCTTTCAGGTATCTTGTCCCCAGAGTGGATCCGGAGCCAGACCTGCATGCGTCCAGGTCACAGAAGCTTTGTAGGCGCATACAAGCAGTACTCACCAGAGGCCTTGGAGGCTGCTGCAGAAGACGTTCACTGGGGGATGGGGTGCAGAAAGGCGGCTGCCAATCGGGGTGTTCCTTACACCACACTGTTTACTCATCTCAAAAGCTGTGGCAAGGGTCATTCAGGGAAGTGTCTTGGAGCCTACATGGCATTTCCTCATCTTGCACCTTCTCAGTAAGTGTTGTACATTGAGATACTTGTTTGGTGCTTACCATGAGCTTGTACATGTATACTTTACTCTGATAATGCTTCTTCTGTCATCTGAGAGTACCACACGTGAAACTTTAAGTACAGATGATGGCAATCCGTATTTTTAGAGCCAGCCAATCCGAAAATCCATATTTTGGGAAATACGAAGCACATACACACACCTGAAATGCAGTTCGCTAGAAACCATGTTAGTTCATCACATTTCAGCGTCCTGTGGACTTCATTGTGTACATTTTAATTGTTTTTGTAAGGATACCCATTCAAACTTCAAATAAATCTTTATTATCCGAAATGGGAAATTTGATTATGGTGGACATAGGACGAACAACCAGACAACACATGCAACATAAAATGAATAACATACAGACTGATATTTAACACAATTTAAAATTAGATAAAGAGTTCAATTAGGTATCACCTAAATTAAATTGTTTGTTTAATCGGCACTTCTAGGTCAAAAGTGTGTCCAAACAGTTTTGTTACAAAAAGTCGCTTGCTTGTTTCCAGGTCACTGCCTGTACAGTCCGTCACAGCCACCCGTCCACCATCTCCAGGCTCTGAATGAAAGTGATTAGCCACAGGATGCATGACAAGATCAAGTGACCCATGCACGTTTTGTGTAATGCTGAAGTCCAGTAAAATAGGACCAAGTACGGTATTCAAAATTTGTTCCAAAGTTGCACTGTATGATAAACATTTTACTCTTGTGGCTGTGTGTGTTTTTTGCTTGTTTGTTGTTGTTGTTACGTTTTTCTTAACGAAATTGCCTGGAAACAAAATACAGTAGTAGTAGGTTACAGAAAGAAAAATAGGGTTGGTAAATTTCTCAAGCACACAAAAACCACAAGAGAACTGCATGACGTGTAAGCGGTTTATTCAAGCACTTGTTTCTCATACCATAACTATGAAGACAAATACATACATGTACATACTTTCACTTTACAAGTCCCGCAGATTTGCATTGTCTGAGTTTTGTTATACTTGTTGTTTCAAAAATATAGGTCCAGCTCTTTTCTACTGCCTCTGAGTTCATAACTGTGCATCATTAACTGGTTGAGTGCGAATGTCAACTGAACGGAATGTTCTGTTTCTACTTGTGTAAGATCATAGGATACATTAATTCATAAAGAGGGCCTATTAGGGCAGCTGAATATAGTTGTACATAAGCGACACAGCAACCAGGGTCAGTTCACACAAAGCTACTTATGAATAAATGGAGCACAGAAATTATGGAATATGGGTGCAAGGTTTGTAAGTGAAATGTAGCATCCTTTCTGACAAACCACTGTTGGTTTTTTGTTTTGTTGTTGTTTGCCTTTAGTGGTTGTCTTTTTTTCTGCACAGTACCAATGCAGTTGTAATACATAGCTTTGAAGCAGAGCACACACACACACACACACACACACACACACACACACACACACACACACACACACACACACACACACAGTGAACTGTCATTTTTCATGCAGGAAAACAACACTACTACATGAAGCAGCACCAACCAGTATGATTTTGTAAACAATGCTACTGGCAGCATATAAAATCAACACCTACACCAAAAGCTCTGATGAAACACCTGACCACTTTCTTGGCAGCCAAGAACTAAGTCCACTGAATTCCTTCACCACCAGCAACACAGATTTTAACTGCATCATTCACAGGCCACTAGATACTTAACCCTGGTCTTGCTGCATTGATTTGTCTTATGCTGAAAAAAAGCCATAGAGGTAGCCTGGGATTTTCCAGGTTCAGCAATACCAGGGTTAAACTTTCAGGGCCTGGGTTATGAAGTGTGTTAGTGTGTGGATGTTGACTCCTCAATTCCTCCAATACAAGTCACCTGATTCTGTCTAGTCACTTTATACGCAGGAGCATCTCACCTAAGACAAGATAATAAATTTGGACAACTTTCAAAACCATCCCATGTTTTTTTTGGGTTTTTTCCCCTCTCAGGCATGTGACTTTCATAAACAGGCAAACACAACAATTTGCCATCAATTACACCTTCCCCCCCCCCCCCCCCCCCCTCCTCCTCATCCCTGCCTGCATTCTGATTTACCTTTATTTTTAGATGCTACAAAGTGGTCAGATTACCAACAATTACTTATGTTGTTAGAGGTAAAAATGGTTATAAGCACTGAAGTCTGGAATCTGGAATGGTCTATCAATTTCCTCTAAATCTCTGGGGTCTTGTTTTCTGGACATGATTTTGATCATGAACAAGTAATGATATTCTGCACCCGTATAATGAATAATTACAGGCATCACGTTTCCTCTAAACCTCTGAGGTCTTCAAACTGTTTTCTGGACATAATTTCGATCATGAACAATTTATCATCCTCTGCACATCATGTTCGTTTAAAAAAAAAAAAAAAAAAAAAAGATCAACTACATGTATAACAACTTCACTTCAAATCACACGGGAGAGTCAAGATAACATCTGGAACAAACCATGAGATCACAGTCGCTTGACATACTCAATACAGCATTGTTCATATAACAAGAAATACAATGATTATATTTGAAAGACAAACTTATTTTTACGAACATATGTATTGCGTGGTCACAAAAAACCTATCGTTCACACGATCAGTCTCGCACAAAGGCAATGGTGGTGAGAGTACAATGAACAAATCACCTCTAACACAACAGCAGCAAGTAAAATGACCCATATTTGAGTTGTGGGAAAGGCATTGTATATGATGTATTTGCCAGTTAGTACATGTAACAGTGTAAGCCTATTGTTCACACAGTCATCATCCTCAGCATGTTTTTGAGGTCCTTTCCTATCATGGACAGTGATTTCCACTCACCTTCCGATTATCAAAAACTGACCCATCCCTAAGACACCAGCACACACAAAAAAGGACAAATCAAACCGCAAGAACACAGAATGGAGACAATCCATTTCAGCCTGTGTTTTTATAATGTCCAGATTCCTTGTTCCTTGTACATGCCCCTTGTTCTGCCCTAGGGTGGTGAGAGGTAACAAGAAAATTACTCGGACCGGCCCCGAAGTGTAGTGGTTAGCACTTCGGACCATGGACTGGAAGACCCGGGCTTGAGTCTCAGCTGAGGCAAGTGGGATTTTTCTACCTAGGTTGGCTCCTACCCACAGCGGGTGTGCTATGGGCCCAAAGGGGAGGCTGTTGCCACACAGTCGAGATTCACCAACTTCACGGGTGCGACTTTGGGGGTGCTTCCCTTGGTATGACACGTCTTACGATGTGGATGATTACATGGCCGGCACCACAGGTGCCGTAGTTCCCGGGCCTGGTAAATGCCAGGATATTTATGACAGGAAGCGTGGAATGCAGCCCTGTCCCACTGTCCCAAACCACACAGACCTCCATAACATCATCTTACCATCATCCTCATCTCCATCATCATGCATTATAAAAATTGCCCCAGCTTCCGAGCCCTCCGTGAATTCCACCCATTACCTGGGAGGAACACCACTGGCACTGGCAAAAGAGTTGGGACAGCAACAAAAAAACAAAAAAAAACTTGGTAGGAGAAGACTTCAAAATGCACCCCATGTGAGTTGGGAACAGTCATGCTTATCAAACCTGGCTGCTGGAATGTGCTGTTGACATTCACCCAGCAGCCCATGAAATTCCCTGCCCACAAGTCTCTGTACTTTAGAAGTTTTGCAGGCGGTTGAAGACTTGCAGACTTGCACCATCCCAATACACAGGGCTTGACTAAGCGTGCAAGTGCAAAATGGTGGGCTTATTGTAGGGTATCCTAAAACAACCCCCAAAAAACAATGACTTCTGCTAATTAACCCAAATATTGGTCATTCTACTCACGCTACAGTACCATCAATATCATGATTGTATGCAACTCTGGTTGTCATCAACACAAGATACAATGCAACACTGTACACATTAATGACAGTCTCATCAGGCCCTTGTCAAAGATGTATTATGAATAAGTTACGTTTGTCAAATCTGTGCCAAATGTGGTCTACACAGTATGAGAATCGCATTAAAATGAAATTGGCCAGTACTATTACCACTGACTTTGACACTATTACATTTGACATTAACATTGGTTGCCGTAAAATATACTGCTACTGCCCTTCATAAAGACAAGCCTGTAATCAACCATTTCTCTACTCAGCATGTGTAATACCTGCTGATTTATCATTCTATATATATGTATATATATTTTGAACATATTTTCACACAAAACTGAAACTATGGATTGTTTCACACACACATACTTATGGCACTTTTTCGATTTTTGCCCGAAATAGGGGAGACTCTGAAAATAATTCCTAGCAGCAATAACAACAACAAATAACTTGGCAAATCTGCTCTAATGGAGATGGTGAATGACAAGTACTTCATATCTGATTGGAAACAGAAAATGAGATCTTTCGTATGTATTTTTGGGGAACCAACCAAAACATACGAAGTAACCTGTGTCAGCATTATTTCACAAACGCTTCAAAACCACAGACATAACAGTAAATTCCTCCTGTGAAAT
>JACVVK020000473.1:47500-122500 GCA_018292915.2 Batillaria attramentaria | reverse complement strand
ACGTCCTTTTCCACCACGTACGAGTGATATCAAAGACAAGGCAACGAGAAAAAGGCCAGCACAGATATTTGGCCCCAGCCGGGATTCGAACTCACAACCCGAGCACTGAAAGGCCAATGCTCTACCATTTGGCTATCTCGGTTCCCCGCGGCATTTCAATTTTACGGAGGCCGTAAGTGGTTTTACAAGCGATAGGCCACGCAGAACCTCTGACTGTCACAGGAAACACATGACGGGTGGAGAGCTTCTTTTTTTGTAATATTTATTCCAGTGTAGTCTACACAATAAGAAATACAGAGATAGACAGGATGACAGACGCCAATGATCTGAGTAGACCCATTTAATTTACTTGCAAATGAAACATAAAACCCCAGTGCTCGGTGTTCCGGTGGTGCAGAAATCGATTTGAGCATCGTTTCATATGCCGACCGGATGACGTCAATAAGGCACATTCATATTCATGGCCCTCAAACAATGACGGTCTGATCAGACAAGCTTGATACTTCCTGGTATATATATATGTGGGGCATCGCCCAACTCACAGTTGGGGGGGGGGGGGGGGTTCGTCAATTTGCATAGTAATCTAGACTTATCGGCAGTTTGCATAGTAATAGAGGCTCTGGCCGCCCTTAAAAACGTAGGAACTGAGTTAATGTTCTTGATCATAAACAGCGATCAGTTTGTGCTGAGTAATATAGGCCTACATCAGTTACCCCTGAAACTTCTTGTGATTTAAAAGCTTAACACGTAGCATTATATGTGACACCGCCCGGCCATCTCGCAGTTTCTGTAAGAGAAGTAAGCAATTTGCATTTTATGAGATGTTTAGGCGACGGCTTTTAAAACGCAGTGTCAGTGCTCCGCCCTGAAATAATGCAAGCGTACAGCGGACCCCGTATACTGCAAAACTTCTACAGGTAATCATCCACATCAAAAGACGCGTCATACCATGGGAGGCGCCCCCAAAGTCGCACCCGTGAAGTGGGTGAATCACGGCTGTGTGGCAACAGCCTCCCCACTGGGCCCATAGCACACCCGCTGTGGGAAGGAGTCCACCTAGGTAGGGAAAATCCAGCTTACTCGGCTGGGACTCGAACCCGGGTCTCCCGGTCCATGGTCCGAAGTGCTAACCACTACACTACGGGGGCCGGTACTTCTACAGGTTTTAAACCGAAACAGGCATCAAATGAGAGGGACATTTCTCTTTGAAACATCAAACGAGACAAGTTCCCGATATGAAAACAGAAAATGGTGCATACATGACACGGCAAAGACTTCAACCTTACAGCAATAAGGCCAGGGTTTGAGTACGAGTTAGTTTTTTTTAGAGACAATGCGTTGACTTAACAGAGGTTTCTGTGAACACATATTGTCAACAATTGATGAACTGAAAACACCAGACGGTTAAAAATGTTCAAGCTTAAAACTGACGTTTTTTTTTTTTTAATTTCCGCCATAGAAATCTATTGTCAGATACTCTTGACACTTCGTGCTATGATAAAAGAAAGGGGGATGGCACAACACGGTAAGTCCATCGCGTCATTTGATGGGAAAAGAAGTGATTTCAAGATGAAAGACTTTGACTTAATGGTCTTTTTCCCACATAATGGCGACAGCGATTTACTGTGTTTTGCTAGCACACGGCAGCTTTGTCCAGCAAATGGAGAGTTCCCTGCTATCGATACAGATAGAAAGAAGAGAGATAGGACGTTCTGGTACGGAACCCTCGAATCCCACACGTGTGATTTGTCTGTCGAAGTTTTGGTGCACTTTGACTGGCAGCACTGACTTGTCAGTCAGAATCTGGCTACGTGTCAATCATGCTTATATGTTTATTAAGATGTGTCGTGTCTTAATTCACTACCGCCGTCGGTTTAATTAAGTCTTTTATGTGCTAAGCAATGGTTAAGTAAAGTGTTTGTAGTACTGATGCACCGCGTCGTCCCTAATTAGCTGACGTCATTTTAGTTTGTTCGTCGTAATATATTAGTCAGACATAGTTAAAGCTTTTTAACAGTACTCTTTATCTTTTATATGTATTTATTCTATGTCCCCCTGATCGAAGACAAATTCGTCTGTAACAGGACACACTAAAGTTGTTTAAACTCAATTGAACTTCTCATTCAACTCACCGCATCTGGTGATTCTGGGCGCAGAATGATGCATTGCCAGCTGGGCCAGTGGTCGACGATCACCTCGAACCCCGCCATCAGCCCTTGTAGGAAGTTGGACAGGATGTAGAACATCTGGAACAAATCACGGGCACATGTTCACTCAATGCACATGCAAAAGCTAACGTGGACTGACTGGTTTATTCATCTGATATAGTATAATCTGTGAGGGTGAGAAAAACCAGAGACAGTGGATAGGGGGGACTGGAAGAGGCTTCTTTTATCTCACTTATTGGGATCATCGCTGTGGGCGAGGTGACCAACATCAGAACAAAGTAACTGACTTTAAAAAAAAAAAAAAAAAACTTTGCACAAGATTTGGAAAACACGAGTAAGTGCGG
Source organism: Batillaria attramentaria (assembly GCA_018292915.2). Lineage (NCBI taxonomy): Eukaryota > Metazoa > Mollusca > Gastropoda > Batillariidae > Batillaria > Batillaria attramentaria. Next base: position 119,988 of record JACVVK020000473.1, on the reverse strand, counting down.
TGAAAGCAAAAATGTCTCCGGCGGAAAATGAAGTTTATCAAGAAAATTTGCAAAACTCGGACTTAGAAATTTTAAACTTAAAAAAGGAAGCGATTTTAGGTGAATATAACTACAAATCTGTAAATCCGAACTTCACACTGAATCAAAGCTGCAAAACCAAACACTATAAATAACCACTAGGAAAAAAAAAACTGAGGGGAATGCGTAAGAAAAAAAAAAGTTATGAAGCAAAGATATGCATAGCTAGGCTGCGGCAATGATTCCCCGGGGTTTTCAGTCTCCCTTATCCGCTGTCTCCGGAAAAAGACCAACTGACAAAAACATAACAAATGAGCAAACCGACCAAAGTCAAAGTGCTCTTCGGAAATGATGGTAACGTCTGTAAATCATCCAAATGTAATCAGTTCGTCTGTTTGTCTGCCTGCTTGTTTGTTGCCCAGTTTGTTTGCAAGTTCGGTAACGGCGGAAAGAGGAGAGTCTGTCACTGCCTTTGGGTGATGGGCTTTTTGGATTATTCACCCAAACCAAACAGCGCGCTCTCTCTCTCTCTCCTCATTGTCTCAAGTACTGATTGAGGGTGAGGTGGGTATTTGTGGGTTTCATGTTTTTATCCACCGCATATGGGTGATGTCAGCTGAGGACAGGGCAACGATAAAAGGCCCCAGCCGGGATTCGAACGATTGAAGTCGGAGACCGAGAGCCAGATACCACTTCTGACATCAACGAACCCCACCTCTATATATCCAGTATTATTAGTCACATCAATCGGTCTATCACTAAGTCAGTAGCTAAAACCAATCAGCCTAACAATCGTCCGTCTTTCATAGTAGCATTCAAATATGAGTACATGCAACCATCGAGAGGAATGGTAAAGAGGAGATGAACGTTGAAGACAGGTCCCAGGCTAGGTTACCTCGTCCTGGTTGCGAGTAGATCAGGCCACGCCGGCCAATGATGTCATGTTATCCCTTGGGCTATCATGCACATTCGCTTGTCCTGGCACGTCTCGTGTCACTTATCTCTTCACTCATGCCGTCATGGTTAATCAGCACCACCCCTGAACTGTAAATGGGACACCTGCGGGCCCAACCTGCTCTCTCACCTGCCGATCAAACCCTTGTACTGACTGTGTGTGTGTGTGTGTGAGTGAGAGAGAGAGAGAGAGAGAGAGAGAGAGGGTGGGTGGGTGTTCAGGAGTTTACCGTCCTTTTCCACCATGAATACAGAGAGACAGATGTGTGGATTTCCGTGTTCTTTGATCTGAATTTTCGATCTGATCATAAGATCATAAGAAAACCGGCTGAAATTCAGTACAAACCAGCTGATCAGATAATACAACAGGTGAGCAGCTGTGTGGGTACATAAATGTTTGAAACAACAGTGCTCTGGCAGTCCACAGAGTCCAGTACAAACCTGATACTCGGCGGCTGCTAACCAAGTCTTCAAGCCGTAGGACATACGGCTTCATTTCCCGTTAAATCAATGCGGCCTTAGGATTACGACTCTGTGTGTGTGTGTGTGTGTGTGTGTGTATCCTGAGTATATTAAAAGTAATTGAGTTAAGCAATACCGAGTTCACGTTTATTAATATGGAAACTGAATAACTTTCTCAGTTCTGCTGGCCACGAAACCGACAGACACTGAGACAGATTAATGGCTGACGATATGCGCAACCCACTCCCAAAGAGGACCTCACGCCCTGACCACAGGAGCGTAGCATGGCGGCCACGTGGTCACAAGGGCAGACCACGGCAGGTGTCGCATGAGAGATTTAGGGTCAGAGGTGGGAGGTTACTCGCCGCACTGCGGTAATAGGTCAATAGGTCAATGGGGACGCATGTATCCGGGTTCACAGCGGTCACACCACTTGTCACCTCACCGTAACAGCCGAGGACACCGCAGGTAAAGCATTTTCTAGAAAAACCCAGAAGACTGCCCACACGGAAACTCTTTCTGCAAAGTGTTTACAACCTGTAATTGAAATTCGAACAAGCCGGGGTAGTTGCCCACTCACTGAGAGAGACCCTCCACTCCTCCCCCTCCCCCGCCAGGAAGAAAGTAAAAATATAAAAAATACCGTAATTTGAGGGGGACCCAAGAATCATTACACTTCATTTTCAAGCCACAAGCGATGCAAATGAGTTACTGTTCTCCCCTGCCACGTGCTAAAGAATAATGTATCTAACTGATAATCAATAATAATGAATATTTAGGCTAAAGCACATTTTCTTGCCGATACTGATTTCGCATCAGTGATAACTTCTATTTATGAGGAATATTCTTGTTTTCGGGACTAGAGTTCTTTCCGGACCCGCTGCGAATGCCACAGATACTGAGGAAATGGGATGACAGCGACCGGTTGCATAAGCAGGAAATTCCACACTGGAAATCCTGCAGTGAAAACTACCCAGACGTTCAGTTTGTCACGTGAGAGTGAATCCTGCTTCACAAAGGATGCATTATGTAATCACCAATCCTCTGTGAAGAATCGACCTCACAGTGCATTTGAGCAACACCCTGCTGCTTTGTGTAGGCTATGCTACAGGCAAAACCGGCTGACGCGCCTCCGACGTCCTTCCGTCGGATGTGTCTGTCCGGCACTTTAATAATAATAGTATTGATAATAACACTTAAAGGGCGCCTATCCCTGGAGACCAAGCTGTGAGCGCCCTACAATCTTAGGACAGTAACAAAATGAAGTAAAAACAATTAAAAAAGAACAAACAACAACAAAAAAAACCACGCATTCACTCAACTTATTCTTGACGATTAACAACTTATAAAGTACATAAAGCACAGATGAAGAGCAGAAAACGTAGTTGAAATAAAGAAGGACCAGCAGAGGCAAAGCACAACTGAATTAAAACAAAGACCAAACACAAAGAAGAACCGATAAAAACGAAACACTGGTGAAATAAGGACAGTGGTAAGAACTAAAAACAAAAGCATGGACTGGACAGCTTTCATACCACTTCCAGCAAGAGTGCGAGTGAGTGCGATAATACACCCCAAACTGACAAATGCACATATATATACATACGTTACAGGTACAATGTACACAGTATTCAGGGAATATGTACTTTCGTTGAAAAAGTTAGTGGAAAACATATTCACTGTCACACAAGTGAAGCCGCACTGGCAATAAATAAATGTAAGGAAGGCACAAGCAAGAAGCATAACTGATCAATGAGTCGCTTTTACTTTTCAGTCTTTCGACTGTTGTGACAAAAGAAGGGATAATGTCCCACGAGAAAAGGACTCTACGTAACTGATTTTTTCGAGACACTGGCTTCAGCTTGAACAGTCTAAGGGACAAGGCAATAACTATTTTCTATTGATAGAGGTTTGGCCAAGATGGCGTGATACTGACGCCGGTAACTTATACTTCCCTACGATAATGCTAAAATGTTTGGCTGATATGGTTTATAGCATGCGACTGGCCAAAGTGTGAGCCTGAAGAAAATAACAGCAAGGCCAAATGACAGCAAATTACACTATGAGGCCAAAAGGTTTTCGCTCTGAGCTGAAATACTGGGTGAACCAGTGAATGCATGTATTCCCTTTTTTTTCCCGGAGGAAATAAATACACACGTTACCTGTAACATATACTGGCCAGTGAAACTTACGACAAACATCACACGCACTTTTATTTTTCGAGACGTGCCACAGTGACAATGACTGACTGACAGCCGACAGGTTATTGCCGTGTACCGCCCATGAGTTTCCATCGTGTTCGGGATAGCGGCCGGCTGGTGGATCAGCGGTGGACTCGGTCTTGAGAGGGTTGTGGGTAAGAATTCCGTCGCAGCTGATCAAATATCACTAAACCACATCAATTTCGGTAATATTCCTTCTTAAAGACTGAGCAAGGCCCAGTGGGTAATATTATCATACAGATTGTGACATCCGAAGTGCGGGTTCGACGATTGCGTCATCATCGTTCGCAGTTTAAAATTACGTCATTCAATAAATCCAGTTAGCGAGCAATGTTGCTGGCTGGCAAAATATGATAGAATTTATACAGACTGGCTTCTCAGTTTCAAGTTCTCACACCTCCCAAGTCAGCGACCTCAGTGGAAGATCTAACGCGCGTGCCGGGTCGGCGTAACTTGACGCATGCCCTGAGGCCCTCTGCCCCCGTGACCTATTTCAGGGAGACAGTCTACGGTTGGGAGCTCTGGGTTTCGGTTTATATGCCCCCCCCCCCCCCCCCACACACACACACTCCTTACTGGTGACAACGTGTTAAGTTCACGGCGATTTTTGGCATATATATCAGTATCATGTTTTCTCTTTCGACAATACCCGCAGCAGCTCTTTGTACGTCACGGCGAAACTGACAGCGCCACTGACTGCACGGTGCACCGACTACAGTTCGCCGACCTGAAGTAAACTCTACCTGTATGGCGCGACTTGTACGATACGCGTGCATATACTGGGACACCGGACTGACCCGCCAAGGGCTACATGCGTGACCACGCGACCCGGCATGGTCAAGGTCAATGGCAGTAGGACCCTTAAAACCTAAGGCCAATCGGGCACTACAGAGGGGAACGGGCCACCGACTTTCAGTATCAGTATTTCGTCCACTATCTGCAGATAGGCTAATCCACTGAACTGCGATTACACTACATTGAGAAACGCAGGCGACACTTACACTGCCATTTCATCATACACAATTGTAATGGGATTAATGGTGTAATTTTAGGAACTGGAATGCCTTGGTTTCAGTTCTGATCAGTTTACCGTCGGTCGGTGGCTCATCATCGACAATGGTCGCTCTCTACATACACATTACATTTAAATATATTACATCTACATTAAATACGTGTGTAATAATAGGGGAGCCGGGGTGGCCGAATGGTAGAGCGTTGGACTTCTAATGCTCGGGTCGTGAGTTCGCCGTATCCCGGCTGGGGCCAAATATTTGTGCTGGCTTTTTCATCGTTGCCCCGTCTTTGATATCACCTGTATGTGGTGGAAAAGGACGTTAAACCCGCAAACACCCACTCACCCACCCCACCCGTGTGTAATAATAACTAGACTAGATAAGGACGTCAGAACTGACGCAGAAGGAGACCGCTCCTACTATCATCACGTCCACGGCCGGCACTGACACTAAACTGAACAGCATATGGGCAGCGTGATGTAGTAGCAATTAGGCCGAAATAGAAACAAGTGCATTTAGGGCATCCTGGCTTTATTTATCTAAATAAGGCCGGTAGATCAGAAATGTTCCTTTTTTACTTAATTTTGTTTAGTCTGTGTCAAAGGCTACGTACAGTGTATTTTTTCCACAGTAATCTTGCGCCCTTGCCTGAGGAACAGTGTAATCTCTCAATGCTAACAAGACTTAGTGTCTCACGTGATCATTTCATGAAATCCCTAAAAAAAAAAAAATGTACTTTGGGCGTATCTCAGTATTTTATTGTCCCAATCAAAAACCGTGACAGCATTACTGACACTAGTGTACCATTCCCTGCACGGTGCAGCTGAAATCTCCTCAGACGGCAGTGTAGGTTACTGTGCCCGTATGTAAAACTCGAGGTTAATTTAACCCACGGCTACGGGCCTAACCCAGACTAGGACAAAAGAAACCCCCAAAACAAAATTATATGAAAAAGGAAGCGAAGAAAGAAAGACAAAAATCCTTCTATAACGGCATAGGCACCTTGCTGAAATGGACCCGCTTCCTGATTTAAAAAACAAAAACAAAAAAAAAACCCGAAAATTTAGCCCTAGAGCTAGTTTAGTTCGAGGTTAGACTCTAACCCGGGGCTAAACTCACTAACCCTTTTAACGACTTTTACATCAGCGGGCCCTGGAAAATACGCTGGCGCAAACAGTGCAGTGACGACTTAATACATGTATATGTACTTCTGCAAGTCGATTCACGGAGACCCTGGCCCGACGCCAAACCTTTACCATTCTAGCGTAAGTCGATTATCCGTGTGAACCAGAGCATGAATGTCAAACATATATCGTGGCTGCTCAGTCTCGCAAACATCTCCCAGCGGCGACGTCAACTCTAACCGTAGTAAGAACAGAAGGATTGCCTGTGAAAATCATAAGGGACTGAATACGCGCCTACGTAATGCGACTGGACTGTCCGCGTCCGTGACGCTAATCAGGATAATTTTTAATAGACTTTCTCAAAGTTTATGGGTGCGGTCTGACAGAATAGCCCAGCAGCTGCTTTGGCCGTTTACATGGCTGTGCTAGAGGCCCCGGGCTTTGGGTGTGTGTTGGACACATGCAAAATTCATGGAAATAAATCGTTTTATTGTCTGTTAATCTGTCAGATCTCTATGCACATAATTATGATGAGTAAGCAGTTGGAAATATATCGTATTTTAACGTTAATCGTTCTAGATCACTGTCTGTCGCTGTTGCCGGGATAGCCGACAGCGCAGTTGAACTGTCAATGCTCGAGTAGTTGGTTCGAATCCAGGGCCAGGCAATTGTGCTGGCTTTGTGTGTGTGTGTGTGTGTGTGTGTGTGTGTGTGTGTGTGTGTGTGTGTGTGTGTGTGTGTGTGTTTAAATACACTGTTGATGGCACCCATAGGGTTATCTGGTGGAAGAAGACACTAAACCGGACAACGAACAACTCACCAACCTGTCGGTGTCACTAAGTTGCCCTTCTTGTTATTCTGACTTCAGTTCGACGTTTGGAGCCGCTTTAAGTGAATATATAATTATGTACGTGTGTGGGGCGGTCGGTGGTCTAGTGGTTGACTTTGTCACCAGTGCGAGAGGTCAGGTTCAAGCCGTCCCACTCGGGGCGAAGAATTTTCTCTTTCTCGCGTATGGGGCACAGTTCATTCGAGCCGACCGTCGGGGACTCTCTCCGGGTACCCCCCCCCCCCCCCTCGCTTTGGCAATGTTCAGCCCACAAAAATACAAAATAAGTGCAGTTCTAAAATCCCGAAACTTAAATTGCTGAGCTGGCCCTTTGCATCACGTGATTATAATGTGTTCATGTCCAGTGTGTGAGAGAATGCGTGTGAGTCTCATGAGCGTGCGTGTTCGATCAGTTTAGATCGCGGCGCTTTGAGCCAAATATTTGGGATTAACTCTTTGACGACGAAGCACAATTTCTAACACGCGATTTCCTATAGGAAATCGTCGTGTTAGAAATTGTGCTTCGTCGTCAAAGAGTTAATGCAATTATTATTAGTGTTATGATTATTCGTTTTCTCTGCCATACAAAGAGGCCAACAAGCCAAACAAACACACAAAAATTGAGTATGCATCTCGTGGCATTGCCAAAGACCAGTATCTATGTAGACGGGTCGCGTCGGCGAGGGTCCAACATACAGATCTATGTATAGGCCTATATTACGCAGGTACTAGCTTAGTGTGAAGGTTAACTCTGCGTCCTCTGTTATTCTGGGACTAGTGAGGTACTGTGATTTACGACGAACATTCCTGGATGCATGTAACTCAGGTCGGTAGGTGAGAAAAGACACGTGAAATTTCCGACGTCGCGGACCGCCCTTAATACAACCGTGTCCCAGTCTCTGTCTGTGTAAGCTGCATACTGGTTGCGTCAGTGAAAGATGTTTCGTGAAGCCCATGCAGTCTGCTTTAAAATCTCTTATCCGCAAACTAAGCAAATCTGAACAATTGTTTGTCCCGCCAAACAGAAACAAAAGCATTAAATACAGCAACTCTCCTACGGGGTTTTGGGCAGAGAAACATGGGGGAAAAAATCAACCGATAACGCGGCGAAGCCGGTTCCGTCATATTCGGCCACAGATTTCATTCGCTGACACTGCGCCTCTGTGTCAGTAATTTTTCCTCGCTGACCGTTTATCATCCAAAAGCCATTAGTATCCATTATGACTGTCACATCTCGTCACTGCTGCAATTGCAGTTTGATCAACAGCTAACTGCCTTCTTTTGTTATCGTTTATCCTCAGTGACGAACTTGAAGGCACACGCCGAGACGTTGACTGTTGATTGTGAGATGTGTCGTCCAAGATAAATGGTCTATGTACTGTTGTACGTGTATTTCTTTTCTGTTGCTTCTAGTTGTTAAATGACTTTCAGTTCACTGAGGGTTATGGCCACTAAGGGGATACAGATCCCCGCTTCAGTGCACTGCAAACCAAGTTGGTGTTGCACTGCTAGATGACTATGCCCTGCGAAATGAAAATCAAACACTGCTGACTGTGATGTCTTGCTCACGTGCGCGACTGCCCCTTCCCGTTAAAAAATACGACCTGAAGTGAGTGCTTTCTCACAAACATGGCCATCCACAGGGTGGGTCCTAGAAGGCAGTGGACTGACTTAATCAACATATCGTCACCTCAGTTGGTGTCTGAAACGCGTCTTTGCTTCTCTTCGTTCTGCAACACACTGTGTGTGATATCGAATCTCATCAGTTAATAAATGCAGGTGCGATCTGATATTTTCGGGACGTTCATACTAACAGCGTACAGCTCAGTACAGTTCGCACCGTTGGGCCGTCAGTACTGATCGGGCGAACTATATATACCAACACCTGCCACTCATTTAGTGTAGCCGGTTCGCCTACTTGGTTCTGGTTTGTTGTTGTTTGGCTTTTTGGGGTTTTTTTACATCTAGGTTTCAGTAGGGGTTGGGGGTCACCTTGTGTTAATGGTGCAATCGCTATGTTGTCAGTGTACCCGCGGGGACGCCGCCGGAACTATACCGGCCAACTAACTGGCATTGTCGCATAGTTTTAGTTTCAGTCAGTTTCGACAATCTTCAACGTTTTTTTGCTGTAGACTCAGGATTCCTGATCAGTTACGCCCACTTCATACTTGATTATACGCGTAGATATATGTGTAAATATCTCAGGTCAGTGGGTTGTTTATATCTACGCCGGTGTCATAAAGTTGTTGGACCCCCATAGTACTTGGACCCCCCCGGTCCAATAACTTTAAAGTTCATGGGACCCCTCCTATAGTTGTTGGACCCCCCCCTGTTACTGAAAGGTGTTTCTCATTACTTAAGGTGTTTTAACCAATGTCGTGATTCAGTGTTTATAGATCTCCCTGTGATGTTTGAAACACACACCACACACACACACACACACACACACACACACACACACACACACGGAGAAGGGTTTTTTTGCTTGTTTTTTTTTTTTGGGTGGGGGGGGGGAGGGGGGGGTATGAGTCGTCGTTATAATTCAGCCTCCAATCCAGTTATTTTCATCATTAATTTACTGGTCATTATCAACATGTCTACAAAAATAAATGATTCTGATTATTGAAAGCAAAAAAATGATTAAAATCTAAATGGTAAATATTTTAAAGAAAATCCTTAAGAGGCCAGCAGAAACAATTATTATAAACCGTGGTTTAAAACAAACGTGTTGTACAAGGAAATGGCGATTTACAAAGAAGTAAACCATGTCGGAATCACAGATTTTCACATTAACAAATAAACTTCCCGAAATAGTAAAATGACATTACACCATCAATATCTTTTTTTTATTTACTCCTCCATGTACACACCCCCCACCCCCCCACATCCTCTCATCTACGTCGAATTGACCCTGCCCCTTTCGTACATATGACGCAACCACACCACCCCTCTCAATCCATATTGACCTCCCCCACCCCCTACCCGCCACCTCCAAACCCCCCCCCCCCCCCCCCCACACACACACTGTATACACTGCGCGCCGCGCAACGTCAAAATTCACACATCCACTGCAGACCGCAACCCTTTAACCCCACATACCTTCTCCCCACCCCTCCAAGCAGATAGATCATCCCATCCCTACCCATCGTCCAAATACTCACCCCCACCCCCACCATCCCCATATTGACTCCCGCCCCCCCATCCCGACTTATCAGTCCATATTCTATCGTCGTCAAAATTAACAATATCAGTTTTAATTGCAGAAATATGTTTAGCGCACTTCAGTTCCACACATCGGCAACACCGACACCACCCCCCCCCCCCCCCCCCCCCCCCGCCTCCACGCCTGAATACGCACACACGGCAAAACAGAGATACTTTGTTACTTATCTTTTTATTTGATAGCATATTTTCCATCAGAAATCCAATGTGTCTGCGTCGGTACCTCAGCTAGTTCAGTTTACCTGTACCAAGGTTACTCCTAAACCATAATGTGTCGTGTACGAGTGATAGAAAAGAGAATAGAGCTATAAGTAATTGAATTTTTTTAAGTGAAAGGGGGTCCAACAACCATAGAGGGGGTCCAATAATTATACCTCTGATTATAATTGTTGGACCCCCGGGGTCCATTAACTTTAAAGTTATTGGACCGGGGGGTCCATTACTTGGGGGGTCCATTAACTATACCACAACGGCAAGAAATGCTCTAACCACATGCAAGCCTGTGGAGTCGTAGTCAAGTCTGGTTTCACTTACTCCGCTCTTCCTCACTCCGAGTCTGCTCTGTGTGTGTGTGTGTGTGTGTGTGTGTGTGTGTGTGTGTGTGTGTTTGTATAATAACTATAGATGTGCGACCATAGACTGGTGAAGTCTGCGCGAGTTTGGTTTGGCTTCATGATCATCAAACATACCGGCAAAACTAGTACCAGTTAGTGGAAAATAAAAAGAAGAGGCAACAAAGCAATACATACACAGGAAATGTGTAGTATAAAGCCAACCCCCCCCCCCCCCCTCCACTGTCAGAAGCAATCGATCATTAGACAGCTGGATGTGTATGGATATGGATACAATTGCAAGACTGGTGTCAATTGTGTTAAGCCTTCCTTGTTGTTCTGCTTTATAATAAAGAGCCAAGTTCCCTTTGCCAGAACGCTTTGTTATGCATATCACCGAGTTCTGCTTACCTTTGCTGAGCCTGGCAGATCATGTCGTAGTTCTTTCTTCAGCTCAACCACTTCCTCATTGGACAGCAATTTGTAGATCATGGTGCTGTCTTGCTCTTCGAGCTCCTGTAGTTCCTTCAGATGTACAGCTTGTCCCTGAGTCTGTCCAGTCAGGTCAGCAAACCACAGTCATCAACTTGCCACTGTCTGTCTTTTTGTCGATCTCTAGAATTTGCTCCCACTACTTTTTATTGTTGAATTTTAGTCCCCTGCTCAGTGGTATTGTCAAATATATACACTTTGTTTGACTTTCTTCCCTGATGCTTTCCTGTTTGTTTTGCCTGTCTTTTCAATCAAACACTGCAGAGTAGAAAGTATGACAAAGTGGGTTCAAGTTATCTTAACCATGTAAATGTTCACAATAAAACTAATTTTTCAGACTGGATGGTTTACAGCCGGGTTTGCTGTATGGTTGGTTTGTTTAGATGTGGTTTCAGCTTCAGCTTCCCTCTCTATAAGCCTTTGGTCACTCGACCAGGAAGTTTTGCAGCCAAGTAATGTTTCAATTGCTGCGTTTATAGAACGAACTGTCAGTCAGTTACTGGCAACTGCAGGCAATGAAGTTTCACAGGAAGCTTTCCACTGTCATGACCATTACTGTTTAACTCACAAACCGATTGAGAGTGTAGCGATCGAGGGCTGTGTTCCACCTGAGTTCGTAGTCTGACGCTATGTGCCACAACCTTATAAACCAGCGAAAGGTCAGACGATGAAAGAACTTGGCACACACCGCGCGCAGCGAAAGCCTGTGAACTTGACAGTGTCGTCTGCTACTGATGGACGCCCTCACTCGAGAATCGATCAACGCTGCTCTACACACGTCAACGATCGTTCTCGCGATCGTAGTCACTGAAGGCACACGCTCTGCTCCAAGTGCCGAATCGCGCGTGTCACATCAAATCTCCGGTCTCTTCAACGATTCTCTTCACCTGTCCAGCTCACGTTCCGGGTTCTCTTTCGAAAAATCGGCGAACGGCGCTTATGTGTTATTGCGCCAGTGTGTTTTGTTTAGGGGTGAAGGTTGCGGGACAGATCACGTGGTGCACACACGCAGGCCGGTATACGACCTTCCCCTTGGGAGCGGATAAGGGAGTATTCGTTTCCAGTCTGTCAAGTCCTAAAGACTTTCATTTTTCTGTAGGCACGCGTTTTAGTTGCTACAATGCGTCATCCGAGGTATATTTTTGCAGTGTTATTGAATAAATTGAGGACCTTTTCACTAAATTTGCGAATTTGCGAATTTGCCTTCACTAAATGTTTGTTGTCGTACATACAATAACGCATCGTCCCTCATTCATGAATGGAGTTAATGTATGCATGCAGACGATCACATGCACAAGGTAAGGTGATGTGCGAAAGGCGCGGAAACGGAAAGAGTGTCCTCTGTTGACAAGTTGCCGGTCGCGTGGCGTCCTGACGGTGACTTGGCAAACACAGCTCGTACCTTTGCCTGGGGAAGGGAGAAGGTGTTCCCCTGGCTGACCGTGTCTTGAGTGTGCGATAGCCTTTCTTACCCCGCTTGAAATTGCCAGCCAAACTCCGTACGAAAGTAAACATGGGTTGGCCCTGTGAGCTCCACGACTGCATGTGCTAGAGTGGCTCGAGGGCAAACGGCATTAGGCCAAAAAAAAAAAAAAAAAAGTTTCTGGTAACATGGCCTTAAAAAAAATAGGGTAGGTAGGTAGGTAGTTTTTTTTTTAAACACCCCCCCCCCCACACACACACACACACACACACACACACACATATCCAAGAACAAAGAAACAGGGTATTAATAAGAAATGATGCTCTGTGAAACTGTATTTAATATTATAACACACTACTGATCTTACCATATTTCGTTCTAATCTTGGGTCCGCGATGGCGCACGACTTCCCCTGACGACAGGCGCATGAAAACCGAAACTGGTCGTGCAAGCTTGTATTTTTTCTTGTTTTTTTTTTTTCCCAGCAGCTAAAAAAAAATTTTAGGGAGGGGGGGGGATAGGGTCGGTCGGGTTACCAGAAACAACAATTTTTTTTTTCTGGCCAGTCTGGTAAAAGCACTGGCACACACCATGCACACACACGTACACTGCCTGCACACACACACACACACACACACACACACACACACACACACACACACACACACACACAGATACGACTAGACAAGCGGCTTCAAGACATGAATTGTAATTCTCGTCAGTGTAAGCTCACATTCTGGAAACTTGAGATGAGGATAAAACCTACTGTCCATTACTGACATGAGTTCTGACGACCATGTCGGTCAATCCTGGACTCGGTCTAACACATCCAGTTGAATCAAACCAGACGCATTCAATTCAAACTGCACAAGTTATTAACGTGAAGAATAAAGGAAGCCATTAAGCAGCTGTTGATGCATCCTACAATTGATCAGTATCAGTGCTGCCAAGCTGGTAATACGTTTGCCAGGCTTTAAAATGTGAGCATCAAATTAGATAAAGTATCGTAGTAATCTACGTGAAAAAGGGAAAAAGCCGTCATTGAAATTCCAAGCCGGGTCTCTTACTTGCTAGCACACACTAGACCGACATAAATTTTCATGTCATTTCAGTGGCGAAGGCTGCATGGTACATCAGTGTAATGACAGGGTGTGGGGTGGGTGTTTGGGAGTTTAACGTCCTTTTCCACCACGTATGGGTGATATCAAAGACTGACGGGGCAACGAGAAACCCAGCACAAATATTTGGCCCACGCCGGGATTTGAACTCACGACCCGAGCATTGAAAGCAGTGTAAGGACAGACTCAAAACAGACTTAAAAGTTCACTGACACGATCATATCGCAAATCAAATGTGAAAGTTTTGCATGATGCTATTAATTACGCAGCAGCAGGGATAAATGATGACAAATACACAAATGACCATAAGCAAAGCATGCCACATCCTTTTTAACGTTGGCGAAGGTGCGGTCGATACACTTGTGACCAGCGTGAGCAAATATTTGCTTTAAAATAATCGCTAAATTCAACAAGGAAGTTTGACATGCCGGCACTTCAAATGCTGTTAGCCAGCGAGCATGTCAAAGCTAGGGCAAGCTAGCAAACGTTTCGGTCCGGTTTCGTGCACAGCGGCCTAGCCAATGAGTAAGCAAATTGCCGGTTCACAGCGACCCGGAAAATGCGCACATTGCATAGTCTCTGTAACTGCCGGCAATGCCTTTGATATTACTGCTTGTCACAAACGACATCATTTTGACGGATTTACTCTGAAACTAGATGTGCATATCACCGGCACAAACAATGAAAATGAATCGTACAGAACAGTCTGTATCGATGAAGATGATGATGTAAGGCGCTAAAAAAAAAAAAAAAAAAACTTCATGCACAGCATGATCGTAGCGCAGGGGAGTGGAAGGGCGAAGGTTTAAGGTGAAACGAGAAAATGAAGGGGGGGGGGGTCTATATCAGAACTGTGAGAAAAGGTGGGTCTTCAGGTGGCTCCTGAAAGACTCGGTTGAGGTGCTGGATTCGAAAGACGGCGGTAGGGCGTTCCACAGAGCAGGGACAGAACACTTAAGGGCCGGGAGCGAGCTCCGAAGCGCTTCCTTGTGGTGTTGTCATGAAACCCAGGGATGGACGGGTGGGACTGAGATGAGGAACGGAGTACTGGGTGGAGTAAATGAGAGATACTGCGGGGACTTTCCATGGACACAGGAGAAAACAATTGACAGAAGACTGTGGTCAGTTGACAGACAGCCAGTGCAGTTCTTTCAGGATGGGTGTAACATTCTCCAGGTTTGACAAAGTACACAGTGGGCGGTTTATGGTTATTCTTCGACAGGACTGAACCGACACAACCTAAAACAACTGAACTTATGGACGGAACGCTTCATGTAAAATGTTTTTTTCCTGTGTGTGTCAGTGTGTGTGTGTCTGTGTGTGTGTGGGTGGGTGGGTGGGTGGGTGGGTATGGGTGTGACAAGATAATTAATACGGGATGAAAGAAATGGGACTGATATAGGTCCACATGTAGTGGAAAAGTTTGTCTTGTGAGTTGTCAGGTATCGTGTACAGTGTCATGTAGTCTCTACAAGGTCTTCACATTTCAATCAAAACTGGCAAAGACCAGAAATCTTATGATGTATGGTCTTCAAAGACCAAACCTCCTCCTCCCCTCCCAAAATACAAAACAAAACAAACAAAAAACCAACCAAACAAACAACAACAACAACAAATACTACAAGAAGAAAAACGCCGGAAGGAATTATGTTTTTCAGTTTCGTGGGCTGAAATTTCTGTTCTATCACTCTTTTCATCTTTGCAAAAGCTTTGCGAGGCCGGATTACAAAGTTTCAAGTTCATCACACGTTATGCGTTGGACGTCAAAAGGGGACTCCGCCCATGTCACCTTCTTGGGGATCTTGTACCCGGTTCTGCGATTCTCCAGGATGAAGCTGTCCAGCTTGATGACGGGAAATTCCTTTTCGGTCGGGATATACCTCGCCAGACACCCCCAGTCGAAGGAGCATCCCCTGCAGTGTAGCTTTCCGACAATCCGAAGGTTCTGAAACACTTGATCCGGCCGCTTTCTCTCCGCTCGTTTCCACTTGTGCTGAAAGTCATTTGAGATGACCATGCGCGTGTTCACTGCGTATAGGCGAACTTCGTCAGAGGAACACGCAGGTCGCTGGCACTTTCTGCAAGGAAAAAAGGCATAACAATAACTTAAATGTTACCAACAACAGACTTTGTCCAGACGCAAGACATGTCGACAAGCTGCATGCTAAAATTGAAGCCTCGAAAACGTAGTTTTGATAGTCTACTGATGCGGCGTCCGTGCCAACCCCACATGCCGAAATAAAGTCACCCATCAAGTCAAGTCTGCAATTTACCAACACACCAAACATGCTTCTTTTCACCAAAACCCCAAAAAGATTGGCATAAAATGCACTTTTAACAAACTCTAACAAAAGAAAAATCAAGGAAAACAAAGGAGATTCACTTCAATAATGCCGGTCCTCTTCTCCCTAACGTGGCACTTTTGCATTGTGTTCTGTGACTTGAAGGTCTTCCGACACTATGCCATTAATCAATACCTGCAGTAGAGGTTGTACACGGCTCCATTCACCTCGGCCCTCCTCTGTTCTTCCGAATACTTCTTCATCTCCGCTTCCTGAAGTCGCTGGTTCTGTTCTCTCCTTTGGCGCTCCCTTACCTCGTTGCGAAACTGGTTGGAGATTGTGTTCATCAGAGTCTGGAAAGTCTCCACGGCTTGGTTCATCAGGCGTTCAGCGGCCAGGTGGATCATCTCCCTTGGAACGTTCCCGCGAGTCTCGTCGCCCAGGATGAAGTACTGACTGTCCTTTCTACGTGCTCGACCTGGCGAGTGAAAATGTCAGTAACAATAACCGGAACAACTGAGAATTCAAAGCGCCAGCATAGCTAGATACTTTCTCTTGAGTGACTGACTCTCAGCACCCTGAGCCAAACACCTAACACGCTCGATTACATGAACCACGTGCATTCACTTACACGCTGAACAGCATTTTACAGTCACGTTGTGAGGTTTTGGGAGAGGGTCAGTTCACCTATTCATGTATATGCTTTTCCCTATTCATGTAATTTTGCGATCTAAACCCACGGTTTGAATAGAGAAGAAAGCCTACGGACCGGAAGAGTTTATTCCTGTGGCTTCGTTAAAATACATAGTAAATCTTGCTGTTTGACTGAAAGGCAAATGGTCCACTTGATAATTCTATACCTCGAGTTTGGATCATGGAAATCATGCTGGTGACGTAATCATAGCGGATGACCGCGCTGCAGGCCTGAAAGTCCAGCCCCTCCTCGGCAGCTGACGTACACACCACCACTTTGTGCTTGCCCATGTTGAAATCCTTCATCACTTCCGCAGCGGCGTTTATGGACATTCCTGTGCACAACATCGGCAACACATTTTTGTCTGAATTGCTGGGATTTCTAAACATACAAATACTCGTGTTAACACACTCGTCGTCAAAAGTTCTCAAACAATTACTGTAGTTCAATTCGTTTATTGTTAAGGCCATTTGTCCGCCACAATGAAGTAGAGTTATGAAATAGGCGAAAACAAAAGAAAATAAGACAAGAAATGCAGCAGTATTTGTCGTACCACTACTATACCAAGCTAAATTACAAAAAATAATAATCGCTGCGTTACTAGTGCGTGGAGAGGCGCCCAAACTTCCACACGTCACAGTATGCAGCTTTGCGCCAACTCCGAAAAGCTGGAGCAGTTATTAACGGAACAGCAGAGCGGTGTCCATGTCCAAAGAACAACTGATTCACTAGAAACCTTGCTTTCCCCGCCTCCCATTTTACCATGATGATTTGACGTGTTAGATCACGTCCTGAGATCAGATGAGACGATGATGATAACGACAAACGAATGATGACTACAATGATAAAAAGGATGATGACTGGATCCTGTTATCAGAGCTGACCTCCATCACAAGCCGGTTTGCTGTTGCCTGTGATGCGGCCCGGGTTGAGGTGCTTGAGGTCAGGATGACCTTCCATCCATACCTTGATGGCTTTTGATAGCTCCAGTGTCCGCACGAACACCATGCACGATGTGGCGTCCTGTAAGAGATAATGAGTGCAAAATTGTAAACTCTGATTGTTTGGGTAAATTTTATTGGTATTGTAACCCACACGTACACCTTATTCAAGCTCATAATCAGAAAAACTGTTAAAGGTTCCAAGAACAACTTTGAAGTCAGCTGGCGAACGTTCATTTTCTTACGCCGCCCCCTCCGTCTGGAACGCTTTATCTGTCAGCATTAGGGATCTCCCCGCGCTGACTCAATTCAACGCCCATTTAAAGACCTTTAAAGACCTACCTCTTTAGACAAGCTTTCGAGCTGTAGCCCTACCACTGTTTCATCGGCACTCAGTGTGTGTGTGCGTGCGTGCGTGCGTGCGTGCGTGTGTGTGTGTGTGTGTGTGTGTGTGTGTGTGTGTGTGTGTGTGTGTGTGTGTGTGTGTGTGTGTGAGTGTGTGTGTGAGTGTGTGTGTGTGAGTGTGTGTGTGTGCGTGTGAGCGTAAAGAGTGTTTCGTAGAAATCAGATAGGCGCTATATAAACTGTATTATTATTATTATTATTATAAAAACAATAAGGCTGTAGGACAGGTCTGATGGTATCCTTGCATGTTAGACCACCAAAACTGCTAAGTTTAGATACATTATATAATTGACGGTAACTTACCTCATGTTGCTCCTGGATCTGTCCCAGGATACCCTCCAGCATGGACAGCTTCGGGTTGTAGTCAGCTGCGTCGAGTACTACTCTCTGAAGGTTTGTTAACTGCCCTTTTGATCAAGAAGGAAATCACTGGAATTCAATTCAAGTAACTGAATCCTGATGGAGTTAACGTTTTTTACGCTCTACTGTTGTTGACAGAGAGGGTCCATGTACCAAGTGTTCAGACGAAACTATGAATACCGTGGAATCAGTACAGCTCTTGCAGAGGTCTTTGCAGCTGTAACCGAGTCCGTATGAGAAATGAGACGACAGCACAACTTTTCCTCCGATCAAAGTTGTGCGTGAGAGAGAGAGAGAGAGAGAGAGAGAGAGAGAGAGAGAGAGAGAGAGAGAGTGTGTGTGTGTGTGTGTGTGTGTGTGTGTGTGTGTGTGTGTGTGTGTGTGTGTGTGTGTGTGTGTGTGTGTGTGTGTGTGTATCAGAGAGAGAGAGAGAGAGAGAGAATTACATACATACTGACCTCTGAACTCGGCCAGCATTGCATAATCCTCAGTTCCAAGGCTACCTGCTTCCTCCATCTCGCGTATCTGGTCCAGTAGGTAGTTCAGCGCGTACTGGGACTCACAGTCCTCGTTCAGGATCAGAGCCTGATGATACCTCTGAAACAGTAACTTAAAATGCTGATGGTCTGCGTAGCAAGTCAACACTTGAAAAACGCCAAATGATAAGAGTGTCACAGTGTTGTAGTTAGTGTTTTTGTTATTGTTGTTGTTTTTGTTTTTTGCTGCAACTGACCCGTCGAAACCTAATCAGTCCCTGCATTCAAAGTGGGACACGAAATAATGTTACAATGTCACCGATCTGGGTCATAAGAGCATAAGGCTGTCGTACAGAAGGCATTCTTTGCAAAATTATAACAGTTATCAAGTATTCAGACGACAAAAACGTAACGTGGTGTCTCAACAACTTCTAGAGAGAAATGATTAACAGGAAGCGACATGTTGCTAATTAAACTCAAGAACTGATCTGTGGAAAACGAGTTAAAAATCAGTCTAAAAGCATCTACTTACACGGAGCATTTCTGCTGACGAGAAAAACTGGCTGTAAGCCTCCCTATCGTTTGCCATCCTGACGAGGTAAGAACCAAGTTTTCCGAGCCAGTGTGTGTAGCGCTGGTAAGTCCTGTGATACTCTGGGGCTTTCAGGTTCATTTTCAGCAGGTCTTTGTCCCGGTGGTTTTCTACGACTAAATGGAACAGATGATGTATCTGTATACATTGTAATGCAGAAATTTTGTTTCGCCTTAGTCTCTTGCCTCCTTTAGATGCACCTGTCTCACCCTCTATGTGAAATAACCCCATGATTCCCACTTTTGTGAATATGAATACTAGCTGTTTCCATTTGCAATGGTGTATGAAAGTGACACCCCCCCCAAAAAAAAAACAAAAAAAACAAAAATCATCAACAACCTACAACAAAACCAAACAAAGAAAACAAAACAAAACAAAAACAACAAAAAGCAAAAAAAAAAAAAAAAACTCACAAAAAACAAAACAAAAAACAATCAAAAACAACAATCACAACAACAACAAACGCCCGTGTTTCAATGAGCTACTCGGCGTACTGCAATACAGGCCCATTGCTCTTACAGGAGCAGGTCATCATCCTGTCCTCAATGGTCTCCATCAAGCTCTCGATCACCCTCCTGAAGCCGTCCTTCGCTCGTTTCTTGCAAGTGTGGATTTCTGCCACAAAACAATTGTTTTTACAAACAGAGCTGAAACCAAAGTAGATACTAGTAATTTTCGCACAGACATCACAAACACACAGAGTCCCTCCGTGGCACCAAATCGCCCGCACACACGAAATGCATGATCAGTGAACTTACCATCCTCTAAATTTGATTTTTTTTTTTAAATGTACGGGAAAAGTTGCTGTGCGCGTTTTTGTAATGTACAGTTACAAAAAGAATTGCACCGTCAAACCTGCCTCAGGAAGCCTCTCAAGAACCAGGAAGAAGTGGAATTAGAGAGGTACCCACCTTACCTAGGGCCATGTCTTGTAGGTCTTATGTTTTTATGTCATGTTTCGCATTTGATGTAGGGTATTTTGGGCAAAAGTAATTTCCCTTTCAGGGATGAATAGAGTATTTTCAATGCAGTTCAATTCAATTCAATGTTAGTAACATACACGAGTATGTAAGAAGGCTATTGGCTTGGAGGAAGGTCTGGTTGCATTCTACGTACCATGCTTTGGTTGGCTGACGTACTGTTTCAGTTCGTTCTCGTTTTCCACCGTGCATATGTCCTCCAAGTCCATGTTGCAGCACAGTTCTTTCAAGTGTGCTAAAGCCGCTTCCATTGTACCACCTTCTCCAACCCCGGGGCTTGCAGTTAGACCAATGATCTGCAGATAGATAGCTATAGCTGTTGTTGTATGCTGGTGTGTGTGTGTGGGGGGGGGGGGGTGGCTGTAAAATTATGAGTACCTGCTATCTGTGTGCTCCGAACGCCGGTAACAGAACTTTTGTAAACAAACAAAACAAACATACTTAGCATGTCCCTCACCCCAGTGTCCCCCCCCCCCCCTGTTCTTTTCCTCCAACAAACGAAAATGCTTTAAAAAAGTCATGGGTTATGGGGTATAATGACATTTCCAAAAAGATCACCCAACTTTGCTTTAAAAAGAGACTAATCTGATCTGAAAAGGCAGCTCATGCGACATATCTACTCAGACGCTCGAAAATTTCACTCTTACCTGAGGAAGATGGGACTGTTTCGTGTCCTTGGCAAACTTAACATCCATGTAGTGATCCATGAGGGCCTTGTAGGGATGTTTACGGATCGCGTGGTGACACTCGTCCAGAACGATCAGAGAAAAGTCGGTGATGAGCACTTCATTAGCTTGTATTGCTTCCACCAGGCATTGAGGGGTCAACACGAATACGCGGTTCCTGGAAACACCCAGGTTTGAGACATATTTGTGAGGAAAAAAGCATCAACTTTACCCAGAAACCCCATCCAGAGGTATTTTATACAAGGTGAAATTCAAGTAGACGTACAAGAAAATGTGCGGTAGGCGATAAGGTTGTCTTGATCGTAGCGGGACGTGTTTCGCCGGAATTTCACCGGCTTCTCAGCCACCTTAGGTTCAGACAGGGAGGGAAATTGTAAAATGGGGATGGGACAAGTGTGATAAACAAATTTCGGAAAGACCACTACTGGATACTAACGATTTCGTGTCTCCTCGGTCTAATGTTTCCTCGCATTTCTCACAATTTCAGAAGCTTCCTGCGATTGTCCCTTTAATCATAGAATTAGCGCTGCATGCACAGACATCCTAGATCAGAGTGAATGACGTAACACAAAAGTACAGAACTCTGCAGCAGCCGAACAACCAGCAGGTTTGTAACTACAACATTTTGCATATGATTTTCCAACCCCCATATTCTATCCCGGCTGGGGCCAAATATTTGTGCTGGCTTTTTTATCCTTGCCCCGTCTTTGATATCACCTGTATGTGGTGGAAAAGGACGTTAAACTCACAAACACCCACCCACCCACCCAACCCCATATTCTGTTTGATAAGAAATTATTTGCTCCGTCCGTAACTACAACATTTTGTATATGACTTTCCAACCCCATATTCACGTTGATAACCAAATATTTGCTCCGTATGTAACTACATTTTGTGTATGATTTTCCAACCCCATATTCACGTTGATAACCAAATATTTGCTCCGTATGTAACTACATTTTGTGTATGATTTTCCAACCCCATATTCACGTTGATAACCAAATATTTGCTCCGTATGTAACTACATTTTGTGTATGATTTTCCAACCCCATATTCACGTTGATAACCAAATATTTGTTCCGTCTGTAATTACAACATTTTGCATATATGATTTACCAACCCATTATTCACGTTGATAACCAAATATTTCCGTCTTTCCATGCTGAATAAGAATCACCATGCTTCAGTTATGAAATAATTGGGGCTTTACTTTGCCCGACATGGCAAATACGGAAATACGAAAACTAATGAGAAGCATGGACATCATCTTGGTCTGCACCTGAAGAAAAGAAAACCTGTTCATCGTGCATGTAATGTGACGGATCTTACGTGTCAAGCAGTTCTGAAAAGGGTGCAGTGGAACTTCTGGATCTGCCGCAGCGAAAGTAGGTGCTGGTGGGGTAGTAGTGCTCGAAACGGCGGTACTGCTGTTCTGCAAGCTTGATTTTCGGGGCCAGAAACATCACTCGCCCGTACATGGACCTCGACAAGAACTCCTGCAGGAGACACAGAGACATATGTAGCCCACAGGCCCGTAACCACGCCCTCTGATTCTCCATGGCAACCCATGTGATTTGTTAGTTTGTCCAGCAAATCGAGGTGTCCCTGCTATCGATACAAGTAGAAAGAAGAGAGACAGGACGTTCTGGCACGGAACCCTCGAATACTCCGACAGACAATCTTACACGTGTGATTTGTCTGTCGAAGTATTGGTGCACTGTGATTGGCGAATCTGGCTACTTGTCAGTTCGATGAGCTGAAACTCTCTCTCTCTCTCTCTCGTGTGTGTGTGTGTGTGTGTGTGTGTGTGTGTGTGTGTGTGTGTGTGTGTGTGTGTGTGTGTGTGTGTGTGTGTGTGTCTCTCTCTCTCTCTCTCTCTCTCTGGGGAGCCGGGATAGCCGAATGGTAGAGCTTTGGACTTTCAATGCCCGGGTCGTGAGTTCGAATCCCGGCTGGGGCCAAATATTGTGCTGGCCTTTTTCTCGTTGCCCCGTCTTTGATACCACCCTTGCATGGTGGAAAAGGACGTTAAACTCCCAAACACCCACCCACCCCACCCTCTCTCTCTCTCTCTCTCTCTCACACACACACACACACACACACACACACACACACACACACACACACACACACACACACACACACACAGACAATAACCTACCCCTAACTCCACCCTAATTAGAATTAGAATTTCCGCCACGCCCCCCCCCCCCTCCCCCGGTGACGTCAGTGAAGGCATCATCTGGACGATACTAACGGCCTCCAAACTGACACTTTCTTCTTACGTCACTTCACCGCTTCACATGATGCTAGTCTAAGCTGGCTACCTGCGCATTCGATAGAACGTTTGCTTTCCTACCTGCATATACTTCAAAACGACGTAAGTTTTCCCTGTGCCTGTGGGCATCACGATCATCACATTCTTGCCCTCTCTTGCCGAGTGGAGCAGTTTCTCTTGGTAAGGACGCAGAGTGATCTCATCGCTGATGATCTCCGTGAACATGGCGTCAGCAGTCTCTGGAACGGCGTTCCCCGTCAACTCTCGTTCTCGCACCAGAAAGTTGTCTTCTGTGGACGTGGAACTGGTTTCATCCTTGTCCTTCGTTGGCGGGAACCCTGTCCAAATGATTAAACGCATGATCAAATTCACGCGCAATGTAGACACGTACTAGAAACACTAGTCCCGGTGATTTTTTTACTGTTGCTGTTTTTTTTTTTCTCTCTCTTTTCTCTTTGTTTTCATGATGTTGTTTGTTTTTCAGTTGTAACACGCAGACTTGCTGAAAAGCAAATTTGCACGCACCAACCCCACCCCCTTTCTTCAAGGTCATCTTAAAATATTCATTTTGTGAACTTTTGGGTGTTTAAATTTCACGTCACTGTCAAGAAGACCTGTAACTTGAGTCGACTGTTCACCTTTACGTGTTTGATTGCGCCGGTCCCAGTGTCTTTCAGTTTGATTGACAACGTTCCTCAGCCGTCCTTCATGAAAGAACTCGACAACGTTCGACGCTATTTCCTCAGCGCCCTCGATGTTTAGGATAGGTCTTTCCTGACGTCGGCGTCGCCGCCGCCTGTTTCTTCTCATGCTTCGAGGACGTGGGAGGTCGAGGGACTGCTGTGACCTTGACCTTGCTCCATTGTCACCATTGGCAACTGCTGCGTGCGGCACGACTGTCACATCGCTGGCTTCTGACTCTCCGCTTTCGCTGGAGTCATCATCTGAAACTAGCCAACCGTGAACGTTCAAAATTAGTCGTTACTGAATTAGAACCATGAAAACACAGCTGGCTTTTGACCAATAGTAGAACACGTGCAACGGGAAATTTCGAAATGAAATAATGTTTTGGTCTTTTCATCCGAAGTATAGTGTGGGTAACACACAATTCTTTTAGTTTTACCAATCTAGCGAAGCAGCTGCTTTCAGGCAAGGAAAGGAACATAAAAGGGCAAACTTACTCCAGATCTCCTGGCGTGGGCACTGTCGGAAGGAGAGTTTCTCTGCAACACACACACACACACAAAAACACACACACACACACACACACACACACACACACACACACACACACACACACACACACACACACACACACGCACGCACACATGTGCGCATCGTTGTTTTTTGTGATTTTGTTGTTGTTGTTGTTTAATCTAATGGCAATCAAATTATAACTCTGAAACTGTGCCGTGAGAAACGTAAGGCAAGATGTAAGTCTCGGTTAAGTACACTTTCAATTTAAAGGCCTCGGGTGGGCAGGGACAGTTTGCCGGCCAAACTGTACTTTCACATACAGGGCACGTGCTGGTCGTTTACAAGCGCCTACCGAATAATCATCAAACCACGTGCAGCTTACAAAACACATCTGCCCATCGGCGGGATTTCAAACTGAAGCCAGTCTAGGGGGTGGTGGCGGTTGGGTGGGTGGAGTTTGGGGATTTCACGTCGTTTTCCACCACATACGGGTGGTATCAAAGACGGGGCAACGATGAAAAAACCAGCACAAATATTTGGCCCCAGCCGGGATACGAATTCACGACCCGAACATCAGAAGTCCAACGCTCTACCATTCGGCCACCCCGGCTCCCCCAGCCAGTCTAGGGACTAAACTGAAAAATCACGTGCTTTTTGGTGTAGAGCACTGATTAGGGACAGTATGCAAGCTACCTCACGGCTAAGGCGGATTTGTCAACTTGGTTCCTATACTGGAGGAATCTTTACAATCCGTTCAAAAGCAACTGACAATACAACGGGCAAGACCAAATGGTCCATTTTCCTTGGCTAAGGCATGCAGAGCACAGCTCCGATTACAATTTTGTGTACCCGTAAAACAACGATGTAATTACCACAAACAGCACTCCATGTCTCCGCAGACGAAACAGAAGCTGGTATCATCCTTCTGAAACCGCGGCCACCACAACACTCCACCAAATCCAGCAACGTGTCCAGCCACACAGGACGAGATGCCGCCGATCCGACAGTCAGCTGCGTTTCTTCATCAGGCGTATGTGTTTCTGCCAGTCCAGAAAGATGAACTTCCGCCAGTTCGCCAGTGACCTGTCGCTCTGCAAGTTCGCTGGTAATCTGTTCTTCTAGCAGTCCCCGAGGCAGCTGCTGTTCATCTGCTCCCACTCGAGGCAGAAGCGATCCAACAGATTCACCAGCAAGCCACGGTTCTACAAGTCCGCTATACCGCTCTTCATCGGGGTCTTCCGCGGCCCACCGCTGTTCGTCTTGCTGCCTCAAGATGTCCGCCTGTCTGGCGTACAGGAACGCCAGCGTACGGACGACCGCGGCGTCTGCTCCTTCCACCTCGAGAAGTTCCAGCACCTTCGGGAGGCAGTCAGGAGTCAGGAGCCCCTCAACGCTCAAGCGGGACACCACTGTCCTGATCAAGTCGTCGCTGTTGTCTTTTGTGGCCACGGTTTGCGAAAAAGCTCGCTGTACGGGCATGTAGGCGCATGCAAGTGTGAGAACATCGTGCACCCTCCATAAACCTAAAAAAAATCAAGGTCTCTCAATCCAGCGATACAGAGAGTTTTTAAGGCGCGACTCAAGTTTACAAATCCAAAGGAAAGCAACTCGCATAAGACTTGCCAAACTTGAAACACTGAGTTTAATTCCCTCTCTTACATTACCAACCCTGGATATATTTATGCGTTGAGGGTGAGGTAGGTCAAAGTGAGGATGGGACAGATTAGGTGTGAATAGGTTAACGTTTATAGTGATCCGTACTACATTGGACCCATAGGTGATTAGAAAAAAATTGCTGGTCGTAATGACAAGCACAGTTCACAACATGTGATGGTTGTGTTTTCGACTGTTTTTTGCTGAAACATTCCAGACATACCTTCGTTTGGGTTGTCCTCGTGGTTATTTGCTCGCAATAAGGACATCATGAAGTGAGGCAGTATCCCCGGTGGCGCACCGTCATCGAGCAGGTCATCGACAAAGGCTGACGCAGCACGCTCGTTTGTCTCATTTTGCCTTTCCAGCATGACTATTTCTCGTACACGCTCTTTGGCTATACAGAAATAAGGAGCAAAGGTGCTGGACTGAGACTGCGCATCCATTAACCACCACACAACTGATTAAAGATAATCTTTTCCATATGTCCACTCATTTCTACGCCGTATTTCTAGACATGTCTGTACTGAGAAAACACAGGCGTAAGGACACAGACTGACCGTGGGATCAAGTTTGGTGTTTGACTGGCAAGTGTGCTAATCTGTGGTGACTTTTGTTGTCATGAAAAAGCATGATTTTCGTGATTGTTGTGTTATGTAGGTCAAGGTACATGGCAGGCGGTCACAGGAAGAGGCAGGCTGCCAGTGAAGCTGGGACTTTTTGCACAGAGGTGGGACACAAATGAGGCAAGCGGATTTGTGTGAACCGCAAGGAGAATGTAGACGTGCATTACTCCAGTGAAGCCTGAGCGGAAAGGAGACATTCAATTTTTTTAAACACCAGTCAGGTGCGTGCCATTGAATGGTCTGTTCATGGCAGTAATTGTTTGTATATTGAAGCATTTTTAGGGGTGACTATGATGCCTGAGGCTAACAGGGAGTATATAGGCATTTTGAGGCCCTGTGTATTTGTATTCTTCGCCCACATGGGCACACCGAATGGGCACACCACGAACAACCTCACTGCCTCATCTGTACCCCCTTCCCCCTCCACAGACAAAACCGTATTTATCTATGAGTAATGTATGCGAAAACAACAATAGTAGACTGTCCATAGCCCCCCCCCCCCCCCCATCCATCCGAACACTTAGTACTGCAAGTAACTGTTCTGTCATGACTGTACACTGCACCTAACTGAGTGAGTTTTTAGGGCATAAAGCCGCGCTAGCCACAAAGACTATTCATTCGCGGCTGAGTGTGCCTGCACTACATGGAAAAAAAAAACAAAACAAAAATGTAACGTTGGACAAAGGATGCAAACTGGTCTACGGGGCGGTATAAACCCAGGACATCAGTGCAGGAGACCTTGTACCTTCATGCTAATTTCTCGAACTCCCGATTACAAAAAAGCGTAGAAAACAAATAGCAATTACAACTAGGTAAAACAAAGATAAATACTGAGAAGTGCATCCCGCTGATACTGATACATGATGACCAACCATGAGAATCTCTATACTTCTGTGTGCCTCATACCTAAAAAAAACAAACAAACAAAAAAACTGTATCTATCGAAGCAAAAGACCAAGAGATGTTAAAAAAAAACAAAAAAACAACAACAAATAGTATGTAGATAGTACCTGGATACTGCTGAAAGTCCGGGTGACCACCAAAATAGGCCAGTAAGCGGGTGGGCCACAAACCGATCTGTGCCAGGAAAGGTTGCAGCGACTCCAGTACTGACGGCAGCTCAGCATAAAATACAGAGTCTAATTCTACTTGCACCGCCTCCTCTGTCCCATCAGTATCCACGCTGTCAGCAAGACTGCTTCCCAATACAGGCATTGACGACGTCATGATTGTTTGGCCCTCACGCGCTGACTACCAAGAAACCGAGTCAGAGTTTGAATGCAGACTGTAGGGCAAGCGACAGTCAGTTGTGAGATTTACATCAGCACTGCACGTCATTCACTGTTCACACGACAGTGAATCCACGCAAGCATCCGTCCGCAGACACCTCAGATATCATCATGGCAAAGACCGTAACTTATGCATCGAGAAAATCAACGTTTCGCAGATACAGCGGCATCGTCTCATCCATGTGCAGGCTCAGCTGATTGATCATCCAACAGACCAAACTGTAGCAGTCTAGGTGGGATTTTGTGTTTCAGTGAGGGCGGCCGAACATAAGTCAACTAACGGTTGTGTCAACCGAAAGAGCAACTCCCACACCCGGTGTGCCGCTTAGCACTAAATAGGCGCGTGCTGAGCAGCGTACAAAGACACCCCCGTATGACGTACTCAACAGTCAACACCCGTTTGTACACACTCTATCACCATAGTACAGCTGTAACAGACAAAAACCACGCATCTGCAATAAAGAAGAGGATCTATATTTTGCTCCACGGAATGAAAACTCCCATTATATGAACAACCGAAACCTGGCGCTGACAGCTTCTAGAAAACCGAAAATCGAAAGTAGAACTGACACGGGGAACACCAGTGTCGTATAGATAGCACCGGAATGAGTCGACGCTGAAATTGTCAGGATCCAAAATAGGCAACAGCCGACAGCGTGGTTAACCTGGCCGACAACAGTGAGGGGCTATAAAAGGCAGAACCGAGCCTTTTGAGATTACGCAGGAATGAGGTAGAAGCACAAGCGTGTGTGTGTGTGTGTGTGTGTGTGTGTGTGTGTGTGTGTGTGTGTGTGTGTTATCATGTGCTAATCGACTACCATTTCCAGAACTGTCATGCTCTGGGGAGTCATTTGTAACACTTCTAGACACGTTTGTCACGTCACGTACGAACTCCATCCTCTCCACCGCCCCCTCCCCCTCCCCCCCCCCCCGATCACCCCATCCCGAGCACGCGCCTATTCAGTGTGGTGTGTGTGTGTGTGTGTGTGGGTGTGTGTGTGTGTGTGTGTGTGTGTGTTATCATGTGCTAATAGACTACCATTTCCAGAACTGTCATGCTCTGGAGAGTCATTTGTTAAGACTGAACACTGAGACACGTTTGTCACGTCACGTACGAACCCCTCCTCTCCCCCGCACCCCCGATCACCCCATCCCGGGCCCCTCCGTCCGCGCGCGCGCGGTGTGTGAGTGTGTGTGTGCCGATGTGCAGTAGGTAGGCGGTGCATGTGAGACAGTGACAAAGAGAGAGAGAGATCCGCAGTAGCTGGTGGTTGCCAGTTTCCGTGCTTAAAAACGGTCTGAGAGAACTATCGTGACTGAGAACAAGCACTTCATTTAACTGACTTCTTTATCATTATATTATCAACACCTTTAATAATCCGTTTCACTGACGAATTCAACAACCTGTCAAATTTCCATGCAAAAAAAAATTAAAGTAAAAACACATAAAAAATAAAATCTACACTAAAATGTAAACAAACAAGGAGGAACGGCCCCCGTCCTACAAAGTTGTTTCTCCAAATTTCATTTTATTTTGTCTGTTTTGTTGTTATTGTTGCCGGTTCTCCCCTCTCCAAGTTCTACCAATGACACTAGATCCTCTACGACCTCGACCGATTAGTCACGTGACTGGGGGTGGGGCCGGGTGGGGGGAGGAGAGAGAGAGAGAGAGAGACAGAGAGAGAGAGAGACAGAGAGAGAGAGAGAGAGTGGGTGGGTGGGTGTTTAGGAGTTTAACGTCCTTTCCACCACGTAAGGGTGCTTTCTAAGACGGGGCAACGAGAGAAAGGCCAGCACAAACATTTGGCCCCAGCCGGGATTCGAAACTCTCGACCCGAGCATTGAAAGTCCAACGCTCTACCATTCGGCCACCCTGGCTCCCCAGAGAGAGAGAGAGAGAGAGAGGTCAGTTCCGTGAACTAAACATTTGACGTCAGCCTCAGGCAGGTCGTCATACACAGACAGAGAGATGACGTCAATTCCGCGAACTAAACATTTTCACGTCAGCCTCTAGCACTGCCATCGTCTGAGGAAGCTTGTTTATGTCTTGTGATTTCCCTGTTGGCTTTGTGGCTTCCCCGATTGAATTATTTTTCACATGAAATCTGGAAGACCTAGAGGGCTGGTGAAATGTCGGAGGCAGTGACGATACTTGCTTATTTTGTTTGTGAACTAAGCGTTTGACGTCAGCTTCACACTGGTGGTATGACAGATGATGCTTGTGCATGTCTTGTAATTTCCCTGTTGCTTTTGTGACTTCCCTGGCTGAACTAATTTTTACATAAAATCTGGAAGATCTAGAGGGCTGGTGAAAACATGGACTAGAATACCTTGGACTTGTACTTATGAATATCGAAAATTTGGAACTCTTTTGACCGGTGCTTCTCGCAGAAAACTTGAAAAAGTTAGTGTTTATCTAAAAGTTCAGTTATTCTAAATGCTAAAGATAATAATAGTGCAGTAGTTCCTGTCATATGTGCAGTTGTCACACTAGAACAAAAACGCCGGGATGATAAGTAATTTGCAGTAGTCTTTTCATAGATATTTGATCTTATGTGCAAACCACCCCTACCTCGGAAATATTTTTTTTACACAAAACCAGTCAGAGCTACAGAGCTGTAGCACGAATCAAGGCAGTGTGATTGGGTGAACTTCCAAAGTCTAGAAAATGAAGGAATTTGAAACAACTTTTTCGAAAAAATTCGTAACATGACCGATTTTTTAAATTGGCGATAACTCTTCTGAAAATGCGGCAGGCTAAAAATCGTGAAGAAGGTGATTCCCATTAAATCTCAAAGTAAAAAGGCCTCCATCTGAGGTGGTTTAGGAGATAGCCATCATTACATCCGTCCACACACACACACACACACACACACACACACACACACACACACACACACACACACACGACACACAACACACACACACACGTCATTCCCGCCAAAAAGAAACGCAGCAGCAAAGTGTGCACGTAAGGTGTCTATGACGCAGATTTCGTTACGTCACTGTGTGCGTGAAAGTAAGTATTGTTTGGAGAAACGTCACAGTCTTGTTTTGTATCACTGGAACTTGCTGCTGCGCGTAGCAAATCTCCCCCGTCTC
This sequence comes from Batillaria attramentaria, assembly GCA_018292915.2. Taxonomy (NCBI): domain Eukaryota; kingdom Metazoa; phylum Mollusca; class Gastropoda; family Batillariidae; genus Batillaria; species Batillaria attramentaria. Next base: position 88,999 of record JACVVK020000473.1, on the reverse strand, counting down.
ATAAAGTTGTTTCTCTATAGAGAAACAACTTAAAAAGGTGAGTGTCGATTTAGCAGAGGGGTCGTCTCCCACAGGATCTGCGCTACGCGCAGTCAGTGGGTGAAGCTTTGAATGCTTTAGACTCACACAGTTTCGACCCACACCACCACGGGCCCACGGCCCACGTGATGTGCAGTCAGCCCATCATGCACATTTTAGTCAGGCGGCTTTCATGGTGCAATGCCTCATTGGGAGAGATAACTTCCCCCTTTCTTTCCGCATGCAGAGACGCGGGTGCGTGATTTTTTTTCTCTCCCCTGTTGATAAGTTGCCCGTGCTATCCGCAGTATTTTGAAGTCTTAAAAACACATTTCATCGAACTGATTCAGTATTTCATACTGAGTCGAAAGTACATGTGCGCATGAGCAGAAGTCGTGTGGCGTGGCTACCGGCGCACATTGGTACACAACAAAACTGTAGTTACTTAAACCAAACTCAGAAACACACAGCAACCACTACTCACTGTTCTACTGGCTAATATTACTAGAAGTAATCACTTGATGCTTGAAACTTCCCACAATTTCGAGAGAATGAAACTGAAACACGGTGTCATTTTAGTATACAGAGAGTGCTTTCAAAGCTCAAAAGGCTTTATTCGCGTCCAATTTCGCGAGAAGTAAAATAATATGGAAACTGGCCAGCCGCATTCCACTGCCAGGAACAGACATAATGTATCAAGCAACACACTAACGACGATACGATCTAGTCGTATCAAGGTCAGAGTAATATACAGTGGATTAACTGCTCTGTAATTCTAACACTTGAGGCACAAGAATGAGCGTAATAAATATCATATTATAAAATAAATATTTATTTCACATTACAAAAAGCCAAGATGTTGATATACTATACAAAGCTGTGAAAATTTGCTGCAAACATGCGCTTCGAGCAAACTTTCTGGCGTATTTTGAGGCGCAAATGCAATTTATTTGCAGTATATGCAGTATATTTAATTAATATATGAGAAAAAAGTTTAGATGAGATACCCAAAATTCCTGAAGCAGATATGCTGGCGAAGAGAAGATCGATCTGTGTATGAAGGCTAAAAACAGAAAGAAATGTTTTTAATGGCTTAAATTGACCCCCCCCCCCCCCCAAAAAAAAAAAAAAAAAAAAAAAACGAAAAAAAGGACTCTCACACAATAAAAGTTCATTTCTTATGCATATCGAATTGAAAACATTATCAGTTACCCCACAGAAAGTTGACATTATCAACATTTAAAAAACAAATCACAGATCCTTGGTTTGTCCTTCAGTACTGCCTCGATTCTCTCACACATCTTGATAGCTTTCTTACAACAGACTGTGCCACAGCCAGGAAAGTATTTGACTGGTAACAAAGCTCTGACGGCTTAATTTTTACCATTATCTCGATACAGTAACTAGGAAATTCTTCTCAGAAACGTTCTCCATTCCGAAACAAAGAAACAGTTTGTAACAGCCCAAAGAAACTTATCCTTCGCGCGTCCAACGACAAGACAGTTGTACAACAGGGGGATAACCACGTGACATGAAGGATTACGAGGAGTCCGTGATTTCTGACGAGAAAGCATTGAGGCACCATCCTTCAGTGTGCGGTAGTGCACGGTGTACACGCATGTTTCCTCGCATGTCGTTGAACATTGGCTCCTGTCTCGCACTATTTGGACGGGTGCTCCTCGTGCTTCATGTGGCGAGGTATCCTCCATGTAGAAGTAATTAGACGTTTGGGGAAAACAAAGTAACGTGTAATCTGTGACTCGAGGCTGACTACTCGATTCTGTCCAAAAAAAAAAAAAACTTTCCCTGGTAATGGGTGGACTCCACGGAGGGCTCGGAAACTGGGGCAATTTTTATTATGCACGATGATGGAGATGAGGATGATGGTAAGATGATGCTATGGAGGTCCGTGTGGTTTGGGGAGTGCGGGACAGGACCGCATTCCGGACCGCCTGTCGTTTTAGGTAGGGACTATCCGTTTCCGAAAACTGTCCTATCCACCCTAGGAATTTTGTTCCGGCTGAATTGCAGTCATCTTGTTGCCATCACACCTGTCAGACATACTACCGGGTGCTCGTGCTGACATCATGTTAACCCTCAGTTTCATGGCATGCATAGTTCATCCTCAGTGATGCTGTCCACGTGAAACATGTTGTCCGCCCATTTGAACTTCCTTGGAATGAGCTTGCCGGTTTGCAAATCATGCAGGTGGAAGTTCTGTAGCTTGAGTACAGGGAATTCTTGTCCGCTTGGAATGTACTTTGTAACGCACCCCCAATCCAAAAGAGCATTTCTTGCAGTGGACCTTTGCGATCTTCACCAAAGTGTGCGTGTACTGCTCTGGCCCACACTTTAGATTAAGCCTATTCCACCGTTGGTGAAAGTCCTCTGCAACGACGATACGACTTGAGTCTCCCAGCAACCGAAGTCTGTGGATGCACATGCGTACGTATTGCTATTTGCGACATTTCAGGTTGTACTTTTGTACTTCGCCGGTATCTTGGGCAGCGCGTCGCTTGCGTTGCTTTTCCTCTGCTTCCCTCTGGCGCTGTGCCAGGTCCAACCTCTGCCTTCTGTCCATTTCGTAAAGGAAGCTGTTCGTGTTGGATTCCATCTCAGCCTGTACCTTCAACATGAGGACATTGAAATCAGAACTTGCTTTTTACTGCCTCAGCGCAAGGGATCATTCTTTTCCGAAGACCCATCTCCTCATTACAAAAACAAAAACAAAAAACAACAACAAAACCCTAAATGTGCTCGTACAGTAGAAGCAAGGATATGTACAAATAACACTTAGATGGTTTTAGGATTTTATCAGATTGGTACGGCACGGCACAACACAGCACATGGCCAAAGAGAAGGCATCAAAGTCAAAGACTAAATTTTGCACAATGAGGTCATGCCTGACGTGAGATCTCTTTCAGCACAGAGAGAGAGACAGCCGAGGGATTCCTCGCAGCAAGCCGCACGGTTCGAGAGGACTTAAACAACCATTAGAGGAAGGTGATAACACAAACGGTTAACTTAAAGAAACGGCCTGTTACGCAGATGTGTATCTGAACGAAGTACCTTAGCCACGGCCTCCTTCATGAGACGTTCGCAAGCCAAGTTCTCCATTTCCTTGTCCAGATTTCCCTGAGCTGGTTACCCAGGACCCAGTATTCACTGTCCTTTTGTCGAGCGCGACCTGCTCCAAATTAAGACACCAGGGAAAGGTAGATGACCAAAGTGAAATGAAAGACAAATCAATTGGTCTAACATATGCATATATACAGTCAAGTACTTTATTTACATCTAACAGACCGTACTGTCTGCATGAACCTTCTATAGGGTACAATGTGCGGGTTCTATCGTGCAAAGAATACAGAAGCATACAATCCGGCCATCCACCAGTGTGGTAATTGGTATCACTTCATTCAGCTATACAGACAGCTATCGATGTACTAAAAGGGCTGTAAATGGCATCTCACCCCGCGTCTGGATCATGGAGATCATATGGGTGACGTAGTCGTAACGGACAACGACGTTACACGACTGAAAGTCCAGTCCTTCCTCTGCAGCTGACGTACACACCACCACTTTGTGCTTGCCGGAGTTAAAATCGGTCAGCACGTCTGCTACCTCGTTTTTCGTCATCCCTGAAAGAGTAAAAATCCTAAATTTGTGTTAAGCAAACGAAGGTGTATTACTTTACCCCTACCCTGGTGATGAACAACAGATTTTGCTCTTTGCGCGGTCATCCCATCATGTTTTCGGGATGTGTAGTAAAAAAAAACAACAACAACACATCTTCCTCTGAACTTGGATATTTGTATTGAGTGCGTTTTGCTCTGCACACATCGTCTATATTTTAGTGCGTTACTTATGTGGTTTACTTTGAATGACAGCGAAAACGAGCAAATAACCGGCCCCCGTAGTGTAGTGGTCAGCACTTCGGACAATGGACCGGGAGACACAGACTCAGACTCAGACATAGTTTATTGTTGTTTAGGGCCTTGGCCTATATCAACACGTCTCACAAGTTGTGCATGAACATACATAGATGAAATGAAGATAGATGAAGAAATTTAACACTTCATCAAAACATTGCAGGAAACTATGCGAGATATAAAGGACCCATTTTCATCAGGAAAAAACTACTGAACACATGAATTAAGCACGAAAGGCTCAGGAAGCTGGCTACACCAAGCCCACCAACCTGGCGGGAGCAACACATGTAAACATTTACTGTTGGAAACTTGCTTTTCTTCTAATTTGGAAACCTTTCAAAAGAAACCACGCCAGCTGTCGTATAGTACTTTCATTTTTACATGACATGACTTGACTAAATCTTACATCTTCCGAGTGAACATTGTCAAGTTTCAGCATTCTTGGTCTGATGTGGTTATAACCTTTACAATAGAACAGAAAATGGTACTCGTTTTCCACCTCCGTCGGACAAAAGGGGCATGTACTAACAGTTCCGTTTTCAGCAATATACCTACGTCTATGTGTACTGATTTCGCTGATCCCAAGTCTGAAGCGAACCACAACAGCTCTAAAACCTTTTATGTTCAAACACCTTAAGTAATCTTCAGATTCCCATACCGATTTGTAACTCAAATAAACCCTGAAGCGGCTACTATTTTGCATTCCCGCCGTCCATTCTTGCATTGTCATGTCTTCGGGTTCGAGTACCAGCCGAGGCAAGCGGGATTTTGCCTACCCATGCTCTGGGAGGAACACCACTGCAGCTGGCGAAGAGTTGGGAAAAAAAAGAGCAAAGAAGACAGAGCTGATTTTTCCATCTTTACCAGTTTCAGGTCTTCACTGACACCTACCGCCAGGCCGTTTGTTGGATTTTCTGCTGCCAGTGATACGGCCAGGAGCCAGGTTCTTGAGGTCGGGATGAACTTCAATCCATTTTTGAACGGCCTTGGATAACTCCAGGGTACGCACGAACACCATGCCTGCCGCATCGTCCTGAAGTCACAAACATTACGCAATAGTTTTTCCGCAGCGTTGTTGTATGCCTGACAAACGTATAGAGACTTTAAAGACGGTTTCCGAGAGAAATATCGTGAGTTTTTAAGTAGTTCTTGACATGGAACCCGCAGGGGAAAAGGAAGAGAGGCCGGTGTCATAAAGTTGTTGAACCCCCATAGTACTTGGACTCCCCCGGTCCAATAACTTTAAAGTTAATGGACCCCTCCTATAGTTGTTGGACCCCCCTGTTACTTAAAGGTGTTTCTCATTACTTTAGGTGTTTTAACCCATGTCGTGATTGTTTATAGATCTCCCTGTGATGTTTGAACACACACACACACACACACACACACACACACACACACACACACACACACACTCCTGAAAGACTTCGGTTGAGGTGCTGGATTCGAAAGACGGCGGGTAGGGCGTTCCACAGAGCAGGGACAGAACACTTAAGGGCCGGGAGCGAGCTCCGAAGCGCTTCCTTGTGGTGTTGTCATGAAACCCAGGGATGGACGGGTGGGACTGAGATGAGGAACGGAGTACTGGGTGGAGTAAATGAGAGATACTGCGGGGACTTTCCATGGACACAGGAGAAAACAATTGACAGAAGACTGTGGTCAGTTGACAGACAGCCAGTGCAGTTCTTTCAGGATGGGTGTAACATTCTCCAGGTTTGACAAAGTACACAGTGGGCGGTTTATGGTTATTCTTCGACAGGACTGAACCGACACAACCTAAAACAACTGAACTTATGGACGGAACGCTTCATGTAAAATGTTTTTTTCCTGTGTGTGTCAGTGTGTGTGTGTCTGTGTGTGTGTGGGTGGGTGGGTGGGTGGGTGGGTATGGGTGTGACAAGATAATTAATACGGGATGAAAGAAATGGGACTGATATAGGTCCACATGTAGTGGAAAAGTTTGTCTTGTGAGTTGTCAGGTATCGTGTACAGTGTCATGTAGTCTCTACAAGGTCTTCACATTTCAATCAAAACTGGCAAAGACCAGAAATCTTATGATGTATGGTCTTCAAAGACCAAACCTCCTCCTCCCCTCCCAAAATACAAAACAAAACAAACAAAAAACCAACCAAACAAACAACAACAACAACAAATACTACAAGAAGAAAAACGCCGGAAGGAATTATGTTTTTCAGTTTCGTGGGCTGAAATTTCTGTTCTATCACTCTTTTCATCTTTGCAAAAGCTTTGCGAGGCCGGATTACAAAGTTTCAAGTTCATCACACGTTATGCGTTGGACGTCAAAAAGGGGACTCCGCCCATGTCACCTTCTTGGGGATCTTGTACCCGGTTTCTGCGATTCTCCAGGATGAAGCTGTCCAGCTTGATGACGGGAAATTCCTTTTCGGTCGGGATATACCTCGCCAGACACCCCCAGTCGAAGGAGCATCCCCTGCAGTGTAGCTTTCCGACAATCCGAAGGTTCTGAAACACTTGATCCGGCCGCTTTCTCTCCGCTCGTTTCCACTTGTGCTGAAAGTCATTTGAGATGACCATGCGCGTGTTCACTGCGTATAGGCGAACTTCGTCAGAGGAACACGCAGGTCGCTGGCACTTTCTGCAAGGAAAAAAGGCATAACAATAACTTAAATGTTACCAACAACAGGCTTTGTCCCAGACGCAAGACATGTCGACAAGCTGCATGCTAAAATTGAAGCCTCGAAAACGTAGTTTTGATAGTCTACTGATGCGGCGTCCGTGCCAACCCCACATGCCGAAATAAAGTCACCCATCAAGTCAAGTCTGCAATTTACCAACACACCAAACATGCTTCTTTTCACCAAAACCCCAAAAAGATTGGCATAAAATGCACTTTTAACAAACTCTAACAAAAGAAAAATCAAGGAAAACAAAGGAGATTCACTTCAATAATGCCGGTCCTCTTCTCCCTAACGTGGCACTTTTGCATTGTGTTCTGTGACTTGAAGGTCTTTCCGACACTATGCCATTAATCAATACCTGCAGTAGAGGTTGTACACGGCTCCATTCACCTCGGCCCTCCTCTGTTCTTCCGAATACTTCTTCATCTCCGCTTCCTGAAGTCGCTGGTTCTTTTCTCTCCTTTGGCGCTCCCTTACCTCGTTGCGAAACTGGTTGGAGATTGTGTTCATCAGAGTCTGGAAAGTCTCCACGGCTTGGTTCATCAGGCGTTCAGCGGCCAGGTGGATCATCTCCCTTGGAACGTTCCCGCGAGTCTCGTCGCCCAGGATGAAGTACTGACTGTCCTTTCTACGTGCTCGACCTGGCGAGTGAAAATGTCAGTAACAATAACCGGAACAACTGAGAATTCAAAGCGCCAGCATAGCTAGATACTTTCTCTTGAGTGACTGACTCTCAGCACCCTGAGCCAAACACCTAACACGCTCGATTACATGAACCACGTGCATTCACTTACACGCTGAACAGCATTTTACAGTCACGTTGTGAGGTTTTGGGAGAGGGTCAGTTCACCTATTCATGTATATGCTTTTCCCTATTCATGTAATTTTGCGATCTAAACCCACGGTTTGAATAGAGAAGAAAGCCTACGGACCGGAAGAGTTTATTCCTGTGGCTTCGTTAAAATACATAGTAAATCTTGCTGTTTGACTGAAAGGCAAATGGTCCACTTGATAATTCTATACCTCGAGTTTGGATCATGGAAATCATGCTGGTGACGTAATCATAGCGGATGACCGCGCTGCAGGCCTGAAAGTCCAGCCCCTCCTCGGCAGCTGACGTACACACCACCACTTTGTGCTTGCCCATGTTGAAATCCTTCATCACTTCCGCAGCGGCGTTTATGGACATTCCTGTGCACAACATCGGCAACACATTTTTGTCTGAATTGCTGGGATTTCTAAACATACAAATACTCGTGTTAACACACTCGTCGTCAAAAGTTCTCAAACAATTACTTTAGTTCAATTCGTTTATTGTTAAGGCCATTTGTCCGCCACAATGAAGTAGAGTTATGAAATAGGGCGAAAACAAAAGAAAATAAGACAAGAAATGCAGCAGTATTTGTCGTACCACTACTATACCAAGCTAAATTACAAAAAATAATAATCGCTGCGTTACTAGTGCGTGGAGAGGCGCCCAAACTTCCACACGTCACAGTATGCAGCTTTGCGCCAACTACGAAAAGCTGGAGCAGTTATTAACGGAACAGCAGAGTGGTGTCCATGTCCAAAGAACAACTGATTCACTAGAAACCTTGCTTTCCCCCGCCTCCCATTTTACCATGATGATTTGACGTGTTAGATCACGTCCTGAGATCAGATGAGACGATGATGATAACGACAAACGAATGATGACTACAATGATAAAAAGGATGATGACTGGATCCTGTTATCAGAGCTGACCTCCATCACAAGCCGGTTTGCTGTTGCCTGTGATGCGGCCCGGGTTGAGGTGCTTGAGGTCAGGATGACCTTCCATCCATACCTTGATGGCTTTGATAGCTCCAGTGTCCGCACGAACACCATGCACGATGTGGCGTCCTGTAAGAGATAATGAGTGCAAAATTGTAAACTCTGATTGTTTGGGTAAATTTTATTGGTATTGTAACCCACACGTACACCTTATTCAAGCTCATAATCAGAAAAACTGTTAAAGGTTCCAAGAACAACTTTGAAGTCAGCTGGCGAACGTTCATTTTCTTACGCCGCCCCCTCCGTCTGGAACGCTTTATCTGTCAGCATTAGGGATCTCCCCGCGCTGACTCAATTCAACGCCCATTTAAAGACCTACCTCTTTAGACAAGCTTTCGAGCTGTAGCCCTACCACTGTTTCATCGGCACTCAGTGTGTGTGTGCGTGCGTGCGTGCGTGCGTGCGTGTGTGTGTGTGTGTGTGTGTGTGTGTGTGTGTGTGTGTGTGTGTGTGTGTGTGAGTGTGAGTGTGTGTGTGTGTGTGTGTGTGCGTGTGAGCGTAAAGAGTGTTTCGTAGAAATCAGATAGGCGCTATATAAACTGTATTATTATTATTATTATTATTATTATTATTATTATTATTATAAAAACAATAAGGCTGTAGGACAGGTCTGATGGTATCCTTGCATGTATAGACCACCAAAAACTGCTAAGTTTAGATACATTATATAATTGACGGTAACTTACCTCATGTTGCTCCTGGATCTGTCCCAGGATACCCTCCAGCATGGACAGCTTCGGGTTGTAGTCAGCTGCGTCGAGTACTACTCTCTGAAGGTTTGTTAACTGCCCTTTTGATCAAGAAGGAAATCACTGGAATTCAATTCAAGTAACTAAATCCTGATGGAGTTAACGTTTTTACGCTCTACTGTTGTTGACAGAGAGGGTCCATGTACCAAGTGTGACTATGAATACCGTGGAATCAGTACAGCTCTTGCAGAGGTCTTTGCAGCTGTAACCGAGTCCGTATGAGAAATGAGACGACAGCACAATTTTTCCTCCGATCAAAGTTGTGCGTGAGAGAGAGAGAGAGAAAAAAAAAGAGAGAGAGAGAGAGTGTGTGTGTGTGTGTGTGTGTGTGTGTGTGTGTGTGTGTGTGTGTGTGTGTGTGTGTGTGTGTGTGTGTGTGTGTGTGTGTGTGTGTGTGTGAGAGAGAGAGAGAGAGAATTACATACATACTGACCTCTGAACTCGGCCAGCATTGCATAATCCTCAGTTCCAAGGCTACCTGCTTCCTCCATCTCGCGTATCTGGTCCAGTAGGTAGTTCAGCGCGTACTGGGACTCACAGTCCTCGTTCAGGATCAGAGCCTGATGATACCTCTGAAACAGTAACTTAAAATGCTGATGGTCTGCGTAGCAAGTCAACACTTGAAAAACGCCAAATGATAAGAGTGTCACAGTGTTGTAGTTAGTGTTATTGTTATTGTTGTTGTTTTTGTTTTTTTGCTGCAACTGACCCGTCGAAACCTAATCAGTCCCTGCATTCAAAGTGGGACACGAAATAATGTTACAATTTCACCGATCTGGGTCGTAAGAGCATAAGGCTGTCGTACAGAAGGCATACTTCGCAAAATTATAACAAACAGTTATCAAATATTCAGACGACAAAAAAGTAACGTGGTGTCTCAACAACTTCTAGAAAGAAATGATTAACCGGAAGCGACATGTTGCTAATTAAACTCAAGAACTGATCTGTGGAAAACGAGTTAAAAATCAGCCTAAAAGCATCTACTTACACGGAGCATTTCTGCTGACGAGAAAAACTGGCTGTAAGCCTCCCTATCGTTTGCCATCCTGACGAGGTAAGAACCGAGTTTTCCGAGCCAGTGTGCGTAGCGCTGGTAAGTCCTGTGATACTCTGGGGCTTTCAGGTTCATTTTCAGCAGGTCTTTGTCCCGGTGGTTTTCTACGACTAAATGGAACAGATGATGTATCTGTATACATTGTAATGCAGAAATTTTGTTTCGCCTTAGTCTCTTGCCTCCTTTAGATAGACGTGTCTCACCCTCCATGTGAAATAACCCCATGATTCCCACTTTTGTGAATATGAATACTAGCTGTTTCCATTTGCAATGGTGTATGAAAGTGACCCCCCCCCCCCCAAAAAAAAAAAACACACAAAAAAAAACCCAAAATCATCAACAACTTACAACAAAACCAAACAAAGAAAACAAAACAAAACAGAAACAACAAAAAGCAAAAAAAAAAAAAAAAACCCACAAAAAACAAAACAAAAAACAAACAATCAAAAACAACAATCACAACAACAACAAACGCCCGTGTTTCAATGAGCTACTCGGCGTACTGCAATACAGGCCCATTGCTCTTACAGGAGCAGGTCATCATCCTGTCCTCAATGGTCTCCATCAAGCTCTCGATCACCCTCCTGAAGCCGTCCTTCGCTCGTTTCTTGCAAGTGTGGATTTCTGCCACAAAACAATTGTTTTTACAAACAGAGCTGAAACCAAAGTAGATACTAGTAATTTTCGCACAGACATCACAAACACACAGAGTCCCTCCGTGGCACCAAATCGCCCGCACACACGAAATGCATGATCAGTGAACTTACCATCCTCTAAATTTGATTTTTTTTTTAAAAATGTACGGGAAAAGTTGCTGTGCGCGTTTTTGTAATGTACAGTTACAAAATGAATTGCACCGTCAAACCTGCCTCAGAAAGCCACTCAGGAACCAGGAAGAAGTGGAATTAGAGAGGTACCCACCTTAACTTAGGGCCATGGACTGTCTTGTAGGTCTTATGTTTTTATGTCATGTTTCGCATTTGATGTAGGGTATTTTGGGCAAAAAATAATTTCCCTTTCAGGGATGAATAGAGTATTTTCAATGCAATTCAATTCAATTCAATGTTAGTAACATACACGAGTATGTAAGAAGGCTATTGGCTTGGAGGAAGGTCTGGTTGCATTCTACGTACCATGCTTTGGTTGGCTGACGTACTGTTTCAGTTCGTTCTCGTTTTCCACCGTGCATATGTCCTCCAAGTCCATGTTGCAGCACAGTTCTTTCAAGTGTGCTAAAGCCGCTTCCATTGTACCACCTTCTCCAACCCCGGGCTTGCAGTTAGACCAATGATCTGCAGATAGATAGCTATAGCTGTTGTTGTATGCTGGTGTGTGTGGGGGGGGGGGGGGGGGGTGGCTGTAAAATTATGAGTACCTGCTATCTGTGTGCTCCGAACGCCGGTAACAGAACTTTTGTAAACAAACAAAACAAACATACTTAGCATGTCCCTCACCCCAGTGTCCCCCCCCCCCTGTTCTTTTCCTCCAACAAACGAAAAATGCTTTAAAAAAGTCATGGGTTATGGGGTATAATGACATTTCCAAAAAGATCACCCAACTTTGCTTTAAAAAGAGACTAATCTGATCTGAAAAGGCAGCTCATGCGACATATCTACTCAGGACGCTCGAAAATTTCACTCTTACCTGAGGAAGATGGGACTGTTTCGTGTCCTTGGCAAACTTAACATCCATGTAGTGATCCATGAGGGCCTTGTAGGGATGTTTACGGATCGCGTGGTGACACTCGTCCAGAACGATCAGAGAAAAGTCGGTGATGAGCACTTCATTAGCTTGTATTGCTTCCACAAGGCATTGAGGGGTCAACACGAATACGCGGTTCCTGGAAACACCCAGGGTTTGAGACATATTTGTGAGGAAAAAAGCATCAACTTTACCAGAAACCCCATCCAGAGGTATTTTATACAAGGTGAAATTCAAGTAGACGTACAAGAAAATGTGCGGTAGGCGATAAGGTTGTCTTGATCGTAGCGGGACGTGGTTTCGCCGGAATTTCACCGGCTTCTCAGCCACCTTAGGTTCAGACAGGGAGGGAAATTGTAAAATGGGGATGGGACAAGTGTGATAAACAAATTTCGGAAAGACCACTACTGGATACTACGATTTCGTGTCTCCTCGGTCTAATGTTTCCTCGCATTTCTCACAATTTCAGAAGCTTCCTGCGATTGTCCCTTTAATCATAGAATTAGCGCTGCATGCACAGACATCCTAGATCAGAGTGAATGACGTAACACAAAAGTACAGAACTCTGCAGCAGCCGAACAACCAGCAGGTTTGTAACTACAACATTTGGCATATGATTTTCCAACCCCCATATTCTATCCCGGCTGGGGCCAAATATTTGTGCTGGCTTTTTTATCCTTGCCCGTCTTTGATATCACCTGTATGTGGTGGAAAAGGACGTTTAAACTCACAAACACCCACCCATCACCCAACCCCATATTCTGTTTGATAAGAAATTATTTGCTCCGTCCGTAACTACAACATTTTGTATATGACTTTCCAACCCCATATTCACGTTGATAACCAAATATTTGTTCCGTCTGTAATTACAACATTTTGCATATATGATTTACCAACCCATTATTCACGTTGATAACCAAATATTTCCGTCTTTCCATGCTGAATAAGAATCACATGCTTCAGTTATGAAATAATTGGGGCTTTACTTTGCCCGACATGGCAAATACGGAAATACGAAAACTAATGAGAAGCATGGACATCATCTTGGTCTGCACCTGAAGAAAAGAAAAACCTGTTCATCGTGCATGTAATGTGACGGATCTTACGTGTCAAGCAGTTCTGAAAAGGGTGCAGTGGAACTTCTGGATCTGCCGCAGCGAAAGTAGGTGCTGGTGGGGTAGTAGTGCTCGAAACGGCGGTACTGCTGTTCTGCAAGCTTGATTTTCGGGGCCAGAAACATCACTCGCCCGTACATGGACCTCGACAAGAACTCCTGCAGGAGACACAGAGACATATGTAGCCCACAGGCCCGTAACCACGCCCTCTGATTCTCCATGGCAACCCATGTGATTTGTTAGTTTGTCCAGCAAATCGAGGTGTCCCTGCTATCGATACAAGTAGAAAGAAGAGAGACAGGACGTTCTGGCACGGAACCCTCGAATACTCCGACAGACAATCTTACACGTGTGATTTGTCTGTCGAAGTATTGGTGCACTGTGATTGGCGAATCTGGCTACTTGTCAGTTCGATGAGCTGAAAACTCTCTCTCTCTCTCTCTCGTGTGTGTGTGTGTGTGTGTGTGTGTGTGTGTGTGTGTGTGTGTGTGTGTGTGTGTGTGTGTGTGTGTGTGTGTGTGTGTCTCTCTCTCTCTCTCTCTGGGGAGCCGGGATAGCCGAATGGTAGAGCTTTGGACTTTCAATGCCCGGGTCGTGAGTTCGAATCCCGGCTGGGGCCAAATATTGTGCTGGCCTTTTTCTCGTTGCCCCGTCTTTGATACCACCCTTGCATGGTGGAAAAGGACGTTAAACTCCCAAACACCCACCCACCCCACCCTCTCTCTCTCTCTCTCTCTCACACACACACACACACACACACCACACACACACACACACACACACACACACACACACACACACACACAGGACAATAACCTACCCCTAACTCCACCCTAATTAGAATTAGAATTTCCGCCACGCCCCCCCCCCCCCCCTCCCCGGTGACGTCAGTGAAGGCATCATCTGGACGATACTAACGGCCTCCAAACTGACACTTTCTTCTTACGTCACTTCACCGCTTCACATGATGCTAGTCTAAGCTGGCTACCTGCGCATTCGATAGAACGTTTGCTTTCCTACCTGCATATACTTCAAAACGACGTAAGTTTTCCCTGTGCCTGTGGGCATCACGATCATCACATTCTTGCCCTCTCTTGCCGAGTGGAGCAGTTTCTCTTGGTAAGGACGCAGAGTGATCTCATCGCTGATGATCTCCGTGAACATGGCGTCAGCAGTCTCTGGAACGGCGTTCCCCGTCAACTCTCGTTCTCGCACCAGAAAGTTGTCTTCTGTGGACGTGGAACTGGTTTCATCCTTGTCCTTCGTTGGCGGGAACCCTGTCCAAATGATTAAACGCATGATCAAATTCACGCGCAATGTAGACACGTACTAGAAACACTAGTCCCGGTGATTTTTTTACTGTTGCTGTTTTTTTTTTTTTCTCTCTCTTTTCTCTTTGTTTTCATGATGTTGTTTGTTTTTTCAGTTGTAACACGCAGACTTGCTGAAAAGCAAATTTGCACGCACCAACCCCACCCCCTTTCTTCAAGGTCATCTTAAAATATTCATTTTGTGAACTTTTGGGTGTTTAAATTTCACGTCACTGTCAAGAAGACCTGTAACTTGAGTCGACTGTTCACCTTTACGTGTTTGATTGCGCCGGTCCCAGTGTCTTTCAGTTTGATTGACAACGTTCCTCAGCCGTCCTTCATGAAAGAACTCGACAACGTTCGACGCTATTTCCTCAGCGCCCTCGATGTTTAGGATAGGTCTTTTCCTGACGTCGGCGTCGCCGCCGCCTGTTTCTTCTCATGCTTCGAGGACGTGGGAGGTCGAGGGACTGCTGTGACCTTGACCTTGCTCCATTGTCACCATTGGCAACTGCTGCGTGCGGCACGACTGTCACATCGCTGGCTTCTGACTCTCCGCTTTCGCTGGAGTCATCATCTGAAACTAGCCAACCGTGAACGTTCAAAATTAGTCGTTACTGAATTAGAACCATGAAAACACAGCTGGCTTTTGACCAATAGTAGAACACGTGCAACGGGAAATTTCGAAATGAAATAATGTTTTGGTCTTTTCATCCGAAGTATAGTGTGGGTAACACACAATTCTTTTAGTTTTACCAATCTAGCGAAGCAGCTGCTTTCAGGCAAGGAAAGGAACATAAAAGGGCAAACTTACTCCAGATCTCCTGGCGTGGGCACTGTCGGAAGGAGAGTTTCTCTGCAACACACACACACACACAAAAACACACACACACACACACACACACACACACACACACACACACACACACACACACACACACACACGCACGCACGCACACATGTGCGCATCGTTGTTTTTTGTGATTTTGTTGTTGTTGTTGTTTAATCTAATGGCAATCAAATTATAACTCTGAAACTGTGCCGTGAGAAACGTAAGGCAAGATGTAAGTCTCGGTTAAGTACACTTTCAATTTAAAGGCCTCGGGTGGGCAGGGACAGTTTGCCGGCCAAACTGTACTTTCACATACAGGGCACGTGCTGGTCGTTTACAAGCGCCTACCGAATAATCATCAAACCACGTGCAGCTTACAAAACACATCTGCCCATCGGCGGGATTTCAAACTGAAGCCAGTCTAGGGGGTGGTGGCGGTTGGGTGGGTGGAGTTTGGGGATTTCACGTCGTTTTCCACCACATACGGGTGGTATCAAAGACGGGGCAACGATGAAAAAACCAGCACAAATATTTGGCCCCAGCCGGGATACGAATTCACGACCCGAACATCAGAAGTCCAACGCTCTACCATTCGGCCACCCCGGCTCCCCCAGCCAGTCTAGGGACTAAACTGAAAAATCACGTGCTTTTTGGTGTAGAGCACTGATTAGGGACAGTATGCAAGCTACCTCACGGCTAAGGCGGATTTGTCAACTTGGTTCCTATACTGGAGGAATCTTTACAATCCGTTCAAAAGCAACTGACAATACAACGGGCAAGACCAAATGGTCCATTTTCCTTGGCTAAGGCATGCAGAGCACAGCTCCGATTACAATTTTGTGTACCCGTAAAACAACGATGTAATTACCACAAACAGCACTCCATGTCTCCGCAGACGAAACAGAAGCTGGTATCATCCTTCTGAAACCGCGGCCACCACAACACTCCACCAAATCCAGCAACGTGTCCAGCCACACAGGACGAGATGCCGCCGATCCGACAGTCAGCTGCGTTTCTTCATCAGGCGTATGTGTTTCTGCCAGTCCAGAAAGATGAACTTCCGCCAGTTCGCCAGTGACCTGTCGCTCTGCAAGTTCGCTGGTAATCTGTTCTTCTAGCAGTCCCCGAGGCAGCTGCTGTTCATCTGCTCCCACTCGAGGCAGAAGCGATCCAACAGATTCACCAGCAAGCCACGGTTCTACAAGTCCGCTATACCGCTCTTCATCGGGGTCTTCCGCGGCCCACCGCTGTTCGTCTTGCTGCCTCAAGATGTCCGCCTGTCTGGCGTACAGGAACGCCAGCGTACGGACGACCGCGGCGTCTGCTCCTTCCACCTCGAGAAGTTCCAGCACCTTCGGGAGGCAGTCAGGAGTCAGGAGCCCCTCAACGCTCAAGCGGGACACCACTGTCCTGATCAAGTCGTCGCTGTTGTCTTTTGTGGCCACGGTTTGCGAAAAAGCTCGCTGTACGGGCATGTAGGCGCATGCAAGTGTGAGAACATCGTGCACCCTCCATAAACCTAAAAAAAATCAAGGTCTCTCAATCCAGCGATACAGAGAGTTTTTAAGGCGCGACTCAAGTTTACAAA
This sequence comes from Batillaria attramentaria, assembly GCA_018292915.2. Lineage (NCBI taxonomy): Eukaryota > Metazoa > Mollusca > Gastropoda > Batillariidae > Batillaria > Batillaria attramentaria. The sequence continues at coordinate 72,231 of JACVVK020000473.1, read as the reverse complement.
TCCAAAGGAAAGCAACTCGCATAAGACTTGCCAAACTTGAAACACTGAGTTTAATTCCCTCTCTTACATTACCAACCCTGGATATATTTATGCGTTGAGGGTGAGGTAGGTCAAAGTGAGGATGGGACAGATTAGGTGTGAATAGGTTAACGTTTATAGTGATCCGTACTACATTGGACCCATAGGTGATTAGAAAAAAATTGCTGGTCGTAATGACAAGCACAGTTCACAACATGTGATGGTTGTGTTTTCGACTGTTTTTGCTGAAACATTCCAGACATACCTTCGTTTGGGTTGTCCTCGTGGTTATTTGCTCGCAATAAGGACATCATGAAGTGAGGCAGTATCCCCGGTGGCGCACCGTCATCGAGCAGGTCATCGACAAAGGCTGACGCAGCACGCTCGTTTGTCTCATTTTGCCTTTCCAGCATGACTATTTCTCGTACACGCTCTTTGGCTATACAGAAATAAGGAGCAAAGGTGCTGGACTGAGACTGCGCATCCATTAACCACCACACAACTGATTAAAGATAATCTTTTCCATATGTCCACTCATTTCTACGCCGTATTTCTAGACATGTCTGTACTGAGAAAAACACAGGCGTAAGGACACAGACTGACCGTGGGATCAAGTTTGGTGTTTGACTGGCAAGTGTGCTAATCTGTGGTGACTTTTGTTGTCATGAAAAAGCATGATTTTCGTGATTGTTGTGTTATGTAGGTCAAGGTACATGGCAGGCGGTCACAGGAAGAGGCAGGCTGCCAGTGAAGCTGGGACTTTTTGCACAGAGGTGGGACACAAATGAGGCAAGCGGATTTGTGTGAACCGCAAGGAGAATGTAGACGTGCATTACTCCAGTGAAGCCTGAGCGGAAAGGAGACATTCAATTTTTTTAAACACCAGTCAGGTGCGTGCCATTGAATGGTCTGTTCATGGCAGTAATTGTTTGTATATTGAAGCATTTTTAGGGGTGACTATGATGCCTGAGGCTAACAGGGAGTATATAGGCATTTTGAGGCCCTGTGTATTTGTATTCTTCGCCCACATGGGCACACCGAATGGGCACACCACGAACAACCTCACTGCCTCATCTGTACCCCCTTCCCCCTCCACAGACAAAACCGTATTTATCTATGAGTAATGTATGCGAAAACAACAATAGTAGACTGTCCATAGCCCCCCCCCCCCCCCCCATCCATCCGAACACTTAGTACTGCAAGTAACTGTTCTGTCATGACTGTACACTGCACCTAACTGAGTGAGTTTTTAGGGCATAAAGCCGCGCTAGCCACAAAGACTATCATTCGCGGCTGAGTGTGCCTGCACTACATGGAAAAAAAAACAAAACAAAAATGTAACGTTGGACAAAGGATGCAAACTGGTCTACGGGGCGGTATAAACCCAGGACATCAGTGCAGGAGACCTTGTACCTTCATGCTAATTTCTCGAACTCCCGATTACAAAAAAGCGTAGAAAACAAATAGCAATTACAACTAGGTAAAACAAAGATAAATACTGAGAAGTGCATCCCGCTGATACTGATACATGATGACCAACCATGAGAATGTCTATACTTCTGTGTGCCTCATACCTAAAAAAAACAAACAAACAAAAAAACTGTATCTATCGAAGCAAAAGACCAAGAGATGTTAAAAAAACAACAAAAAAAACAAATAGTATGTAGATAGTACCTGGATACTGCTGAAAGTCCGGGTGACCACCAAAATAGGCCAGTAAGCGGGTGGGCCACAAACCGATCTGTGCCAGGAAAGGTTGCAGCGACTCCAGTACTGACGGCAGCTCAGCATAAAATACAGAGTCTAATTCTACTTGCACCGCCTCCTCTGTCCCATCAGTATCCACGCTGTCAGCGTGACTGCTTCCCAATACAGGCATTGACGACGTCATGATTGTTTGTCCCTCACGCGCTGACTACCAAGAAACCGAGTCAGAGTTTGAATGCAGACTGTAGGGCAAGCGACAGTCAGTTGTGAGATTTACATCAGCACTGCACGTCATTCACTGTTCACACGACAGTGAATCCACGCAGGCATCCGTCCGCAGACACCTCAGATATCATCATGGCAAAGACCGTAACTTATGCATCGAGAAAATCAACGTTTCGCAGATACAGCGGCATCGTCTCATCCATGTGCAGGCTCAGCTGATTGATCATCCAACAGACCAAACTGTAGCAGTCTAGGTGGGATTTTGTGTTTCAGTGAGGGCGGCCGAACATAAGTCAACTAACGGTTGTGTCAACCGAATGAGCAACTCCCATACCCGGTGTGCCACCGGCTTAGCACTAAATAGGCGCGTGCTCAGCAGCGTACAAAGACACCCCCGTATGACGTACTCAACACCCGTTTGTACACACTCTATCACCATAGTACAGCTGTAACAGACAAAAACCACGCATCTGCAATAAAGAAGAGGATCTATATTTTGCTCCACGGAATGAAAACTCCCATTATATGAACAACCGAAACCTGGCGCTGACAGCTTCTAGAAACCCGAAAACCGAAAGTAGAACTGACACGGGGAACACCAGTGTCGTATAGGTAACACCTGAATGAGTCGCCGCTGAAGTTGTCAGGATCCAAAATAGCAACAGCCGACAGCGTGGTTAACCTGGCCGACAACAGTGAGGGGCTATAAAAGGCAGAACCGAGCCTTTTGACTTAGATTACGCAGGAATGAGGTAGAAGCACAAGCGCGCGCGTGTGTGTGTGTGTGTGTGTGTGTGTGTGTGTGTGTGTGTGTGTGTGTGTGTGTGTCTGTGTGTGTGTTATCATGGGCTAGTAGACTACCATTTCCAGAACTGTCATACTCTGGGGAGTCATTTGTAAGACTGAACACTTCTAGACACGTTTGTCACGTCACGTACGAACCCCTCCTCTCCACCGCCCCCCTCCCCCCCCCCATCACCCCATCCCGAGCACGCGCCTATTCAGTGTGTGTGTGTGTGTGTGTGTGTGTGTGTGTGTGTGTGTGTGTGTGTGTGTGTGTGTGTGTGTGTTATCATGTGCTAACAGACTACCATTTCCAGAACTGTCATGCTCTGGGGAGTCATTTGTAAGACTGAACACTGAGACACGTTTGTTACGACACGTACGAACCCCTCCTCTTCAAAGCCGCCCCCTCCCTCCCCCCCCCCCCTGATGACCCCATCCCGCCTATTCAGTGTGTGTGTGTGTGTGTGTGTGTGTGTGTGTGTGCGTGTGTGTGTGTGTGTGTGTGTGTGTGTGTGTGTGTGTTTCAGTGAGGGCGGCCGAACATAAGTGTGTGTTTCGGTCAGGTGGCGTAGAAACTGAAAATAAGCCAACACCAAGTGTTTATTTGAGCATCATACAGTACACGTGCAAAGGCGTGTAGCTACTGGGCTGAGCTGGTCACTAATGATCTGGCGGTAAGGTATCCCGGAGAAAGGCCGGAGTACCTCGTCGCGGGCGATCAGTTTCAAAATCCCGAATAAGCCGAGACAACTGTTGCAGGCTTTTGTAATTATAAAATGATTCCAGTCCCATTATGAATCATCTGGCACCCCATAAGAAGGGACGCCCTGCCGTAAAATACTTGAGACTTCGTGCTGTGGATAGAGCAGCTCGCATATCCTTATCCTCATTGAAAGGAACATTTCCAAACGTTTTCGGTTGTTACTATTGTCGAAAGCTTATGAACACAGGAATATGACCACAAAATAATTTTTCCCTAGTTCATGTGTTTGGTCAGTTTTTGTTGGTTGGTTGGTTGGTTTTTGTTGTTGTTTTTCGTCTTTTGTTTTCTTTTTCTGTTTGTATGTTGTTGCTTTTTTGTTTGGTTTTAATTGTTTTCGTTTTGTTTTGTTTTGTTTGTTTGTGTGTTTTTTGTTTTTTGTTTGTTTGTTTGTTTGTTTTTTTTGGGGGGAGGGGGGCATGTTTGGAGAATGTCCTGGTTTTAAGAGATTTTGTTGATATGGAAACGTGTAGTATCCCGAATTTTCTATTTGTTGGACAAGAAGAATACAAACCATATGGGATGGTGTGTCAACCGACAATCATGCACGACACCAGAACCCAGACAGATTAACAAAGACCGGAATGCACCGACATATCCAGTTTTGCCCGAATGGTTAGGCTCAAACGCTTTGACTAAGATGTGTATATCTCTTTACGAGATCGAACCCCGCCGAACAGTCTAGGGCGTAAGTGCCAAAACTTGTAAGAGCACACTGACACGCTAAGGCTCGAGAGTCACGCACACAAATTACAATAGCGCAACTGTAAAGCTGCATGAGTGCTTTGAGTGTCATTTCTTTCTTTTTTTTTTTTTTTTTTTTTAGAGGTGTATCCTTCAGGAACAGTTGACTGTGGTACACACATAGTTAGTATGTGGTTTTGATTCTACTTCCTGGAATCATGTTATACTGCTGTCTGTTTGAAAACCCACGTGAAACTGAAGCGGGAAAATCCGTACGGTTTGTTTATCGTGTCGTCAAGGTAGGCGTAATCTCATTCCGATTTGGCCCGTATATAAGTTGTGTCAGTGACCGTGATTAAGAAAGGAGGTGTCACGAGAAAAAACTTCAGCTACCGTGTCTACCAGTGTGAGTGTCACTTGACTGCGTCGCCAATAGCCTAGCCAGCTATTGTACTGGCCGTGCAACTTGGATTTACGACATGGTCCCGCTTCATACTCTGCATAGAGGCCATTCACAGTGTTTGCAAGTCGGTTTAAGAAGGTGAGGTTGAGATTGTAAAGCCTTGATTTCGAGCTAACTTCTTCGGTTATAAAAATAATTATTGTGTCATGATAGGGTCAGGCTGTTGCTATGACCTCTATATGGAGGCTATTACAATAGTCTTCTAGAACTTTGAATATCGGTTTATCTATTTCCATAGATAACGCAGGGATTCTGAACAACTGACTCGAACACAAATTGGATTCATAACTGAATATTCCACCAAAAGCAAAATTTGTGAAGACAAAATGAAAAAAAAAAATCTTAATTGATATCGGAAGACCCATTGCGGCAATAATTCTTCAAGTTCAACAAGTTCCTGTAAGCGTACGCGTGTCTCGGCACAGCCCTAAAAGCAGTCTGGAATCAGTAAGACCACAATCTGAGTAGCTCATGCGCACACGTGTACACACTCTCGCTGTACGTTTAATTATCATATAATTATCATGTTCTATCTGCCAGTACAAATGGTATATATTTGCACATACTAAACAATTAGAGCAAGTTACACCGACAACTGCAACTCGATTTTCTTTTTCACCAATTCTCGCAGTATTCTTTTAAGCTGAGAAAGGCCGGAAGGCCAGCCGATTTGCGGATCAACAAATCATCCGCAGAGACAACGGAATGGCCACTGAAACATACAGATCGGCTGTCCAACACAGCCTTGCTGGTGTAGACAGCCATGAAGCTGATTCGCAAACGGAGGAGTCGCTGTTACGTTCAGCATTAAATTGTCTGCGGCCTTTTCTTGCTGACCTTGGTCTGAGACCGAGCAGAGTGCTGGCGTACATGAGGCAGGGAGATGAACAGTTCCAGCACTTCCCAAGTAATCATGCCGAAGTTGTTCGTTTGTCGTGTGTGTGTGTGTGTGTGTGTGTGTGTGTGTGTGTGTGTGTGTGTGTGTGTGTGTGTGTGTGTGTGTGTGCGCGCGCGCGCGCGCGTGTGTGTGTGTGTGTGTGTGTGTGTGTGTGTGTGTGTGTGTGTGTGTGTGGTGGGGGGGGGGGAGAGAGAGAGAGAGAGATAGAGAGAGAGAGAGAGAGAGCTTTTTAATGGTTTAAAGGCCCAATCTTTACCGTTTTTTATGCTCACAAATAGTTTTGAGCTGTTTTTTGTGTCTATGGCATCAGATCGCTCAAGCATCTGCGCAGGCATCAGCATTTCAGAGGCTGGCACTGAGCCAGCAGAAGAGTACACAATGACGCGGCAAGCACGAAGACTGAACGATAGGCTTGTCGACACCGCCAACCGATGAGCAGGAGAATTTGAATTTTCTTTCGCTCGCGCATAGTGTAGGGTGGATGGGTGTTTAACGTCCTTTTCCACCACATAAGGGTGATATCAAAGACGGGGCAACGAGAAAAAAGGCCAGCACAAATATTTGGCCCCAGCCGGCGGGATTCGAACTCACGACCCGAGCATTGAGAGTCCAACGCTCTACCATTCGGCCACCCCGGCTCCCCGCGCATAGTGTAGACAACACTGTATCGCATTAAGAGCTCTACAAATCATTACGGTAGAGTATATTGAGCGTACAGGGTCACACACAAGCGAAACTGTTACAAAACATAAGCTGGCTTCTTTGAAGACCAGTAAACATAAAAATAGCGTGTCAGAGAAGCAAACGTTCTAAAAGTGTAGGCGAAACTGTGTGTGCTGCCCTTAAGACGTCAAGTAGGTAATCGTTAGTTTAGACCCACTCCAATACCTGCCCCTATCCCTCTCCGGCCCCCGCGCCACCCACCTCTCTGGCAGTAACTACATAGCCGGCACCATGAATTCAATAAAATAATCATTATTAGACTATTGTGGGGTGTTTTTTGTTTGTTTGTTTTTGTATTTTAAACAATAGGGCGAATGAAAGAGATATACTTATTGGAAGACCGGATGGAAGATGCCTCATTATTGGCTGAAGAACTACTGAGCGAACATGCGCCACCAGGGATCCTGCCGCACTTCTTGTTGTCCTTGTTTCGCGCAAACAATAACAAGCATCGCCCAAATGAAGGTAAGTTCAGAGGAATTCTACTTACGAATTTCAAGTCAGACAATAAACGCTGCGCAGATATCATGTTTTGTTTGTTGTTGTTGTTGATGGGGTGTTTTTTTGCCGGGGTTTTTTTGTTTTGTTTTGTTTTGGGTTTTTTGGGGGGGGTCTTTTGCTGTTTTTGTTGTTGTTGTTGTCAATTTTTGTTTGTTTGTTTGTTTGTTTTCGGTTTTGTTGTTGTTGTTGTTGTTGTTGTTTTTGCTGCCACAACTTTTTGCCGGCCCCAGTGGTGTTCCTCCCTGGTAATGGGTGGAATCCGCGGAGGGCTCGGAAGCTGAGACAATTTTTATGATGCTATGGAGGTCCGTGTTCCATGCTTCCTGTCATAAAATTTTTAATATCCCGGCATTAACAAGGCCCGGGAACTACGGCACCTGCACTGCCGGCCGTGTAATCATCCACATCATAAGACGTGTCATACCAAGGGAAACACCCCCAAAGTCGCACCCGTGTAAAGGGTGAAGCTCGGCTGTGTGACAACAGCCTCCCCATTGGGCCCATAGCACACCCGCTCTGGGTAGGAGCCGACCTACGCATGGTAGGAAAAATCCCGGTTGCCTCGGCTGGGACTCGAACCCGCGTCTCCCGGTCCATGCTCTTGAAGGGTAAATAAACAAACGTAAACTGAAACAAACATAGTCGGAAGTGCTAACCAGTAACCACTACACTACGGGGGGCGTTTTTTTTTTTTTTTTTTTTTTGGGGGGGGGGGGGGGCGTTTAATACAGTACAAAATATCACAGTGTGCGCGCGCAACAATGTTGAGGACAACGATACACAGTTGCAGCGCTGTACAAAATAACAAAATGTACAAAACCACAGAGACAGATAAGAATGAAACACTACGCTATTACTGTTTTCACGCGCGCGCGCGCGCACACACACACACACACACACACACACACACACACACACACACACACACACACACACACACACACAAGTGAGTCTTTAGCCAGTCAGCTGTGCGGAAGTTCTCTGGGTGTTGCAATACATTCTGATATCTTGTGATGCAGGAGCATGGCTGGTGCACGATGTGTTGATCCTAACTTGTGCCTACATGCCCGTTCAGCGCGCTATACTATTGAAGATTCACGACATTGACTTCGGTGGCGTTGCTACGGACCTGATGGACAAGAAACTGTTGCCGCCGGAGGTACACTAACACCCCAAATTAACATCAGAAACAAATCAAGCCCTCTCACCCAGACTCAAAGTATCAGGAGATCCATTGTGGACACACAGTCACTTTCTAAATTCTGGTGGATATCGTTTTCGCTTTGGAGCGCGCGCGCGCGCGCGTGTATGTGTGTGTGTGTGTGTGTGTGTGTGTGTGTGTGTGTGTGTGTGTGTGTGTGTGTGTGTGTGTGTGTGTGTGTGTATGTGTGTGTGTGTGTGTGTGTGTGTGTGTGTGTGTGTGTGGATACAAAATACAATGTACTGAAATAAAACAATTTAGAGGTCATAATGATCAGCAGTGGTCATCAACGTGAGCTCCTCTCGTGGCGCTAGTCTGTAGATTGTAAATTTATACAGCCTGTCACAAGGCACAGTTCTTTCTTTTTTTCACTTTAGACCAGCACTAAAATCCATCACCGTGAATTATTTGTGAAATGAGCGACTACATCCGATTTCAGAACATGTCTCGTGTCAATGAGACCCTAGAATTTGTAGGAAAAGAGGAGGGCGTTGTCCGCATGCTGTCTTTTCTCTACTCCAATCTGGCCAGCACAGTTGGAAGAGAATACAGCGAGCGGCTGCACTCACAGAGTGAAGAACAGGACCATCGAAAGTTGCAACATGTCACCAGATGGACCGATCAGTGGCTGGACACGCTGCTGGAGGTTCTAGACCATCGCGGCGGAAACTGTATTCGAGACAATATTCCGCCGGCCGTGCTGTCCCATGAAACGTGGAACGACGTTTGTGGTGAGTACACTGAATGTCCAGTATATGGACGAGCATCAAAACGTTTGTGGTGAGAACACTGAATGTCCAGTACATGCACGAGCACCAAAACGTTTGTGGTGAGTACACTGAATGCCCAGTACATGGACGAGCATCAAAAGGTTTGTGGTGAGTACACTGAATGCCCAGTACATGGACGAGCATCAAAACGTTTGTGGTGAGTACACTGAATGCCCAGTACATGGACGAGCATCAAAACGTTTGTGGTGAGTACACTGAATGCCCAGTACATGGACGAGCATCAAAACGTTTGTGGTGAGTACACTGAATGCCCAGTACATGGACGAGCATCAAAAGGTTTGTGGTGAGTACACTGAATGCCCAGTACATGGACGAGCATCAAAAGGTTTGTGGTGAGTACACTGAATGCCCAGTACATGGACGAGCATCAAAAGGTTTGTGGTGAGTACACTGAATGCCCAGTACATGGTCGAGCATCAAAAGGTTTGTGGTGAGTACACTGAATGCCCAGTACATGGTCGAGCATCAAAGGTTTGTGGTGAGTACACTGAATGCCCAGTACATGGACGAGCATCAAAAGGTTTGTGGTGAGTACACTGAATGCCCAGTACATGGACGAGCATCAAAAGGTTTGTGGTGAGTACACTGAATGCCCAGTACATGGACGAGCATCAAAAGGTTTGTGGTGAGTACACTGAATGCCCAGTACATGGACGAGCATCAAAAGGTTTGTGGTGAGTACACTGAATGCCCAGTACATGGACGAGCATCAAAAGGTTTGTGGTGAGTACACTGAATGCCCAGTACATGGACGAGCATCAAAAGGTTTGTGGTGAGTACACTGAATGCCCAGTACATGGACGAGCATCAAAAGGTTTGTGGTGAGTACACTGAATGCCCAGTACATGGACGAGCATCAAAAGGTTTGTGGTGAGTACACTGAATGCCCAGTACATGGACGAGCATCAAAAGGTTTGTGGTGAGTACACTGAATGCCGAGTACATGGACGAGCATCAAAAGGTTTGTGGTGAGTACACTGAATGCCCAGTACATGGACGAGCATCAAAAGGTTTGTGGTGAGTACACTGAATGCCCAGTACATGGACGAGCATCAAAAGGTTTGTGGTGAGTACACTGAATGCCCAGTACATGGACGAGCATCAAAAGGTTTGTGGTGAGTACACTGAATGCCCAGTACATGGACGAGCATCAAAAGGTTTGTGGTGAGTACACTGAATGCCCAGTACATGGACGAGCATCAAAAGGTTTGTGGTGAGTACACTGAATGCCCAGTACATGGACGAGCATCAAAAGGTTTGTGGTGAGTACACTGAATGTCCAGTACATGCACGAGCACCAAAACGTTTGTGGTGAGTACACTGAATGCCCAGTACATGGACGAGCATCAAAACGTTTGTGGTGAGTACACTGAATGTCCAGTACATGGACGAGCATCAAAACGTTTGTGGTGAGTACACTGAATTCCCAGTATATGGACGATCATCAAAAGGTCCTGCGAGTCCACGGACGAGGAACGAGCATCATAGTCAGGTGGTGAATGGGGTTAGGATGGTGATGGTGAGGGAGGTGGGGGGGGGGTATAATTTCTTGTGTGTAGAGACTTGCGACAGTCAAGTTGTCCAGTAACTGGTGTTTGTCTTTTGTTTCACGTCAGGCCGCCTGTCATTCCGCCGACAGCATGATCAAGAGCCAGCAATGGGAGGTAAGTGAATGCTACAGGTACATCTACCTAAATGACATAGAAAAACTAGGATTTCTGTCGTTGGATGTGTTTATCAGCTGTCGATTTCCTGCTTCCAAGCCATGTTTTAGTTTGCGGACTATCACCTGTATGAACACTAGCAAACGCATAGTAATAGAACCACGTGCGATGCATGTATGACACCGGTCACCGTATCATCTTCTTTTCCCTTTTGGTCTTCATAAACAGACACAGTCAGCGAAGCTGGAGATTCAGAGGCAGGGAGTGACTTGACCCGCGTCGAACGTTTGGAAGCTAGCGTCACCCCCCTCAGCCTGAATATACCATTAGTGTCGGATCAAGGAGTCCAGCCACCGTGGAATGATGTGCCTTATAAGGTAGAGATTTTAACATGCGGAAGAGGAGGCAAGGACAGAGAGGATCGCGGTCCGGAGAGAGGTACACGGACACGGAGTGTTAAGTACTGCATATATCTATATGACTTCGTTGTCGGAAAATTCAGCTGCTCCACCAACGGATGGGGGTGGGCGGCGTGGGGGAGGAGGGGGGGGGGGGAGCGCATCGCCATTAACTCTTAAGAGCCTGAACTCCCCCTGCCCGCTATATGATGAGACTGGATAAAAAGAACAAACTACCAGTAGGACCACTTCAAGCCACTTTTACGCAAGGCGTTGGCCTTCCCCGCTAGGCCCGAAACCGCTGCATATTGCGTAATAGTGGTTTGAAGTGGCTTGTAGTGATCTGAATATCCCTTCCCGACTGGAATGGTATGTTTGACGTATACACTTTATATGAAAATCATGCAAAGACGATACAGGCACCACAAACGAGTCTGCAGGTGAATCTGACCCGTTGCGTTGCGTAGAGTGCAAATGATATTGACCTCGTGAGAATGGGACAGAGCTGACAGGAATTTGGTAAGATGACGTTTCCTTACCTGTGTATTGCTTACTGTTCAAATAACATTTTTCCTGCTTTCACGCCCCAAATCTTCCGATCTTGATTTTTGTTTGTTTGTTTGTTTGTTTGTAAAGGAGTGTTTCCAGCTGTTCGTCCGGGCTATAGCAGCTCAGGCAGTGCGACCGCTTCTGTTTCTACAGAGGACAACACCACAGTTGGGGAACAGGACGACATAGAAACACGGGAGCTGGCCCGAGCTCTGTACTACACGGGGTTGTCTGACGGTCCCGATCATGGTCCACCGCAGATCTCTCTCTATGACTACCAGGACGAGTTGCTTCGCGGCGTGCGGAAAGGAAAGAATTCGGTCATTGTCCTGCCCACTGGCACCGGGAAGACTTTCATCGTTCTCAAGTACACGCAGGTGATGTAATATCTTTAAGGGGGATGCTCTGGAGAAAGCCAGTATGATTCATTGCAGTCATGAGGTATTTCTAACATCAAAATCAGGCAAACAGGTAAAGTTGAGAATGACTACTATTCCGGTTCCAAAACAGAAAAAGAGAAAAACTATGGAACACAGTTTCGCTTGTATTCTCCAGTTCATTTGTGATGACTGCTAGACTTAAGTGCTAACAACTCACGTTTACCTTCACTTGTGCAGGAAGTTCTGTCTAAAGCAGACGCAAAAAGCGTAGTGTTCATGGCGCCAAAAGTGAAGCTTGCAGAACAGCAGTACCGACGTTTCCAGTTCTTCTTTCCCAGGATGACGTACTTCCGGGTTGGCAGATCCAGAAATGCCAACTGCGATGCTCCATTTGCAGAACTGCAGCATTTGTACGTGTTATCACAATGACATTGGGAGTTCAGCTGCAACAAACTTGTAAAAATGAATTTACCATTGCAATCGACATCAATTATCTTTACGGATCAAAACGGACCTTCGTATTCTCTGAAATTGTGTTTAGGCGTACAGCCACTCGGCATTAATCTTACTGGCCCATTGAAAGTCTTAAAGTCTGTATGGTCGAAATGAGTTCTGGGGGAAAAACATCCGCGTACAAAGATGTAAGGCTGTTTGCCAAATGAGTAGATGTCCCTTTTGGCCATTGTGACCATTTTGGTGACTTTGTGGTTTCTAATAGTAGAGAAATATGACTTTCTTTGGCATAACGCCTGTACTACACGCCGATCGATGAAGTCGCTACTTACAGCCTCCAGTCAGCGCTGTCTAACTGGTCTTCAGTCCGCAACCAAATACCGTCGTCTGCTCAGTACGGGGTACGCTTTTACGTACGTACCACAATGGTTTCAGATGCTATATTGTGTCCAAAGGGACTGATTTCTAATGCGCGGGGTAAGCGAATTCGATGAAAAGTTTGCGTTGTTTGGTCCCGACTGTTATAATAATAATAATAATAATGAGTATTGTATAGGCGCTTTACCCAATTTCATGAATCGGCTCAAAGCGCCGCGAACTGAACCCAACACGCACGCTCACGTGAATCACACGCACTCTCTCACACACTGGACATAAACAGATTACAATCACGTGGTGCGAAGGGTCAGCTCAGCTATTTAAATTTCGGAATTTAGAATTGCATTTCTTTTTCAAATATGGTGGGCTGAACATTTCCAAAGCAGAGGGGGAGGAAGCCGGAGTACCCGGAGAGAACCCCCGACGATCGGCCCGAATGAACGGTGCCACATACGAGAAGGAAAAATTCTTTGCCCCGAGTGGGACTCGAACCCCTGACCTCTCGCATTGGTGACAGGTCTCTTAACCACTAGACCACCGACCGCCCCTTATATCAATGAGATTTACCACATCAGGCCATAACCCCACTCACTGTTTCAGGTACCGCGTGTTTGTCATGACGCCCCAGTGCCTTGTGGAAGCAGTGAAGCGGAAGGAAGTTAGCATCACGGACTTCTCCCTGCTGGTGCTGGACGAGTGTCACCACGCGATGGGCGGGCACTCATACAAGGTCCTCTTGGATCTCTACGTGGATGCCAAGTTTTCACCGGGCACGTCCACTGCTTCCCTTCCCCAGGTAAAATACTGCCAGCTTGTAATTAGCAGATTACCGTGTAATGTTAATATCAGATGGGCTAAGAAGACAGGATTGAGAAAAAAGGTCTAAAACTTAACAGTCACTTTTTTTGAAACATAGAATCGAACATCTTTTGCACCTTCCGTTTGTTTACATCTGCAAACTGCAATATTTTGGATGCATCCATGCAGATTCGACTTTCAAACTATTGTGGGTTTCGTTTGGTTGTTGTTGTTTTTGTTTGTTTGTTTGTTTGCTTTGGGGGGTTGTTTGTTTTGTTGCTTTTTACTGCTGCAGGTAGTGGTGGTGGTTTTTTTTCTTTGTTGTCGCTTATACGTGATGATTTAGCTGCATTAGCGTTAGCGTGCACTCTAAAAACGCCCCCCGTTCGATGGAAAGTTGCGCGTATTGCGGTAAACACAGTCAATACCATAGATATGTAAAATGGAAAGGTTAAGGGAAATGGTTGAAATATTTGGAATTGAAATCGTCCGCACAAGATAATTAAGGTAACCTGTGACTGCTTGTTTCGCCCTTTGGCAGATAGTTGGACTGACCGCCAGCCCAGGCGTTGGTAGAGGCGGCACTCTGGACATAGCGATGGACCACTTGAAGCAGCTGTGTTACAACATGGACGTGGAAGCTATCTGCACCGTCAAAGAGAATGAAGCCCAACTGATGAGCGTTGTAAACGAACCAACACACGGTGTGACCCAGTGACATTCATCCATTTCACACCTCAGCAGTTGCCCGCACTCTACGCGTCTGTAATTTCGAAATAAAAGAACGGAAAACTGGTCAGAGTGTTTGCAGACCCTTTACAGAACCGTCTGTTACGTTTTACAGTGCCGGACTCAGATATCAATACTCGGACGGGTGGAAATGAGGATGGATAGGAACACACACACACACACACACACACACACACACACACACACACACACACACACACACACACACACACACACACACACACACACACACACACACACACACACACACTTGATGTATTTGCAGCATTTGTAGCAGTACACAGGAAGGGGAGCAGTTTTCTTGTTGTTGTTGTTGTTGTTGTTGTTGTTTTTAGCTTCTCTTTGCTTGTGGGATTACAGTTAACACACAGGTTAGTTCTTGCTTTAGCCGGCTTATGTCATTTTGTGTGTATGCCTTTTGCAGAGATCCGCTGTTGTCCCAAGCGAAAGAAGGACGAATTCAAAAGAATCATCGAAGGCATCATGGCGGCGGTTGAAGGCGAACTTGTCAAATCGTCTTGTAAGAGCTATTTGTGCTTCGTTTCTATGTTTCATTCCTGTGAACAGTTGTGCAAGACGACGTCATTGTGAGCGATGAACGATGGCAAAGACGACGGCGCTTATGTCAATCAACCAGGCACGAATGAAAATACACACATGCCAGTAATGGCGGATAGATGTTGCTATGAGATTGTGAAGATGCTCACCCTTGGTTTTGAAGCATTGGAATGTATAAAATGACGTTGAAGCCGTTCAACACAGAAAGATATCATCAAACCCACACTCTTGTTATCGGAAAATAATATGCACATCTGGTACGAACAGCCTAAACTTTAGGCTAAAGAGAGATTCTTTCGCCAGATGCTGCAAACGCTTTCGACAAAGAAACACGTGATGTGGTGGATGCCATCCTGAAGGCGCCGGAAAACCACCGGGGCACGACGCGTTACACTGAGTGGGCTACCAACGTCAGCGGCCGTCTTGCACAGATTGACACGTACAACCAGGAGGCCTACACTGCCGCCTTCTCCATTACCGAGATGCTGCTCGTGAGTTCCTACATTCAGAAAGTGACCTGTGGGTGAGGGGAGGCGAAAGCGGATCAAGGGTAGGGCATAACGTTATGTTATTTTGGACTAATCTTGACTTTCCGCATTGAAACGTACACCGTAACATCCCACCTTATTTTTTTAACTTCAGCGATACCAGCAGGCTTTGATCCTGAATGAGGACTGCGAATCACAGTACGGGCTGGACTATCTCCTGGAAGAGGCTCGCCTCATGGACGAAAAGGGCACGGGGGTCGAAGAAACAGAGAGGAAGTTACTGAAACATTTCAAAGGTATCATTCTCTCCCTCTGTCTGTCTGGGCTCTCAATGCTCGGGTCGTATGTTCGATTCACAGCTGGGGCCAAATATTTGTACTGGCCTTTTTCTCGTTGCCCCGTCTTTGATATCACCCTTATGTGGTGGAAATGGACGTTAAACTCATAAACACCCACCCACCGACCCTCTCGTGTCTGTCTGTCTGTCTCTTTAGTAACGTGCTAGGAAGATCCGGGACAGCCGAGCTAGAAGAGACTGTAACTGCTCAGCCTCAGGTCGTGTGTTTGACTCCCTGCTTGCTAGGAGCCAAAATTTGTGTTTCTTTTTTCCTCATTGCCCCGATTTTGATATCAACCTTTCCTGCCGGAGAAGCCCCCCCCCCCCTTTCCCGCAACAACCCTTAAACCAATCCTGTGACAGACCCAGTGAGAATCAGTGTTGACTAACACGATCGCTACTCGAAGACGAGAATCAGTCATCTGGAGAAAACGTACGATTGTTCAAATGCATGTATGCCAATCGAGTATGACGTGTGTGTGTGTGTGTGTGTGTGTGTGTGTGTGTGTGTGTGTGTGTGTGTGTGTGTGTGTGTGTGTGTGTGTGTGTGTATTGGTGACGAATTTCAGCCCATCTACCAGACCTACAGAGGGCCTGTGCTGACACAGAAGATCACAATCCAAAGCTTAGGATGCTGGAGGACATCTTGCTACTGATATGGGACAACAACCAGGTCAGCTCATAGGAAGATTCAACTCGACTGAAACGACAGTGATTCTTTGTCAGTTCTGGTTTTATTATTCACTGGTTTGAGACTGTTAGGTGACACTAACTAGAGGAGCAAAGCCTCCTTGGATCACTTGTGAGATGGGTCAAGGTCATTCAAAAGAGTATGTTTGTAAAGCTATCACTGTCTATCCTGAAGTAAGGTGTCTCATGTGTTCATAGTTCCTAAGAAAATGACAAATGGCAATATAACAGTTATCCAAGGACAGCTTGTATCACCTTGACTTTGGGTCAAGGTCATTCAAATGAGATCTGTAAGTGAAGAGCTTTATGCCACGTTTGATACCTCTACTTTTCGCAGCTTCTGTACAAATGGTAATGTAAAATTTCACAACAGACAGCTGGGTATGTCTGCATAGGTCTCATTGCTGCCTATCATTGTGCCTTGTTTGGTGCCTCTGCTGTTTGTTGTTTCCAAGAAAATGTTCACGTTAAGGTCTCTGAGTGGCCTTGACCTTGACTCAAGGAAATTGAATACAAGTATGCCATTACAGGCTTTGTCAATGTCTATCATCATGCAAAGTTTGATGCCTCTGGTACCCCTAGATTCTGAGAAAATGGCAATTGTAAATTTCCAATGAGACAGCTTTAATGACCTTGACCTTCAATCAAGGTCATTCAAACAATATGTCTTGGAAGGTCTTACTGCTGTCTATCAGCAAGCCAGGTTTGGTGCTTCTGCCATTTATTGTTTCTGAGAAAATGCCAATGTCAAGGTTTTGGAAGCTTTTCCGCAAACAGCTTGTTTGGCCTTGACCTTGACTCAAAGTCACTGAATACAGGTATGTCAGTAAAGGTGTTGTCAATGTCTATCATCGTGCAAAGTTTGATGTCTCTTGCTTTTCTAGATTCTGAGAAAATGCCAATGTAAACTTTCAAACAGATAGCTTTAGTGACCTTGACCTTGGGTCAAGGTCAATCAATATGGTATGTTTTGAAAGGTCTTATCAGCATGCCAAGTTTGGTGCCTCTGCTGTTTGTAGATTCTGAGAAAAGGCCAATGTTAAGGTTTACTGCGGACACACAGACAGACAGACAGACAGACACACACACACACGCACGCACACACACACACACACACACACACACACACACACACACACACACACACACACACACACACACACACACACACAGACGACTAAGGGTTATTACATAGACTCACTTTGTTACACAAGTGAGCCAGAAATATGGTTTGACTAGTTTTACGCTGGAAGTAATGTACGTGCTTGACTTGTGAAAGAGATAAACAATACTATTAAGTATTAATGACAGCCAGCAGTGGAAATCATGAAGGAAAGAGTGATGAGTTATTATGGACGCCAAGTACTTCCTATTTTAATCTTTCATAATTCATGCGGTTTCAGGACGATACTGCATGCATGGTGTTTGTGCGTACCCTGGAGTTATCGAAGGCCATTCAGAAATGGATGCAAGTTCACCCCGACCTGAAGAGGTTGAATCCTGGCCGTGTCACCGGCAGCAGAACAACTAGGCGTCGAAAAGGTGGGTGTCAGTACAAACCTTAAAGTCCAGCACGTGGGGCGCCTCCTCTGAGTCTCAGAAATCACTGTTTGTGGTCTTGTTTGAGTTCTTGAGCAGAAAACCCGAAAATGATCGCCTGGAACGGAGTATTTAACGAAAACCCTTCCAGCTCACCTGTATGAGATTTCCCAAATGGTTTCGTAAGCCTACACTAAAATGGCATCATCTTAATGCAGGTTTGCCAGACCATTTCTACGACCAGTTTGCTCTTATACTGTATAAGTGCACAATAAATGCTGTGTTTTAGTGGCGTCGATTTGTCTCTGGTCCATTTCCCTTTCATTATACGTCGTAGATCGCTGTACCGTGAATGCATTGATCCATCCTGTGTTCTTTTACTCTTGAAGCCATCAGTCATCTTGGCGTCGTGGTCAAAAATGATGTCACGTCAAGTATGTTCACGTAACCCCCAACCCCCCCCCCCCCCAAACAAAAAAAAACAAAAACAAAAAAACAAACGTGTATACACGTGATGACTCATGATACCGATTTGTTAACTTGATGTCACGTTGCGGGAACGACATTTACAATATGTGGATTCTGTTTGTTCTGAGCCTTAATCTGTGTTGCTTGTGGAGTAAGTATTTAGTATTAGTGTTAGTCTTCTGAGCAGCTCAGCAAATCGTGGCAAATTCTTTCTTTTAGGGATGACGAAAAGCGAGGTAGAAGACGTGCTGACCAATTTCAACGCTGGCAAGCACAAGGTAGTGGTGTGTACATCAGCTGCCGAGGAGGGGCTGGACTTTCAGTCGTGTAACATCGTCATCCGTTACGACTACGTCACCCACATGATCTCCATGGTCCAAACCAGGGGTGAGATGTCATTTACAGTCCTCCGACTGGCGTGCTGTTGTTATTTGCTTGTAAATTTCTGCGTTTCGTGGATAAATTTGTACATCAACGTAGGACAACGTACATCATTCCGTAAGAAGATAGTCGATATCGTACAATGCAAAATGAGGATTTATATTTACTGGTGATCACAGTTCGATTGATTTCTCTGTCGTCACACTTTGCTTCCTCCGTTGTCTTCGGTTTAACACCTTTTCTCCCGGTTAAAAAAGACAGACGTTGATTTTTTTTTTTATTCTGACACAGGTCGCGCTCGAAAAAAAGACAGTAAATACTGTGTCCTGGTGAACGAGCTCAAGGGGAACCTGGACAAGGAGAACGAGAACGTGGCTTGCGAGCGGCTCATGAAGCAGGCCGTGGTTAAGGTACTTAGAAATCACGTGTACAACTTGGGCGCTTCTTTATACCAGTCGTTTGTCGTATTCCTCACTGCTGCAAGCCTTTTAGAACTTAAAAAATTACACGACACGGGAAAGGACTCTCCGGGTTTTACAAGGAAAAAAAGATACGACTGCAGTGAAGGACACGCCGAGAGCGATAAACAACAGACAATATTTTTCGTAAATATCTCGCCTTTGTTCTGAGAAGTTTCGCCCGATTTATGTCAGTCCATTTGTATGATCTTTGTATTTCTGCCTAACACAAAGAGTACATGTGGCACAAAAAGTACATTTAACTTCATGTCAGTCAGTATATTTATTTTACGATTAAATTTTAGACTGAGTGCACAGTGTGATTTTTCAAAAGCAGAAACGTACCTCCGACACAATATTGCTTCTAACACCGTATCATTTCTCAAACAAGACATGCCAAGTATTTATCATGACCCATGGTAGATTGTGTTTTCACTTCGTATATGAAATGTTTTCTGGACTCCCCCGATCCGATCGAACGAACGAACAAACGAACATTGCCTACTCTCTCCCTGTCATTAATTGCACTATCACTTATTATATATCACCGAAACCAGGCGGGTCCTTTCCAACGATAATAAAAGAGGCAGGCGCATGACACTCCATGTAATACGTAATATGACAGTGATATTTTCCATTCGGCGTTGCGCTGTGCAATACGAGTGGCATACTTGTCTTTGTTCTACTGTAAGAGTACATTTAATGTTATGTGGCTCTAATGAGTTAATGGGTAGGTATTAGCCTTTGGGAAAGGGTTGAAATGATTGCAGATCCTTTGCGTGGTGCTTGTAAAACAGGTACTGATTTCGATACATGTGTTCATGTTGAAGGTACAGGCTGAGATGGAATCGAACACGAAAAACTTCCTTGACGAAATGGACAGGAGGCAGAGATTGGACTTGACACAACGCAAGAGAAAAGCAGAGGAAAACCAACGCAAACGACGCGCCGCCCACGATGCCGACAAAAAATACATCTTGAAATGTCGCAAATGCAAAACGTACGCATGCGCATCCACAGATTTCCGGTTACTCGAAGAGTCCAATCGTATTGTCGTTGCAGAGGACTTTTACCAAAGGTATAAAAGAGTAGAGTGCGAGCCAGAACAGTACTCGCCAAATTTGGAGAAGGTCGCAAAAGTCCACTGCAAACAGCCTAAATGCTCCATGGACTGGGGATCCGTTGTAAAGTTTCTCCCAACCGAGCAAGAATTCCCTGTACTCAAGCTTCACAGTTTCTACCTGCATGACTTGCAGACAGGCAAGCTCATTCCAAAGAAGCTCAAATGGGCGAACGGCATGTTCTGTGTGGACAGCATCACTGAGGATGAGCTGTACATGCCTTGACATCAACACGCATACCAGAACGTTTTGACTCACCGAGACTTTTCTGCTTCGTACACGTTGCTATACAGAGATGGTCGCGTTTGTAGAGGTTACGTGTTAAGTAATTCTTAGCTTATAAACAGCACAAAAAGCAGTGAAATCATCATCGTAAACAATAAAAGTTATTGTGGATATTAACATTCTGTTTCATTCGATACCGAGTGTTATGCGACTGCATGGCGTGTCAGTAGTTCAGTGGCGATTCTTCCGCAGATCTTCATAATTTTTTGCTTTTTTACGGGAACTGATAATGTTTTCAATGAAATTTAATTACGCATAATTAATGGGCTTTGTATTGTGCATCCGTTTTCTTTTTGGAATGTTATTGTTCAGTATGATATTCCAAATCTCGTAATCAGATATGCTTTTTGCTGTTATGTATGTTATTTCACCTGATAAGCGGATAACTTTCAAGAACTAGACTAGACGCTTTTCGTCAGAACACATTTTTTCTTAATCAACGAGAAAATCAGTACTTCGCGCTGCTCGATTTTCTGCCGTTTGTATTTTTTATAAATTATAATGTGTACACAGTGAACCAGCAAATCTGCTCAATGTCACCGAATGTATTAATTTTGTTCATATCGTCAACATTGTGGCATACTTTTCTCCTCTTCGTTTATTACCAAGTGGTATATATCTCTTTTGTGCCCTGAAACACATCGCAAGTGTACTTGAGAAAACATGTTTTCAGCGATTTTGGACAATTTTGTTGATCAATATTGTTTCAGCCGGTATATTTTTACTCATCTTATCGTAAGAAAAACGCCGTAAGTACGTATTTTAATGTGAAATCAATATCTATCACACTCGTCCTTCTGTCCTTCCGCCATTTTCTCAGTGTGCTTTGTCTCGAGTTAAACATTACAGAGCAAGCCCTCTCTTCATTTTGAAACAGAAGCATCGCTTTCTTTAGAGTCTTTTGATCAGGGGCGGCCGGTAAGTTGGGCTACTGCTCTCGCAGCAACAAGTAAAGTGACAAGTAAAGCCGGTGTCAGAATTCGACCGACCGAACCTAGGCTGGAGTAATACATATATTAAAAACAGAAGAAGAGGCATATTTCGTGTGTTTGTGTGTGCGTACGTGCATGCATGCGCGCGCGCGCGCGCGCGTGTGTGTGTGTGTGTGTGTGTGTGTGTGTGTGTGTGTGTGTGTGTGTGTGTGTGTGTGACAGGGAAGACAGAGAGTAGTACCTGGAGATGCATTTGGGGGAAAAATAGTCCTGAAAGAAATAGCAATTACGTCGACAAGAATGCGACTGTGTTCGCTCAGTTTCCCAATCGTCTCGACACGACTCTACAAAATAATCACCCGTTTCCCTGACTCAACAAATTGTCGACCAGAATATTTTCCTGTGATTTTTTTTTTTTTTTTTTTTTTGGTAAATGCGTAAAAATGTTCAAGTTGATGAATTGGTGAGTGCCGAGTTAGCAGAGGGATCGTCCCCACAGGAACTTCGCAACGCACGTTCTGTGGGCACAGTTTGTAGGCGAAGCTCTGAATGCTTTATAGGTCGACCCACACACCCACGTATAATTCACCAGGTGGGTATCGTGGTGCAGTCTCCCCTGCTGGGGAGCGACTCCCGCCTGTTGGTTTCTACTTGAAATGTCTATTGATTCTGGTTTGGTCCTCCTGGGTTGCACGTTCAACCCCCAAACACCCACCCACCCTCCTGGGTTGCACGCGCACCGACAACAGATGGATGTATGTCTTGGTCGTACAGACGATTTGCGCCCCCCCCCCACACACACACACACTTGTGTCACACACACACACACACACACACACACACACACACACACACACACACACACACAGATTTGGCAGCCTTCATTGTGCGGTGGACATTTTAATCTTTCATTTCTTTTGCCAAACACTAACTGAAATGGCAACACGAACTGATCAGACCCATCACCGATGTACTTGCACATTAGGAGAAGAGATAAACTGGACAATACGAGTATTAACTTGTTTTACTACGACTTCAACTTCGCCAGTTCTCGAGAGGGGAGGGGGGAGAGGGGGGGGGGGAGTAAAACAGAGAAACAATGAAGCAGTTAACATTTATCCAGAATCACACTGGATGCTAGGTTTCAGTAATAATTCAATCTGATATATAATTAATAATCATCAACTTATAAGCTTCTGGTCTCTACACATGAAACAGTATCATCACAGACTCGGATAAACGCATTTCCAAGAGGTAAACATGTTTCACGTCTCCCACTGAATAGCACAACACTAAAACTCCCCTAAAATGTACAACAGCTACAATATTCTACTTGCTTCTGAGTAATGCAAATTACAACAACAAAAACAAAACAGATACATCTGCGGTTGAAACAAAGAATCGATAAAATCGATGACAGATCTGAAAGCCAAGAAACACGCACGCACGCCCACATTCACGAACGCACACGCGCGCGCACACACACACACACACACACACACACACCACACACACACACACACACACACACACACACACACACACACACACACAGGTCCGCGTAAATGTCGGTTTCTTCTCACATCCTATAAACGACGCATAAACGGATCAGTGTCTGTGTATTTGTGAAATCTAAAACCACAAGAGATAGCGATAATATATCTGAGTGCCGAATACCGTACCCCGCGTGCGTCCTTCTTTTCTTCGAATACTTCTTTCAAAGCTGGGGCATTCAGGAATTCAGCCAGTGGCTTCAGCACGTCATCTCATCTGAATACAGTCCAATATATACGATTTATGATATGTTCGTAAAAGAATTCGTACTCCGAGACCCAAACCGAATTCAACAGTACGTGTTCGATAGCCTGTGCTTCAAAATTACAGTCTCCCGATCTCGTCCTCTGTCAACGGTTTAACGGTGAAAGGTGCCTTGCCCCATTTCAGCTTCCTGGGGTGTCTTTGCCCGGTCCTTGTGTCGACGAGAAAAAAGCTCTCCAGTTTGAGGACGGGGTACTCTCGCCCGCTGGGGATATACTTCACCAGACATCCCCAGTCAAACGAGCAATCGTCGCCATTTTCGTCTTTGTTGTTACAGTGCACCTTGGCCACCTGGAAAGAAAAAACGTCATTATCGACGAAAGTGGTGAACAGTTCGATCAATTCTCAAATGCACCAAACACAAGTACAACGGAAAATCATAGGACCTCTACCATGAGAAATGGAATAGAAAGTCTGTGAATTACGTGGTGCAGATATCGGAAAAACAATCAAATACAATTAAATTTTTCATCGAAAAAAGAGAGGCATGGTCGGCTCAGTTTCATGAGGACTAAATTCAATACTGGATGGTAAAGAAAATACACACACACACACACACACACACACACACACAACACACACACACACACACACACACACACACACACACACCGGCCGCGTGTTATGTATATAACAATCATAGACATCTAGTTTTAAAAAAAAAAAAAAAAACTACTCGCACCTTTTCCAAGTCCTGATATATCTCATTGTCATACGCCCTCTCCACCCGTTTCCACTTTCGTCTAAAGTCTTCCTTGATGACGACGCGGCTAGAGCTGGCATACAGGCGGATGTCGGTGGACGAGCAAGCCTTTTGCTGGCACTTCCGACACAGCAGATCGTACCTGTCACCGCTGTCTTGAGTTTCCTGCATTCTCCTCGCCTGCCTTCTGCAGTCCAAAACAACAATGAGAGTATTTCCAACACTATCATCATCATCATCATCATCATCATCACCACCATCACCGCCACTACCATCATCAGTGGTATTTAATCCTAACCCAAATGTATCATCAGTACCTGTATTACAAGACTTACGGATACGACAGGCACAAAACTGGATTGTTGTCGACGATAAAAACGATGCCGAAGGCCTGAAACTGGGTCTGATTCTGCTGTATCAGTATATGCTTTGCGCGTTTTTACTCAAGACCCTTTTTCTAAGACGACTTCTTTCCGTCTTCGGATGAAACAACTAGTAATGTTTTTGACAAAGCCAACTTCGTGCAGTTCGTACTGTCAGCATCATTTGAAGCAGGTATGTCCTGGACCAATCCGTCTTAAAGGTGATGCAGCAACACCCCCCACCCCCCTCCCACCACCACCACCAACAACCCGATGGACACGGGACATGAGCCTATGCACAAATAAAGACTGCATCTGCCCAACCTTTTCGCTTCTTCTGCCAGCTGACGGGTTGTCCACTGGGATTTCTGGTTTCTGTCCATGGCTCCCCGGAAAGCGTTCGGGTTGTCGTCCATGTTCTGTTGCATCCGTGTCACTGCCTGCCTCATCAGACGTTCGGACGC
>JACVVK020000473.1:5000-42500 GCA_018292915.2 Batillaria attramentaria | reverse complement strand
GAATCCCGACTGGGGCCAAATATTGTGTTGGCCTTTTTTCTCGTTGCCCCGTCTTTGATATCACCCTTACGTGGTGGAAAAGGGCGTTAAACTCCAAAACACCCACCCATCCTCCTGTCGACCGACGTCCGCAATAACTAAAACAAACCATTAAAAAAAAAAACCCCACACACACACACACACACACACAAGGTACATCCCTATTTCTTTCCCCTCACCTGCACGTATTTGATAACGATGAAGGTCTTGCCTGTACCGGTAGGCAGCAGAATCACCACGTTCTTTCCATCCCTCGCCGTAAGCAACAGCTCTTCCTGGTACGCCCGCAGGCGGATCCTCTCTGGGTCACCCTCTTCTCCTTCAGATAGGCCAGTGTAGCGTAGAGTGCGTGCGAACTCTCTGCTCTCCATGTCCAGTTCCCGTGCCCTTGTGTTATCCTCTGTGGACGCGGTGCCTACCGAGGTTACAACGGAGCTGCTTTCGTCCGATAGCTCTGACTGGACTTCCTCTGTCGGACGAAATCCGTGTATATCCGTATCAATCCATCAGTGCCGAATTGGAAAGGGAGGGGGTCAAACGCATCAGTTTTTTTTTTAATTGCACATTAATTCTGCAGGGCTTTAAAAAGAAAACTACGAGACTTAGGGTGGTATTAAAGGTATCCTTGCAAGGAATGACAAGGAAATAATAATAATAATAACTGTATAGTGTGAGCGCTTTACCCAGTTTCTTGAACTGGCTCAAAGCGCCGCGAGCTGAACCCAACACACACGCTCACTTGAATCACATGCATTCTCTCACACGCTGTACATGAACACATTACAACCACGTGGTGCGAAGGGTCAGCTCAGCTATTTAAGTTTCGGAATTTATAATTACATTTATTTTCGAATTTTGTGGGCTGAACATTTCCAAAGCAGAGAAAAGGAAAGTTACAGCAATGTATCTCAGTATTCAGTTCAGCATTAAGCCCAGCGAAAAATCGCGTGATCTCCGTTTGCTCAGCACGCAGGACACCTGAGTTCTGAGTTGAATTGTTCTGGCTAAGTTTTGATCTGAATCAATACGTTTGGTATACAGTGGTGAGAAAAAAAAGTGAATAATTCAATTAAATCTTCCCAACGGTATTCTACGCCCCTACCTTGCGACTGCCTGCGTTGGTCTCTGACGATTCTTCGTCGTTCGTAGCCGATGAACTCAATAATGTATGGCATTTGCTCCTGAGCGCCCCTGGACTTGCGAATAAACTCAATTGTTCGCTCCAGCTTGATGCTGTCGACGTTCAAAGACTCTGGCAGGACGGGGCCCCTCGGCTGCTCATCGTCTCCATGTTGATGACCTTGACCTTCTTCATGGTCCGTAAGAGTGACCTCACTTCCAACAACTGTGCGTCCAGCCACACTCGCATCATCGTCTGAAACGGAAGAGAATGGTGGTTGGTCACTGTCTTCAAAGAATAAGTTGAATAATCGAATGAAAGAAGAAGGAAATTGATTTGTGCATTGCACAGAGAGAGAGAGAGAGAGAGAGAGAGAGAGAGAGAGAGAGAGAGAGAGAGGTGAATTTGTACCTTCGTTCGCTTGATTTTGGGGACACTGTCGAAAGGCCAGTTGCTCTGGATGACAAAATGAATAAAATGAGTAGTGACAAAATTATGATTCTGAATTGCATACCAGTATGCGCCGTTTTAAAATCTGAAGAAAGAAAGAAAGAAAGAAAAAACCCGACAACCACCACTTCCGAAAGGCTTGAAAAATAATACGTTAATAAAAGTTACAGTTACTTTTCAGACGCTTTTCTTTCAGCTGTAAACGTGCCTAGTACTTGCTGTTTTTTTCGCTGTTGTTGTTGTTGCTGCTGCTGTTGCTGTTGTTACTGCTGTTGTTGTTGTTGTTGGCATTTTTCTGCCTTTAGAATACTTTTGTTGAGTTTCAAGATCATCAAAACCCAGCAGAATATATAAAACGGAGAGAGTTGCGGTACCCACCGAGAGCGCCAGTCCACACCTCCGAAGTCAGCAGACCAGCGGGGATTGTCTGCCTGACTCCCTGTCCGCCGTGTCGCTCCACAAGATCCAGCAGTACCTCCAGCCAGACTGGACGCCTTTCTGATCCCTCTTCAGATGCTTCTGTTTCTTCGGGGCGTCCTTCAACCCGTGCGAATTCCTGTCTCGCTCTCTCGGCTTGTATTTTGTACAGGAAAGCCAGCATGCGGATCGAGGCTGCACATGTGCAAGGTGACCATAGCATAAGGATAAAGATATATACTTTTCTGTCTTAAACTGCGAAAACTGCCTTTGAATGACGAGTGCCATTTCAGTCTAGGAAAATAATATGGAACAGGTAAACAAAAATACAAAAAAAAACAATTAAAAAAAAAACATAGTTACATTAGTCAAACAATTCCCTTAAAAATTCTTTTTCTTTTTTGAAGAGCAGTCACTTAACACGTCACACTGGCTGGCTGAAGGCAAACTAGCTGTCGTCTAACAGTTGTGAAATTCTGAGGCATTCTTTGAAATACGTATAGTGCTGTCGTTGGTCAACATGTCAGAGCTGCATAAATTAATTGGTCAAGTATGGAAAAGACATAAGACTGACCTGAAATTTGAAATACTATGACACTTTTTGTGTTCATGTCCACAACCAAAACAGGTGCACGTGCTACATGCAAACTGCTCCCTTTAAACACTTCGGTCGGCAAGGACGTAAGAAAGAAGACCTCCTATCCCTGCCATTTCAAATTTTCCCGAACACCAGGGCTACTGCAGTTTTCGAGTTTTCTAGTACAGTGACTATTAATATACTAAAAATTAACGCTGCTTTTTTTTTTTTTTTTTAAACAAACTCCCTAAACACATGTTGGGCAAAAAATGAGCACTAAGTGCTGGCAGTGATGTAATTTAGACAGAGTCAGGGTTATCAAAAGTGAGTGGCGGGGATAGTTAACCTGCTGCTCCTCCATCGGATTCCAGCGTCTCCAGAACGTGCGCCAGGTTGTCAGGGGTCAAAAGCCTGCGCTCGCTCAGTGCAGACACCACGTTCTGTATGTGGTCCTGCGCGCTGTCCTCTGTGAAGAGACTGCACACGGCTTCTTGTACCGGCATGTACACGCAGGCCAACGTGACAACATCGTGCGTGTGCCAGGCCCCTGAACGGCAAGGCAGAGAGTCGGATCTTTGTGTGACACTTCAACTCTAACAAAATACTTCATCAGATGCAAAAGAAATTACCTGTGAACAAACGTTAACATAAGCAGTTCTTCAGTAGAACAGAGCAGATTGTGTGTGTGTGTGTGTGTGTGTGTGTGTGTGTGTGTGTGTGTGTGTGTGTGTGTGTGTGTGTGTGTGTGTGTGTGAGAGAGAGAGAGAGAGAGAGGGGTGTGTGTGGGGGGGGGGGGCGGCGAGGGGAGTATGTTGGCGATAACCCCTGAACTAAACGAAACTGGAGCCAAAACATCTTTTAGCTGACAAATTCGTTGGTGAGAACCATTCATTGTTTTTTATTTCGCCCCTAGTAAGTGAGACAGCGATTTTCATACATTAGCCAGAGCTTGCCAAGAACCAGTTCAATCAATATCAATAGAACTCAGAATCTTTCTTGGTTATGTATGGTCGATATCAGTGCACATGTCCGCGAAGCAAAACTTTCCCTATAGTCGTCCTGTGTAGTAACTTTACACAAGCCACTAAAACTGAAAACAAAATAGTATCAAGTACATTCAGACATTTTTCCTAATATCAATGTTGCATGAAAGAAAATTGGTGCTCTTATCTACGATGAACCTAGAGTGTACCACCTTCGTTGGGATGGCCTTCATCATCGTTGGCCCGCCTGAGAGAGCGCATGAAGTGGGGGAGAATCCCCGATGGCGCATTTTCATCCAGCAGGTCATCGACGAATGAAGACGCGGCCGTCTGTACGTCATCCCGATTTTCCAAATGCCGTATGTTCCTGAACCTTTCCGTGTCTGCACAATTTGTACCATCCTCTGTATCACTGGCAAGCCGTGCAGAATGAAACATTTATAGCGGCTAATAAAAACATGTGTTCGTGCATGTGTTCGTGGTGAACCGCTTACAGTAACGGCCGGCGAGCACCAACAAGATTCGAGATTTTATTTTACTCCTTTTGGGATATGGAGGATACCGTAGACACAACGTCTCGCAAGGACAAAACTTGTTCAACAAAATCAAGTTCAACAAATGATTACAAAAAGTACCGCATACACATGAATATACATATATATAATATACAGACAAGCGCAATACTGACAAACCTGCTGGCCATTCACTGAGCTGGCAGCAGCGTTCGCCGGCACACACACACACACACACACACACACACACACACACACACACACACACACACACACATTACAGTAAGTTACCTAGTTTCAAGAACTCTACTAGTTCAAGAGCAACTAGTACTGCAGTGACGACATAAAACTTATTTCGGCCACGTTCTAGCTTTGCGATTATGTCATTTGTGGTCTACTAACAGAGGCAGTAATAATGATTTTCATGATCTCGTCTTACTACTGAGTATGACTATTTCAGGCTTTCTTTTTGCTCACAAAACTCAAACTGAACGAAACGAAACGAAACGAAAACTGACGAAGTCAAATTCGCTGAATTGGGCGCTTCAGTCCTAAGTTGCTATTGCTACCATTACTAGGTTTTGCAGAGAGTGACTTTTCTTTGGGAACAGTGGCGCTTGTGACTGACTGTGCCTGTGAACTCGAAATAGTCTTACACAATGCTTAAGTGGAACTGCGGAAGCGTTCTACTGAAATTTGCACCAAAGAAAACTGAGGTCGAGTGTGACAAATGACCACACTCAGTGTCACCGGCTACAGCATTTTGGCTTCAGTCACCTGGGCCCGCATGTAGAAGTCGGGGTTAGGGAGTTTAGCCCCGGGTTAGAGTCTAACCTCGAACTAAACTAGCTATAGGGTTAAATTTTCTGTAGTTTTTGTTTTATATCAGAAAGCGGGTCCATTCCAGCAAGGTGCCTATGCCGTTCTAGAAGGATTTTTGTCTTTCTTTCGGCTCCGCTTCCTTTTCCATTTAATTTTGCTTTGGGGTTTCTTTTGTCCTAGTCTCGGTTAGGCCCGTAGTAGTGGGTTAAATTTGCCTCGAGTTTTACACACGGGCCCTGTACATGTATTTGTGTATGTGTCTTAGTGGGGTGATGTTAGACATTACCAAAACAGCTTAGAACGATCTGTGAGCCTAAATGAAAGTCTTCAAATTAGGGCCTTTAAGTTCACGTAGTCAGTGACTGATATAACAGGAGCTCTGAACACCGTTTATGTAATGCAAGGTGTGTGCATGACAACGACAACGACAGCTGCAGAGTAGGTCATGCTGAGGTGGGGGGGGGGGGGTTGGGAGTTTAACGTCCTTTTCCACCACATACGGGTGATATCAAAGACGGGGCAGCGATGAAAAAGCCAGCACAAATATTTGGCCCAAGCCGGGATACGCACTCACGACCCGAGCATTAAAAGTCCAACGCTCTACCATTCGGCCACCCCGGCTCCCCCAGTCATGGTGAACTATGTTGCCGCAACAATGACATGACATCAGTACAACTGAACTCCAGGTGTATGATTTCTTACTTGGAAAGTGTTGATACGCTGGCTCCCATCTCATGTAGGTCACGACCCGAACTGGCGAAAGCCCGATCTGTCCCAGAAAAGGCTGAAGATGCAGGAGAGCCGAACGTAGCAAGGCGTCGTCTTCCTCCGCGTTAGGCCGCTCCATTTGTCCATGTAAATCCAATCCACCAACAGCACCTAGCACAGCATCATCTTCTTCAGCCTCTAGAGAACTCATTCTGCACTGGCCGGGTGACGGGAAAACTTGAAACTTGAAGCCGGCACTTGGGAAAACTGAAGCTCCGCCGTTGAGTTTGTCAGGTGCAGGCCAAACACAGAAAAGTCACCATTCACTTTTCAACTTCAGTGATAACTCAGTGATATCTTATTTGATTTTTCTTTTCCTTTTCTGTCGGTTTGTTGGATCATACCGGGTAAGCACTAGTCAGTGACTGAAGTTGAAACATGGTTCTGTTACTGACTGAGGCACGGCCGAGCTCGGCACGGTTCAGATAAACCAATCCAGTTATGTACTAGTAGTCGGGTCCATCGCACATGACTTCAGTAATGACGTGATTCAGTTTGTCAGTGTACAGCACAGGAACTGGCGTAGCCGGAGAGATTCAGGTGTGCAGGCTCACTCCAGGGCGACTCTTGATTCCGTCTGAGGCCGTACTGAAACTGAATCGTGCGAATCTGTCTTGCGAGCTGTAACACTGACTGTCGGATCCCGGACCAACACTGGCACCCGGCCGGGCGCCGGGCCGACCTTCCTCATCAGAGGAATGACTGGACCTACGTAAACTGTAGTCGAGCCGCGCGGCCCTGGCAACCGCACAACTTTTACAACACCTACAACAAAGAAAGTCACTATCGGTGTGACTCGACAGCACTACTCACAGCATGGGAAAGCCACGGTGGGGAAGCCCCAATCAGTCAAAGCACTCATTTTCAAGTCTAGTCAGTCGGTCAGTGACGCGACTGACACTGATGCGGCTCCCTGAGGCTGAGTGACGGCAGTCAGTCCGAGTCAGACGGGAACAGGTTGAAACATCAACACTCCTGCACAGTTCAGACACTGAGGCCTAATTTATCAGTCTCTACGCATTATACTAATGTTTACCTGGAAACATGGAAACAGAAAGTAGGCGCAAAGCGAAAGTATCGTCGGGCGAAGGGAACTTGAATACCAGCTTGGGTTGAATAATACAAAATCATTGCGCGAACATTTGTTATGGTCATTGCTACTTGCCTCAGTGTCAAACCACTACGATGTACCACCATCCCCCCCCCCCCCCGCAACACACACACACACCTTTCCCTTCTAGCAACAGAGAGAGAGAGAGAGAGAGAGAGATTATTGGGCACACACGGACAAAACACATAACACCGAGAGGCTGAGAAATTGTAGCACACAGGAGTGCTTTCCCTTGTTGATACTCTACCTTAAGAAACCAAGAATCGTCGGCAATAGGGAAAACAGAAGCACGTGGATACTTTTTGACCATGAAAAACAACACTTTAAAGAAATTACAGGACGATATTCGTTCCAGATTTGGTAAAACAAAACCAAGCAGCGCTTCCAAGGCCACTAAGTCTAGAAAAGCACGGCGAAAAGAGGCACGCAATGAGAAGAAAGAGCGTCGGCTAGCGTACTACGCTAAGAAGCACAAGGTAACACATCGATCCAACATTGCCACACCGGCCAAACCATCTCGTGCGCGGTGTTAAAGTGTAGCCGTGTAAAGTGTAAATATCAAACACAGAAATGATAGCGAAAACATTAGCCATATACTTGTTGGCAGTCGTCTTGATCGACCCACAAGTTGTTTCACTGACATCGCAACACTGTCTTCGATCACTTCACTTCAGAAATAAATCGACTCTGATGTTAATTTTCTGAAGGGGTCTTAGTTGTACGCTGTAAAAGGTTATCAGAATTTCACTGTTTATATGTGCGGTATCTGTGGTTTTTTTTCTCCAGATTCCTGGTGCTAGTGTGGAAGCAATGCCCACACAGTCAGATGACTCCAGTCAAAAGGAAACAAAGAAACAGAAACAGAAGACTAAACCAGTGCAAAAGAGGAAGGCTGAGGAACCCATAGCGCCAACAAACAAGAAGAAAAGAAAATATGAGGTACCTTAAGTGGAACAGTTTGTATCTTAGCTAAGTTATGGTTTGTGGCAACAGCTAATGTTTCACACACACACGCGCACGCGCGCGCGCACACACACACACACACACACACATAATTATGAACTCACAGTTATGACACTGTGAAAGTGAATCTTTCTATTTCAATCAATCTACATTCACTGATTATTATAACAGAATGCATAAAATTAAAAAATAAGTTGCCATTACAAAGTATAGTGTTCAACGTGTAAATGACATTGTTTGTTTGTCAGGATGCTGTGACCGCTCGAGAAGAGAGAGAGTTACGGCAGCTGGAGAAACAACTCAAGATGAAGAAAAAGAAGTCATTGCCAAAAGCTTTTCTTGATGATGGCCTGGACTGTATCCCTTTTTGTGTTGTTAAGCTAGTTTTGCTGATGTACTTACCAATACAGTTCACTTTTCCTCACTTCGCAGTGAGATTTCAGATCATACATTAGCAAATGTGTAAATCAAAAAGATATGTTCCTGCAAAGGCAGGACACAGCTGATTATAGTTAGGCTGGTTTAGAGTGGTGATGGGAAAGGATGAGATGAAATAAAGTACAGCAGCTTTGCTAATAAAGGGGAAGGAATTCCTGATTTCACCAGGCAGAGCTGCTCCTGTACTCTGAAGATTAACTTTCATGTTTCTAGTTTCGTATTGCTGTCCTTAACTGATGTCAGATTTGCTGGATGTCGTTGACAAAGACAAACTGAAGATGCTGTCCCCTGACAGTGACACAGGCAGTGATGATGATGATGACGATGATGTTGATGATGAGGTTGACGTGAGTGGAGAAGAAAGAAGTGAGGAGGAAGATGACATTGCAAGCAGTGAGGAAGATGATGAAACAGAGCTAGAGAGCAAAACAAAAGAAACCAAAGGTTTGAGTTGCACTGTGTTTGTAATTGACGTACATGTAGCCAGATTCTGCTTGACAAATCACTGCAGCCAGTCACAGTCCACCAGTACTTGGATAGACAAATCACACATGCAGACCTGCCAACCCTTACGGTTCTCCCGTAATTACTACGATTTTTAAAGCCAAATACGATTTTACAATTTTTCTGCGCCGTTTACGATTTTTGAAAATTTTGGTAAAAAAAAAAATCAGATTAGAGGTCCAAACACACAACCGCGTCCACTTTTTCCGCCGGGGATCTTTTTCAGGCAGCATGCGCATGCGTCGGAAACGTTTTTCCAACAAGATGGTGGAAGGTGCATGTGGGAAGAAGAGAAAAGACTCGAAGCAGCCTACGAAATCCGGATCGCAGACATTTCTGGAAAGATATAAGCGTTTCTTTCTGTTTATTGACAAATCTGCCATCAGCGAACACCACGCAATTTGCCTCGTCTGTCGCCTACCTCCCCCCGTGAAATACGATTTTTGACTTTGTGGGGTTGGCAGGTCTGCACATGTGGGATTCTCTGTCAGGATATTCAAGGGTTCCTTGCCAGAACGTCCTGTGTCTAGAGCTTCTTTCTATCTGATTCTGTGTCGATGGCAGGGAACCCTCAATTTGCTTGACAAAGCTGCCGTGTAACAGCAAAACACAGTAAATCCATGAGGATTTATTTTTGCGGAAAAAGACAATTATGTCAATATCTTCCATCTTGAAATCACCCCTTTTCCCATCAAATTATATCTTGGGCTTGCTGTGTTTTGGTATTGCACTGCATAAAGAAATCAGTTGGGTTGGCATGGAGATTCAGAGGGCGTGGCTAGGGGCCTGTGGGCAGCATGTTAATTGATCGTGGCTGATTTGTCCTCTTTTCTAAGCCGTTCAGGTGATTAGCTGATTTTGACATAAACATTATGGAGGCTGCTGATATAAATAATCACATTTTTCTTCCAGTTCCACCACACTAGAAGCAAACATGGATAATGGTATACGTCTCAGTCCTAATGTTGAGTGTTCAGATCATGTGAAGCTCACTGAAAGGATTTTTTTTTTTTTTTGGGTAGTGCAAACAAAATGAGTAATACTTAGAAAACATCATCCTCATTCTTCTTCTTTCCTCAGGTATAATAAAGCCATCCACTTCTAGTTCTAATGATAAAGTGGAAAAGTCAAAGAGGGTCAGGTTTGCAGATAGCGTGCCAGATAACAAGGCTGAGGACAGTGGAGAAGAAATGAACATGGAGGATGCCGGTGATGAAGATGCAGATGATGATGAGATCACCAGTGAAGAGGAACCAGATGACCAGGCAGACGACGATAACTCGGAGGAGAGTGAGGGAGTTCGTGAAGACATCTATGGACGCTTGGTGGATGCAAAGGGGAATGTTCTGCCTACAAATCGTAGTCAGACAAGTGAGTTTTGTCATTGGTTTCCTTTCTTGAAACAGCTTATGCTCATTGTAAAACAATGTCTCAGGTCCACAACTGGGCACTACAGTTATCCTGCCACAGTTTCATTTGAAAGAATGCATGTATATTATGCGCGTCTACTGTACCAGTTGTTACTTGTAGTCATTTAGAGAACCGTAGGTGTTACTCCAGTATGTGACAGATCTAAAATTGTACACAAGGATTCTCATGGACAAAACTAAACAGTAATAATCATGTTGAAAAAAAAGAAAGCGTTACACAAAAGAAGTACATGGTATTTTCTTGCCACTCTCATTTTCATCTTGCTTGCTTTGTTTAGCTGTTAACGTTTAATTGACTTTTCACATGTAACTTTGTATAAATTTATCATGTATGGTAGTCACCATATTTGTTCATGTACGGTTAGTGTGTGTGTTGGGTATGCTGGTGGACAAGGTCTTGACAAATACAAATTACCTCCCTTCATTGAGAAACTGGCAACACGGAAACATTTCAACTTGGAAAGCCCAGGGCCCGTATGTAAAACTCGAGGTTAATTTAACTCACGGCTACTGGCCTAACCCAGACTAGGACAAAAGAAACCCCAAAACAAAATTAAATAAAAAAGGAAGCGAAGAAAGAAAGACAAAAATCCTTCTATGACAGCGTAGGCACCTTGCTGGTATGGATCCGCTTCCTGATTTAAAACAAAAAACAACAAATTTAACCCTAGAGCTAGTTTAGTTCAAGGTTATACTCTTACCCAGAGCTAAACTCCCTAACCCCGACTTCTATGTATGCGGGCCCAGAAACTGATCATACTGACCTGGGCTGTCAGACTGTTGTACTTGTTTTGATAGACCATAAGAATGGGGTCTAGTTCTGTAATATGTGTGCGTGCGTGTGTTTGATGTTCAGAGCAGGGTGAAACAGGTGGTGGTACCTACATACCTCCAGCCAGAAGGGCAGCTATGCTTCAGGAGAGTGGCCACAGTTCACTGGAGAAAGAAAGACTGAAGAAACAGATGAAAGGTCTCTTGAACAGGTCAGTGCTGGTAACTTCAAGCCAGAGAAACAGGTGTATGTCACTATCTGTGTGGGTGTGAAAGACAATGAGATGGAAGTTATGATACGTACTGAGTGTTTGACATTCTTTCTACAGGGCTTAAAATCTTTCATGGTGGCTTTCCACCTTTGGCTAGAAATGTTCCTCCCCTCAGAAAGTGTGTGTCTCTGAACCACTGAAAATCATTCCAAATTGCACAGATTTTAGTCCAGTTCTAAAAATTTGTCTCCAAAATACAGGGTCCATACAGGTCATGGAATCCTGGAAAAGTCATGGAATTTGGTTCACGAGTCATGAAAAGTCATGGAATTTCAGAATTTTATGGAAGCCATTTTGAGCCCAACAGTGAAACGGTCAGCTTGGTGATTACTCACTGAACTGATGGCCCAAAATACTAATAAACTGCCTTCCCATGAAGCTAATGACTAAGTCTGAACATTGGTCTTGCTGACTGCGATAACTTGGATAAGCTCGTAATTTCTACCCTCGCGTGTGTCACTGTGAAAGAGGACGAGGAAGGTGTCATGGAAAACAGGAGAGTTGGCCTCGAAAAGTCATGGAAAAGTCATGAATTTTTCAGACTGTGAACCTGTATGGACACTGAAAATAAAGTGTTTCCTCCTCTGGTGCATTTAAATTCATATCAAAAAGCACCAAAGTGCACAAATTTCAGTCTAATTTAAAAAAAAAAAAAAAATCGGGGGGGGGGGGGGGGGAACCTACCCTTGGACACTCATAGCATAAAACAAATGCTTTGCAGACACGTGTTCATGGCTTTGTCACTGCGTCATTAAATGCTACACACGTTTCCTCCTTTTGAATCATTTTAAGCCCTGTTTCTGCAGACATATTCTCAGCCCACACATGCATAAATCAGCAGTACAGTTTTCTTTCATTTTCTGAAAGATTTTGTGTGTGTGTGTGTGTGTGTGTGTGTGTGTGTGTGTGTGTGTGTGTGTGTGTGTGTGTGTTGATGTGCATTACTGGTAAACATACTGTCATTTCACAAGAGTCAGAACTCACAGTGTTTAGCAGAATTATATATTTTTCATTACAGAGCAAGTGAATCCAACATGCAGAGTATTGCTAGTGCTGTAGAAGATATGTACATGAACCACAGCCGTGCCGCAGTCAACGAATCTCTCTTTGCTCTGATTGTGGAGTCTTGTGTATCAGCAATGATCACGCCAGATCGCTTCATTGCTGAGATGAGCATGCTTGTGGCCATTCTCCATGGCAATGTTGGCTCAGAAGTTGGTGAGTTCCCATCTAGTGGATTTGTTGGAGTGTTTTCTTTTTCTTTCTTTTTTTTTTCCTTTTTTTTTTCCTTTTTGGTAACTCAGCAATGCTTAATATCCTCCACCCCCTACCCTCACGCAATTCAGTCCCTTTTTTTAAAAGGATTGGGGTAGGAGGGAAGGGTATTTTGTTTGCTCCGTTGTGTTTGTT
The DNA here is from genome assembly GCA_018292915.2 of Batillaria attramentaria. NCBI lineage: Eukaryota > Metazoa > Mollusca > Gastropoda > Batillariidae > Batillaria > Batillaria attramentaria. The sequence goes on along the minus strand of JACVVK020000473.1, from coordinate 29,913 downwards.
CTGTTGTGTTTGTTGATTTGGGTTTCTGTTTTGGCTGTATTTTGTTTTTTGAGGAGGTGAGAGGGGGTCAATTTCTGTCCTTGCATTAGCAAACTTTAATTACCACAAGAGGTAACTGATTTTGAGAAGAAGACCTCTCACATTACATTGAATGGACCCCCCCCCCCCCCACACACACACACACACACACACATGCACGCACCTACCCCACCCATTGCCACTGCCACAATCAAGTATTATGTGATGAGTGTAATGAATCAGAGTGTAGTGGCAATTGGTATTTTCCGTCAGTTAGCCGATAACTAATAAGCAGATTTCAGTTCCTTCCAGATTCTCTCTTTCTCCTCAGTTCTGCCCACAGTGTTGTGACTGCTGTAATCCACTTTCAGGTTCGTTTTACCTGGAACATTTGGTGAAGAAGCTGGATGCGCTGCTGAAGCTGGAGTCATATGGAGAGGATCACACTGCGGATAATGTGCTGCTGTTGCTGGCCTACCTCTACAACTTCAAGGTGAGTTCTTGAGCAAATTGAGGCACAGTACACAGCCACATCAATCTCTCTGCACTCATACAAAAGCAATACCGTACATGCACTGTGTGTAGAACAAGCAAACTATGCACACAAAAAAACAACAGTAAGCCAAACACACGTGCACACACACTCTCACGCATGCACACACTAATGCGCACATGTATGCAACAGCTGAAAGGCTAAAGAGTTAACATTGAGAATATTAAAGTGGCATTTACTGTTCTGTGTGACCTCGTTCATTCGTATGTTTGCTAGGTGGCCCACCATTCTCTGCTGTTTGATATCATGACCAAACTGGTTGACAACTTTGGCGAGAAGGACATCGAGCTTATTCTGCTGATTCTGAAAGGTAAAGTGCATCATATTGTCTTTGTCTGGCGCAGTTATCCTGGGGTCAGAAAAATCAGTAGGAAACAAAAAGTGCAAAAACAAAACAAAACAAAAACAAAAAACCGAAAACTAATCCATACTCAGTACATGACCTTAGCCTCTTACGCTTTATCACAGTGAAAGAACTGGCTGAAGCTTGTCTCTATAGAGGCAGTTGCCTCTTCTGTATGTGACTTACCATAATGAAGATGAGTATGAAATGGCTAACAGCTTTTATTCAGTTTCCAAAAACACTTGAATTCTGTTGTTTGATTTTATCTTTTTGTGTTCCTTGCCTAACGTGACACTTCTACCTTGAAAAGCCGCTGCTGTGCATAATCTCTGAGAGAATGCAAGTACATGAACTGTCATTTTTTTACAGCTGCTGGCTTCAGCTTGAGAAAAGATGACCCAGCTGCACTCGGCCAGCAGATATCAGCAGTTCAGAAAAAGGCACAGGAGCTTGAGTCGTCGGAGACAGACACATCCTCACGTGTTCGGTACATGCTGGAGGTACTTCTGGCTGTACGAAACAACAACGTGAGGCGGGTACCAGGGGCTGACACTGAGCGAGTTGATCGTCTGCGCAAACAGGCTGGGTCCTTCATCAGAGGTAAAGGGCTGCTAAGGGCTAATTTGTAAATGCAGTGTGCATTGTGTGCTCTGGTTCATGCACATGAGGTATTTTGATATCCCAGGCACAGATTTGGCTAGTGCAAGGTGCCAAATGCACTGAACTTTTTATATTTCACATTTTAAAAATTCTAGTGCCGTTCTGGTACAGATAGTTCTTAATTTCGTTGAACACCATGTCATCAGAATATCATGGAAAATTACCATGGTACATAAGCTTTGTTATTATGACACTCTAACATTTCTTTGTCTCGAGAGTGTAAACTTCAGGAAGTTGATTACATTTACAGTAGTTAACTTGGATATACACAAAACCTAACACTTTGATATTGTTCTCTGTCAATTTGTTGCCTTGTCAAGGTTTTTTTCTTCTCTTTCTTTTATTTATTTTTTAACTTTTTTTATCAGAGCTGTGCAAATTTGCTCTTTTTAAATACTGGATCTACCACCTTACTACTTTCCTGCAGGTTCAGGATTATCCGACAACCAGCTGAATGTAGGACTGAAAGATTTTCTTCAAGCAGAAGTTGCAGGCAGATGGTGGCTGGTTGGGTCTGCATGGGATGGCCGAGCAGTGGAAATCAAGAGCAGCGACCATGGCAAAGGTTTGACCACATGATCTTCACAAAGAAATCTTAGTATTCACTTTAGCAAGCTGTTTAGTTGGCAGTGCCGAGAATTTTCTGGTTTTCAGTGAATTTCCAACTCTGTAAAAATCATTTTTGAAGTTATGTTGTTTAACATTTGTATCTGCTGTTTTTGCATAATGCCGCACAATATTGCTGCTCGTTTTTTCATCTGGATCAGTACTGGGCCCTGATTTGATTATCAAAGCCACATATCCAGGTAAATGTGCATCAGAAGGCTGCTTTCTAAGAGTGGTGGTGTTCAACATAGCTAGGTTGTGTTTTTCAACAGCATCCACCAATGTTTCAAGCAAAGTGTCGTCTGTGGTTGGCTCAGTAAGCCAGAAGCTTGTCGATGTGGCCAGGAAGCTTCACATGAACTCCGATGTTCGGCGCTCCATCTTCTTTGTTCTTATGTCCAGTGAGGTGAGTTCTTGAAATTGTTTAGAAATGTGTATGCTGTAGTGGCATGTTACAATGTGAGTAGGTAATCATAATAAATAATAATAATACATTACACTTGTAGAGCGTGGAGTTCTGCTTCGAAAAGCACTCAGTGCGCTTTTTGCGCACACACACACAACATTCACACGCACATTTATACACATCAATACAGGTGGTGGAGTTTAAACTTAAAGATTAAAAGCTAGTTTAGAAAGATGTGTTTTGAGTTCTGTTTAAAGTGTAGGAGGGAAGGGATGTTTCTCAAAGAAGATGGCAAGGAGTTCCAAACGTGGGGGGGCACTATAACTGAAAGAATGTTGGCCAAATGTTTTGAGGCTGACCCGGGGGATCTTAAGTAGCTTTTCTTAGGATGAGCGGAGAGTGCGGGATGTTTCATACATGGTGAGCTTATCAGAAAGGTACTGGGGAAGTGAATGGTCAAAATGACAGAAGGCTAATATGGCAGTCTTGTACTGAATACGGTATTGAACCGGCAGCCAGTGAAGCTGTAATTGTGACCTGTACAGAATGGCCTTTTTTACGCATGTTTCCTTGTTGCACAGGACTACCTAGATGCTTTCCAGAAGGTTCTACAGCTGGGGATCAAGGGTCAGCAGGAGAGGGAGATTGTGGTGGTGGCAGCCGAGTGTTGTAAGCGAGAAGCCAAGTACAACCCTTACTATGGTTACTTCCTTGCCAGACTGGCCGGGCATGACCGTCGCTTTATGGTAACTGCAGTTATTCTGACATGTTGAAAAGATGTTCTCGGGAGCTTTTCGTCTCTCTTCATGTCCATGTCTGTTTGTGTATCGGAGGTGCGGGTGCAGGGGTTGTTTTCTTGTACTAGTTCATGGAATTTGGTGTACGTCACTTTTGAGAAGAGCTGAGGATGGCACATTTTACACTTCTCTAGAGTTTATAACCCCACCAAAAAGTTCATAAAAAAGAGTACAGTTTGATGCTATAGCTCTGTGCTTGTTGTTTGTTCACTGATGCTAAATGGGTAGCATAAAGTGTCTGTCTATAGAAGAGGTAACTGATTTTTTTTTTTGGCTCCCTTGTGTAACAATGGGAGTCTGTGTAATAACCCTCCGTCGTCTGTCTGTCTGTCTGTCTGTGTGTGTGTGTGTGTGTGTGTGTGTGTGTGTGTGTGTGTCCAGAAAACTTTAACGTTGTCGTTTTCTCAGAAACTATAAACAGCAGAGACACCAAACTTGGCATGCTGATAGACAACCATAAGACCTTTCAAAATATATCATTTTGAATGACCTTGACTCAAGGTCAAGGTCACTAACGCTGTCTGTTTGAAAATTTTACATTGGCATTTTCACGGAATCTACAAAGACCAGAGGTTTGAAACTTTGCATGATGATAGACATTGATAAGAACTTTACAGTTGTGCATGTATTCAATGGCCTTGTGTCAAGGTCAAGGCCATACAAGCTATTTTTGTGAAACCTTAACATTGGCATTTTCTCAGAAATAACAAACAGCAGAGGTGCCAAACTTGGCGTGCTGATAGACAGTGAAAAGACCTATGCAAACAAACCATTTTAAATGACCTTGACCCAAGGTCAAGGTCATTATAGCAGTCTGTTTGGAAATTTTTACATTTGCATTTTTTCGGAATCTAGAAAAACCAGAAGCATCAAACTTTGCATGATGATAGACATTGGCAACACCTTCACTGACATACCTGTGTTCCAATGACTTTTAGTCAAGGTCAAGGCTATGCAGGCTGTTTTGGGGAAACTTTAACCTTGGCATTTTCTCTGAAACAACAAACAGTTGAGGCACCAAACAAGGCATGGTGATAGACCGCAATGAGACCTACTTTTGAATGACCTTGACTGAAGGTTCAAGGTCATTAAAGCTGTCTGTTGTGAATTTTAACATTACCGTTTTCAGAGGAACTACAAATACTAGAGGCGTCAAACTTGGCATAATAATAGACATTGATGTGATCTCATTTTAATGACCTTGACCCAAGGTCAAGGCCATACAAACTGGGGGAAAATTGTAATATTGCCAGGAACTCGGAACGCCAGACACTTTACTTGCCATGATGATAGATAGTGATAAGAGCTTTACAAACATACACTTGTGAATGACCTTGACCCTTGTCACAAGGGAGCCATGGAGGCTTTTGCCTCTCTAGTTTTTTTTTTTTTTTTTAACTTCAGATGGCACTGCAGTTCCATATGTGGGATGTGTTCAAGACACTGAGTGAGATGTCAAGTAGTGGGAGACACAACATGGCTCTGCTGCTGGCCCAGATTCTCAGCTCCCAGGCCCTGTCACTGTCCGTGCTCAAGGTAAGACATGCTCCATTGGTATCTCAAGTCATGTGTAGACACCTACATTGCCCTAAGTCAGCTGCCCACAGTTGCCTTGAGCTCTTTGTTTCCCTGTTGGACAGTAGGGGAACTAACCTCACTGTTTAAATTCTTGCATGTCAGTTGAGTTGCTTTTTATTGCTCTGCCCTGAAGAAACCTTGTCCAAACTTGTCATGACTGTGTGGAAGTTATAACCTCAGTTTCCTGTAAGAGTAAGAGATAAGTTGTATTCCCTTGTTCATGCTGTATGATGTGTGTGCTATGTTAATTGGTCATGCCATTTACTTGAGTTGCTTATTTGTCTCTTTGCATGTATTCAAAATAGAGGTTTTCAGTCAGGGGTATTGGTTGCAATGAAAGCAGTAGCTTCTCACCCACACAGCATTAACTTCAGGTCAGTATTAATTTCCATCTCTCATTTTGACAACAGGTACTGGAGTTTGGAGCTCTAGACAAAGCAACTGAAGGCTTCCTTAAAACCATGCTCGCTCAGCTGCTGACATCTGCCTCCACATCAGACATAGAGTCCATGTTTCGCCGTGTGGGTCAGCAAGTCAAGCTGCAGCATTTGGCGGAGGGGCTGCGTCTTTTCCTGGCCAGTTCTCTCAAAGTCAAGAAGCTGGATGTAGATATACAGACTCTGAAAAAACATATGGCTGTTGCCTCCACAGAACTCAGTGCAAACATACGGACAGTTCTTTGATGTGATGACTGTGTTGGTGGGTTTGGAGGGAGTGTGTGTGTGTGTGTGTGTGTGTGTGTGTGTGTGAGAGAGAGAGAGAGAGAGAGAGAGAGAAAAAGAGAGTTGGGGGAGAAGATCAACTGCCAGTAATAGAGTGACTGCTTTGTAGACACACCAATCCTGCCATATGTGATGAAAATAAAGCTTTAGTGCCTGCAATTGATATTGTTGTTGTTTGTTTTTGGCTCCCTTGTGTAACAATGGGAGTCTATGTAATAACCCTCCGTCGTCTGTCTGTCTGTCTGTGTGTGTGTGTGTGTGTGTGTGTGTGTGTCCAGAAAACTTTAACGTTGTCGTTTTCTCAGAAACTACAAACAGCAGAAACACCAAACTTGGCATGCTGATAGACAACCATAAGACCTTTCAAAACATATCATTTTGAATGACCTTGACTCAAGGTCAAGGTCACTAACGATGTCTGTTTGAAAATTTTACATTGGCATTTTCACGGAATCTACAAAGACCAGAGGTTTGAAACTTTGCATGATGATAGACATTGATAAGAACTTTACAGTTATGCATGTATTCAATGGCCTTGTGTCAAGGTCAAGGCCATACAAGCTATTTTTGTGAAACCTTAACATTGGCATTTTCTCAGAAATAACAAACAGCAGAGTCGCCAAACTTGGTGTGCTGATAGACAGTGAAAAGACCTATGCAAACATACCATTTTAAATGACCTTGACCCAAGGTCAAGGTCATTAAAGCAGTCTGGCAATTTTTACATTTGCATTTTTTTGGAATCTAGAAGAACCAGAAGCATCAAACTTTGCATGATGATAGACATTTGCAACACCTTCACTGACATACCTGTGTTCAATGACTTTTACTAGTTTTAGTCAAGGTCAAGGCCATGCGGGCTGTTTTTGGGAAACTTTAACCTTGGCATTTTCTCTGAAACAACAAAGAGTTGAGGCACCAAACAAGGCATGATGATAGACCGCAATGAGACCTGCCTTTTTGAATGACCTTGACTGAAGGTCAAGGTCATTAAAGCTGTCTGTTGTGAATTTTAACATTACCGTTTTCAGAGGAACTACAAATACTAGAGGCGTCAAACTTGGCATAATAATAGACATTGATGTGATCCATTTTAATGACCTTGACTCAAGGTCAAGGCCATACAAACTGTTTGGGGGAAAATTGTAATATTGCCAGGAACTCGGAACGCCAGAGACACTTTACTTGCCATGATGATAGATAGTGATAAGAGCTTTACAAACACACACTTGTGAATGACCTTGACCCTTGTCACAAGGGAGCCATGGAGGCTTTTGCCTCTCTAGTTTTTGTATTTGTTCATTTGTTTCCACATGTGTGCGATAGCACACATGGGCACTGCTGTGATAGCTTTATCATAAGTTCTGTTGTGATCAGGTGACTGACTACATGCAGCGGCTGTCTTCATGGGTAACCATGGTGGCGCAAAACAGGTGAGCGGTGGTCTAACAGGTAGCGCATCGGATTTAGCTGCACGCTACTGAATGGCTGTCACCAATGTCATGGCGATGAAGCGTGGGTACGAGCCCAGGTCGAGCTTGTGATATGTGATACCGATTTTTCCTGGCTGCCGGGCGGGGCTGCTCATCGGGGGTTTCTCTCCGGGTTATCCAGCTTTCTTCCCCTAGCACAACTGTTTTTAAAAAAAAGAAAAAAAAGGATAGGTATTGGGTGGCGCTGCACCACGGCGACGCGCTTCCCCCGGGGGAGGCAGCCTGAATTTCCCAAAAGGGGCAATATAGTAGTTAAAAAAACCCAAAATAAACCCCAACTCGCTGGCAAAATGAACACGTGGAAATGATGTGGTACTGAGAGCTGCTGCTTTTGCCCTAACACAACGAAAGCTTTGTTCAATTTTCCAAGGATGTGGTCATACTGACACTCCCCCCCCCCCCCCCCCAAGTGTTTCTTTTATGTGCAGACTGCTGTCACAAGATGTAACTATGAGTGACTAAAGAAAAGTTGTCGTGGTGTAAATGCATGGATGTATCACTGTCATCCAGAGACATGCAAATATGTTATATATGTCTCTATATATTATCATACCCGTTTGGTGCCTTTGGTATTTGAAGTTCCTAAGAAAATGCCTGTGTAAAAGTTTGTCACACAAACACAAACATGACGGCCAAATCACACCACAAAAAGTGAACTGCCAGAGAATGACAGCTTTATCACAGTACCAATCATGACATAAATTTCTTTTCCTGCCGTCTTCGCTTCAAGATCTTTGAATATAATACCTGCAAGCAGAAGCTCCTGCCTTTTATCTGTGTTCTTTCAATGTTGCTTGTTGGGAGCAGGGGTGGCCGAACGATAGAGCATTAGACTTCCAATGCTGGGGTCGTGAGTTCAAATCCCGGGTGGGGCTAAATATTTGTGCTGGCATTTTCATCATTACCCTGTCTTTGATATCACCCGTATGTGGTGGAAAAAGGATGTTAGACAGCCTAACACCCACCCTTGTTGGGGTTTGTTGTTGTTTATGCCACTTTAGGTGTATTCACAATGCTGCTTTTGATGATAATGATTATGGTGTGCTACATCCAACAGACTAATAGTAATTAGAACTGTACTTTGCGATTACAGACTGATGTCGAGTCATTCTTCACAGTCATCTGTCACATGAGTTAGCGGCAGTGGTGTTGAGTGAAGCATATACGTGTGCGCCTAAGGCTTAGAGTGTTGGACCTGAGCCTATGATTTCTTCACTGTTTTGGTGCGGTGTTTCCCCACACTTCTCGCTCACCAGATAAGAGAGCCCTTGGGTTGCCCCAGGATATTTTTGTCATGGTTATCTGTTGTGCGTGGAGACTGACTAGACTCTCTCTCTCTCTGTGACTCTCTCGCTCACACACACACGCACACACGCACGCACGCACACACACGCACGCACGCATGGTTATCTGTTGTGCGTGGAGACTGACGAGTGACTAGACTCTCTCTCTCTCTCTCTCTCTCTCACACGCGCGCGTGAGTGTGCCTGCCCGCCAAACGTGTGACTGTTGGATTTCCCCGCGATCTCTGAAACCGAAACGGAAGGGAACTGAGGCCCATACATAATCGGGCGGTCGGCAGCAGACTTACGTTTCTACATCCCATCGTCTCACGACAAAGCAGAGACCACAGGTACTTCAGTCACTGACCACAGGCGCGATCGGTGGCCATCTCATCCTTGTACTGAGCACGGTGTCCACACTAAGACTGTGACCACGACTGGACCAGATGCCGAGTTTCTGATCAGTCAAGTTTGGTATGGCATGTCATATTTTTTCACACTTTTGTTGTGAATCAGTGTCGGTAACGAATTTGATGAAAGAGTCATAGCTGGATTACTTAATATCTATCTGGTGGTACGTGTCGCCGGGTGGCGGCCGGGGACGGACTGAACAGACATAAATCATGATTGTATGTCTCTGATAAGACAGCTTTGGTGTAACGAAACCGCCGTAGCCCGAGTTCACTCCGTGATACGATAACCAAAGTATTTACTTTAACTGATTGACATAATCCTGTCTGTTTCAAAAAGACGCACTGTTACAGCGATCAGTGTAAGCCCATTCTACGTGGGCTGGAGTGCCGGGCATTAACGCTACTGCCGCCAGCAAAACGACGTCTGAGCTGTGCTACTTTTTACGGCATATACTTTGGTCACCTGTAGTTGTCAATCGAAACAATACAACCACCAAGCTGCTCCCCTTCAGTGTCAACGAGCAGATCAGCCGGACACTGAGACTGCAAATATCAGGCCTGCATGTAAACGCAGACACACAGCATGGATCCCGGTGCAAATAGTGCTGGCGGGTGTACAGATGGGGCCAGAGCCCAAGGTTTCAGCCGTGTACAGCCGGGAGCAGAGACGAGGCGTTCAAATCCAGACCCGTCGGAACATTTGGTGCTGCGGTCAGCGTTGCAGTCCATGCGGTCTTTGCTTGGCCAGCTGGGATTACAACCATGTCGAGTATTGTGCTTCATGAGACAAAAACCTGACTTCAGACAATTTCCTGGTAAGCATATTGTTCTCTTGAAATTATTCTCGTACTGATACGCCAGACATAAAGTAAAACATTTTTTCTGTCCTATTCCATTTGCCCGAGGTTACAAAAAAAAAAAAAAAATGTACAAAATATCTCAAGACGGAACTGACGAGTGGGCCGTTAACGGCATTTGTTATTGTCTGGCGTTCTTGTCTGAAACACCACAAAGTCATCGACTGACCGTCTCAGCCGGTCTACTCTCCCCACCATTGAAATATTCATGTCAGGTTTAACGCATGTCTCCAGACACGGCCCGTCTGCACCTCCTGTTTGATCTGGAACGCCAAGATGTGTCGGGATGCTACGAGGCCGCAGCGGCTGCCTTTGTCGACGAATACCTCCTGGATGAAAATGCGCCACCGGGGATCCTACCCCATTTCATGTCGTCGTTGTTGGAGGCAAACGCTGACGAGCTCCACTCAAATCAAGGTGAGAACAACGCAGGCATGAAAGCAAAGCCACTGCAGTGGTAACTCGAGAACCAAGCCAATGATAGCTCTTGGCTTGGCTAAAGGCACGACCTCGACCTCTTAGCCACGTGACTGGGGTTCAACTTGAGTCACTGCAGTCAGTGGTTGATAAACCTGCCACCCAGACAACATGGATTTCCATAACACGAAACTTGACTTGCATGGCATGCGTTGTTCAGTCCATTATTGCCGCATAGCAATACTGACGTTCCGAAACTGAACGCACACCATTACTGTTAAGACATAAGACATTTATTAAATTTCCATAAGAGGAACATTGCTTTGTGGTCTCTCGTAAAAACATAAAACATGCCAAACACTCACTCATACGGCCATGCACACCCATTCCACCTATTTACATGCTCGTACACTCATACCTAAAAAGCTGTCACAATGTTACAGTACATGTACTATAAATAAATTACAACACTACACCCCACATCATACATTTTGTACCGCGCACGAGTATCCCACGTCAGTTGTTGACTCTGTTTTCAAGTTGGTTTTGGCCCTGTATGCTAAAATCAGGCAAGATTAACGGTTGCTTGACGGCTCTTATTGCAGCAAACCCGAGCCGAGTATAATCAAAGCGCAACACTCCCGCTCAACCAAATTTAAATCCATGCATAAATGAATTATGGTTTTGTTAGTAAGGCCACTGATGCACAACCCAAAATTTACTTGGTAGGAACTGAAATAATTGTACTTTTCTTATGACATTCCATTCCTAATGCATCCTCAAGATTTTGTTTGAGCCTTCCAGAAAGTGCCTGGTGGTGTTTGTTTTTTTGTTTGTTTGTTTGTTTGTTTTTGGAGGGGGGGGGGGGTAGTTGTTTGTTTTTGTTTGTTTTTTTTCAAATTTTTCCAAGCTTTATTTTAGTTTTTTTCGCAAGTGAAAAACAGTATCATTGTAATCAATTCATCATATCAGAAACCGCAAACGGCGAATTTGTTCACATAGATATAACACGTAAAATACTTATCTCTATGCTGACGAAATGCAACTACGTACTGTTGTGAGGACAAAAGAAACCGAAACTAGACTGATGAAGACGGCGGGAAAAACCTAAATCTTATCTGATCAGATGTAGACGAGCAGGGCGAGGTCACGGCATAACACTGACATTAACTTGAGCCGGCTTGCTATACAGTGAGTGAGTGTGTTTTTCGTATCACACTCAGTCGGTGACATGACCAACCAGCTCTGTTTCCCTAATTCTGTGTACATGCATGTATAATGTTCATTCATTTTAGCACGCTTGCAGATATTAATGACACAGGGTGAGTGAGCTGGAAAGACTGATAAGTGGAGATGAGTTTGACTTAGCTGGACTGATTCGGAGTCCTTGGAACAGGCGTGCGTGATGGGAGACTTTAAAAAAAACAAAAAAACACACACACAAAAAAAACACGGGAACGGTACTGACTGCAAGTGGTTACAAGTTAAGCAAATAAAAGCGACATAAAAGGGACAGAAACCACTTAACTTTCACAAAGGACGGCACGGGTCAACGTTTCGGCTTTCGCCTTCCTCAGACACAAACAAATGGGACATAACTTCAACAAACAAAAGTAACTCTGCAGACATACTGACATACACGGCGCGGGGAAAAAATAATAAATAAATAAATGAAATGAAACGGTTGGCGAGAAAAGGACCAGAAAACAATAGTAAAAATATCACAACACCCATCCTTTGGTGACAGAAGACCATGGACTGTGTGTGAGAAGAAAAAACAAGATGGCCACTGACCAGCCCAATATGTTGTTTCCATTTAATCACCTGCTGTCGTCACGGTCGTTCTTTTGTAATGCCATGTATACGGGAGGACACACACACACACACACACACACACACACACACACACACACACACACACACACACACACACACACACACACACACTCTCTCTCTCTCTCTCTCTCTCTCTCTCTCTCTCTCTCTCTCTCTCTCTCTCAATGGAAACAACTGACCGGGCTTGTCAGACCAATCTTGGTTTTGGAAGAGAGACGTCAAGTTGTTTTCTTTGAAATCTATGACGTTTTCCTCATTGGGATGACGCATAATACATTTGACGTAATAACTTTGACTCGGATACAATTCTTGCAATGAAAGCAGCCCCATGAAAATTGAAGTGTTGCTGCTGCGCAGTGTAAAGATCGAATTTATACCGGCTCAATGTGTTTAACAGACAAGTCTGCGCGGCGAACGTTTTTTTCACTATGTGTTATGTCTGCTGCGCGCGCGCGCACACAGACACACACAGACATACGCGCGCGCGCACGCACGCACGCACGCACGCACGCACGCACGCAGACTTGCGCGAGCCGCGTTTGTGCATGTGCTCCATTGAGACCTATGTGGTGTTCTCTCACTCTACTATGCTATTGAGTGAGAGTCAGTGGGAAAAACAAAGCTCACTACATCAATGAAACTCCCGCTTTCCCCGTCTACAAATAGAGAACTTCCGAAAAGTGACGACACACCCCCACGTCAATCAAACATGACGTCGGCAAACTGACGCTGATACAGTTTTGCGTCAGTGCGCGTGTGCCTTTTCTGCGATGTTTGTGAGGCGTGTGGCTTGTGTAAAGGAAATGTGCTTCGAGTACAAATTTTCGAGTCAACTGACGACAACGGCTGCAGTGAATTTTTCTAATTTTTTTTGTATATTTTTTATGGCACCCCAGGCTCATTATCTATGTATAGTAGGAGCGATTTTGAGATCTAAAGTGTGTTCACCAGCACTTTCATCAGGTACGGTTTACGCCAAAAGTATAAAAGCGACAACATCCAAAATTCACTCAGTTGAGAGTCCGTATTCATGCTATCTATGTCCCAAAAATGGAGTGGTTTAGGTAAATATTACGCCTTTAAACGCCAGAAAGCCACTTTTTTTGAAAAGGGCGATAACTCGCAAATCATGTGTGCAATTGTACCTGGATCGGGCCTTCTATTCAACAATCTTGATTCATTTAGAAACCCCAAATTTGAAATCGATCGGTTTAGTATTTTCGGAGAAATAGGCATCTGAACTGGGTTCACATGCAATGTCAACTCAGGCTCGGTTTACATGAAAACTATAACAGCGACCATTTTCTAGTAGTGAGTCAATTCAGAGTCCGTATTCAAGCTATCTACTGCCAAAAAATTGAGTGATTTAAATAAATATTACGCCTGTACACGAAAGACAACCAACTTGTCTCAAAAGGGCGATAACTCCCAAATCACTTAAGCAATCATCACACGCTTTAATCGTCTAATGTAACATTTTGATAAATTTGGATACCCCAAATTTGAAGCCATTCGGTTAAGTATCTTCGAAGAAACGGGCCCGGACACAATTCACACACGCACACACGCACACACGCACGCACACACGCACACACGCACACACATCCGCACAGACGGCACTCACTGAGGAGGAGAAGTGCGTTCGGAACACCATACGCGTCAGCATCGATGACGCAAGTTTTCTTACGTCATTGTCAGAGTTACACTTGCATAATCGTCTCTGCGGGAGATCGGCAGTGACGTGCGTTTGTACCACAGATGCTTGCCTATGAACGTGGAAATTTTAGCCCGTCCTATTATGTTGTTTCCATTACTATGGAAACAACATAAAAAGGGGTGGGGGAGAAAAGAAGAGAAAAATAGTAATAGAGAAGAATAGTAAAAAAAATAGCGAAGACATCACAACACCCATCCTTTGGTGACATAAGACCATGGACTGTGTATGAAAAAAGTTCAGAGGGTTATGTTACGGCTTTTCGTTTAAACCACCCGGGGCCTGGCTTCCCAGGCGCTGAATAATGTGCGACTCCATATCACGTCTGTCTGTGGCGACGCCGTGCATAAGCCACGGGCCCGTTACTGTCATAATTATTTAAGATGGAAGTGGCCTGCAGAGTTGAAACGCACGGCAACGGGTTTCATTCTGTTGTGTCTGGTGTCAGCGATATGTTCCGTAAAGCGTGTTGCCAGGCTACGTCCAGTTTCCCCAACATACAGTTTGTGACATGCGGTACAGATGATGACGTAGATGAGGTTGATGCTGTCGCATGTGAAATGGCGTTTGATGGTCATGTTTCCTTAAGGACCCTACTCTCTGCAGAGTCTGCAGAGTTACCTTTTGTTTGTTGAAGTCACGTCCCATTTGTTTGTGTCCTGAGGAAGGCGAAAGCTGAAACGTTGATCCGTGCCGTCCTTTGCGAAAAAAAACAACAACAACGAAAAAAAAAACAATAATAACAACAACAAAAAACCCCCAACCTAACCCAAGTCTGCCTTTTCAGATTGCTCATTTGGGTTGTGATCAACAGGGAAATACTCATGTGTTTGTGTGTGTGGGGGGGGGGGGGGGGAGGGGAGGGGGTATGAGTCAGGAAGGGGAAGAGAACCCACTGGCTTCTAGAGAGCCCTATACTATCTCACCTTCACCTTGGTCTCTCTGTTTTCGTTACACAAACTTTTCTTACCTTCTATACGTAGTGTTTTCCAGCCGGACAGAAATAGCCTCAATGTTTCAAACGTCTCCGTTTGCTTCCCATATTGCTCTTGTCTGAAATCGTCGAAGTATCCTATTCCTAGGTGTCATGGCGTCAGTTTCAGTAGGTGTCATGACGTCAACGAGCTTGACCGACTGTTTGGACTTTCAGGTGCATGGCACGTTCACGACGTTCTCATCCTTGCGTGTGTCTACATGCCCGTTCAGCGAGCACTTTGCAGCGTCTACAAGGAGAGGAGAAGTTGCAGCCACCTACAACTCGTGGCCCCGATGCTGAACATGCTGGGGTACATCACCCGGCCAGACCTGACCGCTGTGCAAGAACTGCTGGAGTGTGGGGAGTCAGAGGCGGCGGTTGTTCGCATGCTGGCGGCCTTGTACGCTAAACAGGCAGACGTTCTGCAAGAACAGGAACGTGCTCTAGATGACCCGGTGCTTGAAGTGTTTGCCGAGTCTGCCGGAACGACCCACAAACCGCCTGCTTGGCTGGACACCTTACTGTACCTGGTTGACCAGAACGGAGGCCGTGGAATCAGGCACTTGATACAACCGTCGTCCATTCTGTCTTCAGAAACCTGGAGCGCCGCCTGTGGTAGGACATGTTTATCGGTTTTTCGAGTGCTCACTTACTTCGCTTTAAGTCTTATTCAAGGTACAGATACAGATACAGAAACTGCTATTGCCATTTATAAAAACATACTTATGCACCGAAACGGACCTTGTAGCCAGCAGCCGCTCACCAGTAATTATTCTCTCTCTCTCTCTCTCTCTCTCTCTCTCTTGTCAAAGCCATAGGGGTGGGGAGACTGGTTCGTAGGATTATGTGTGTGTGACGGAGAGGGTAGTTGGTAGAGATGTTTTTCAAGTGGTACTCACCCTCTGTGTGTGTGTGTGTGTGTGTGTGTGTGTGTGTGTGTGTGTGTGTGTGTGTGTGTGTGTGTGTGTGTGTGTGTGTGTGTGTGTGTGTGTGTGTGTGTGTGTGTGTGTGTGTGTGTGTGTGTGCAGGCAAACTTTCGTTTCGACAACGCCTGTCTGTGTACCGTGATCGTGGGCACGACTACGGTAAATATTTTGTCCCAGAGAGGGACATCAGTCCTTGCTATTGAGACCTCTTGCGCGCACACAATACAATACAATACAACACAACACAACACAACACAACACAACACAACACAACACAATACAATACAATACAATACAACACAACACAACACAACACAACACAACACAACAGTACGCTCCCGAAAGGTGACGGGGAGCCGGGATAACCGATTGGTACAGCGCTGTGCTTTCAATGCTCGGGTGGTGAGTTCGAATCCCGGCTGGGGCCAAATATTTGTGCTGGCCTCTTCCTCGTTGCCCCGTCTTTGATATCACCCATACTTGGTGGAAAAGGATGTTAAACTCAAAAACACTCACTCACCCGAAAGGTGACTGCTAAACTTGTCAGAAAGATCTCTCACCGTCTGGCCATATAACTTTCATTTTCAGATGACACGCGCAGCGAGGGCGGAGATTCTGTGTCCAGTGACAAGACAGCCATCCCATACGATCACCCGGACGAGGAAACAAATTCCGTGGACCTCACGTTGCCGCGTTCTCGGGATGAGGAGGAGAACAGGCGAAGGCGAACCGACGACTTTGTGTACAGCGGCTTGCTCAACATCAAAGCCTACGAGAAGGAGTGTGCTTCTGGAGGCCCAGTGGATTTGTTCCTCGACGAGAGACTCGATACTGTTCTCGATTCAAATTTCTTGCAGCAGGAACGTTACTTAACATTTGCAGGTAACGATGTAGTGTACGTCAGTGATGTTACAAATCGTAGAGTTCGGAAAACTGTCTACCATTAACCTTTTTCAACATTGAAAATAGGAAAATGGAAAACGGTTCGTTTACCTATTACCGTTTTCAGCATTAAATATAGCAAATGGGAAAACGGTTCATATACCGTTTACCGTTGAAAATAGGAAAAGCGAAAACCGCAGTTCGTTTGTCCTTCTTTAAAACAGTAAACGACATAACCATAGATACCTGGATTGTGTCACTTGTAAATGTCGTGTAACTTGTAACGTCTCAATGTAATGTCGTTGTTTTTTCTCAGAAGACCAACCACTGAAGGACAAAGACGAAACCAGCTCAGTATCCACTGAGGACAACTGCGGTGTTGGAGAAGACGAAATGAATACGACCAGGAAGTCCCAAGGCGTTACTGTGCATTTGGAGCACGACCAAAACGACCACGTCATCCTCCGTCCATACCAAGAGAAACTGCTTCACCCGGCAAGAGAGGGAAAGAATGTTATGATCATGCTGCCCACTGGCACGGGGAAAACATACGTCGTGCTCAAGTATGTTCAGGTAAAACACATGTATCGTCACTGAACAGGCCTAGTTTTGGGAAGGTGATCAGCAGTTGGTGAGCGGGGTGCGCGATGGACTTAGCCGCTGCGCTGCTGAACCGCCGTCATCGCTGTCACGGCGATGAAGCGTGGATTCGAGCCCAGGTTGGGCTTGTGATGTGTGATACCTTCTTTTTTTTTCTTCTTTTTTTTCCCCTGGCTACCGGGCTGCTCATGCTGGGGGTTTCTCTCCGAGTTATCCGGCTTTCCTCCTCCAACAAAAAATAAAAATAAAAAATAGGACAGGGATGGCGCTGCACTACGGCGACGCGCTTCCCCGGGGGGAAGCAGCCACAATTTCCCGAAAGCGACAATAAAGTAAGACAACAAAAAAAATTGTAAAAATGAAGTTTCCCGTGTTCCTGACGTGCCATGCCCATCCTGTCCTGTACCGTCTCACGTAGCCAGTGCCCATGTCGCCATATGGTATGTTCCGTAACCCATCATACCTCCCGATCAGCTATTATGGCTCAAGTTTTGTTTCTGATAGGAGTTCCTGTCCAAGAACAAACGTGCTCGAGTGGTGTTTTTGGCCCCGAAAATCAAGTTGGCAGAACAGCAGTACCACCGGTTCGAGCACTACTTCCCCGCCAGCACGTACTTTCGCTGCGGCAGATCCAGAAGTTCTGATGAGCCCTTTTCACAGCTTCTTGACACGTGAGAAACCACATTTGTATACGCTTTATGACTTCACTCGTCTGTCACTCCATTGATTGCAGTGATGTTTACAAGGTTCTAAAGCATTGTAAGCAGTTATTTATTTCATAAAATAAATACCTAAATGGTTTAAATGGCAGTAGTTCTAGCACGCATCTGAGCTTCAGAAACAACCAAAAGGTGATTGAAACCATTGCCGCCCTTCTGAGCACACTTTAGACTTCCTTTTATTTTCCAAAGCTCCCGTCAACTTTGTTTTCAAAATCTGAGCCAGGTAATTTGTTTCCAGAGAGTCGATAAACTGTTGCCTCATCGTTTCCAGGCACCGTGTGTTTGTGTTGACCCCTCAATGCCTGGTGGAAGCAATACAAGCTAATGAAGTCCTCATCACCGACTTTTCTCTGATCGTTCTGGACGAGTGTCACCACGCGATCCGTAAACATCCCTACAAGGTCCTTATGGATCACTACATGAACGCCAAGTTTGGCACAGAATCGAAAGAATCCCACCTTCCACAGGTACGATTATTTCTATAGGGGAAGACAAAACTAACCCCCGTCCTCTAAACAACAACAGCAACAACAACAAAACCATTACCAGCTCTAACAAAACAAAACAAACAAAAATCCAGAGAAAAAGTTATGGAGTAACAAAGTGCAATGTCACACACACACACACACACACACACACACACACACACACACACACACACACACACACGCACGCACGCACGCACGCACGCACGCACGCACGCACGCACGCACGCAAGCAGCTTACAAACGTAGACCGTGACGTCGACGTGAGGTACGCAGTCTGAAATTATCTACCTGATTTTGGTAGTTACAGATACTTACGTCAGCATTTTACTCCTTACGCTCTATTTTATTAGCTGAAACATCGTGAGTTTCATTCATGTGTATACATGTGTTGGCAGGTGATAGGCCTTACCGCAAGCCCCGGGGTCGGCCCAGCCGGCAATGTAGAGGAGGCTGTTGACCACCTCAGGGAACTGTGCAGCAATATGAACATCGAACAGATGTGTACTGTGGAAAACAAAAGCGAACTGATGGGTTTCTTGAACCAGCCTAAACATGGTGTGTGTGTGTGTGTGTGTGTGTGTGTGTGTGTGTGTGTGTGTGTGTGTGTGTGTGTGTGTGTGTGTGTGTGTGTGTGTGTGCGTGTGTGTGTGTGTGTGTGTGTGTGTAACATTCATTTTAGGCTTCGCTTTAGGCTTTGTGTTTGTTTGTTTTTTTTACTTATGGTCAGACTTTGCTTTAGACTTGTTGTTTTTGACTTATGATCAGACATTGCTTTAGACTTGTTGTTTTTGACTTATGATCAGACATTGCTTTAGACTTGTTGTTTTTGACTTATGATCAGACATTGCTTTAGACTTGTTGTCGGTTTTGACTTCTGATCAGACATTGCTTTAGACTTGTTGTTTTTGACTTATGATCAGACATTGCTTTATACTTGTTGTCAGTTTTGACTTCTGATCAGACATTGCTTTAGACTTGTTGTTTTTGACTTAAGATCAGACATTGCTTTAGACTTGTTGTTTTTGACTATGATTAGACATTGCTTTAGACTTTGTGTATTTGAATCATGGTCTCTTAATTACTCGTTGATTTGGATCAGACTGTTTTACATCTTTGTTCATAAGTGCCCGTTCAACTCTGCTTCAGAGATGCACATGTGCAAGAGACGTGCAAAGGATGGTTTTAGACATGTTGTGGAAAGCTTGATGACAAGCATCGAGGAACGCATGGTCATGTGCCCCTGTGAGTATGAAATACGACGTACACACAGAAATAAGTGAACATAATTATTATCAGCTGCAGAGCTAAATGCATACGACACGTGATGAGCAACTGAGTGTTATACAGGCTCTGTGGACTACTGAACATTACACACCTGCAAAGGATATTCATCTACAATATCTGCATACATGAACATGTGAGGTTAGCGTTTGTAACCACCGCAAATGCGTCGTATTCAGCGGATACAGTCACACCTTTCCAAGGGACCACGTGAAAGCGTCTTATTTAAGCAGGTGACCACTTAATTTTTGTTTCAACTACTTTATTCTCCCTTTCGGGAAATTCGGGCGGCTTCCCCCGGGGGAAGCGCGTCGCCGCAGTGCAGCGCCACCCAATAGCTATCCTATATTTTTTTACAGTTTTGTTGGGGGAGGAAAGCCGGATAACCCGGAGAGAAACCCCCGATGAGCAGCCCGGCAGCCAGGAAAAAACTGGTATCACATATCACAAGCTCGACCTGGGCTCGAACCCACGCTTCATCGCCATGACATTGGTGACGGCCGTTCAGTAGCGCAGCGGCTAAATCCGACGCGCTACCTATTAGACCACCGCTCACCCCAGACCACCGCTCACCCCACAGTCATTTAGTGACAAATAAAACTCCATTGTCCGGGTATTGGCACGAAAGTCGAACACCCTCAGGACGTGTCCTTACAGATGTTGCCGCTAGAAAGGTTTGACTCTATGTGTATTCGAGGTTCCGTGTTTTTGTTGTTGTTGTTTTTTGTTTTTTTTTTAATTTCTCATTTTTAAGGTAAGGGTACACAGGAATATAAATATGTTCTCATCAGTCATCATGGTCACCATCAGTAACTGTAGAAAACATTTGACAATGGTATGCATTACTATAGGAAACAGTGTACGGTCAGAACAGTTACTTGTAGTACTAAGTGTATGCTGGGAGAGGGGGGGGGGGGGGCAATGGAGTCTACTGTTGTTGCTTAAATGTTATCGAGGTTCCGTTTTGTCCATAGATGTTGAAAACTACGTGGACAAGGAAGGACTGAGAACCTGTCTGACAGCTCCGGCTTCCTGTAGGGGCCTTCTCAGCTACACGCACTGGGCCAACGCCCTCCACTCCAAACTTGTAGACTTCGTACAGGATACAGAGACCTACAAAATGCTGTTCTCTTCAACTGAAATGCTCCTGGTAAAATTGATATGTATCTTTTATTTGGTGGTGTTGTTTCGGTTGCAGTTTTCGTTGTTGTTCCTGCTCTTGCTGTTTTTTGTTTTTATTTTGTTTTTGTTGTTGTTGTTTTTACAGGCGAATTCATAGTCTCAGCAGTCCTGTGTTTAAAAGAACAACACTAAGACTAAATTAGGCCAGTTGGCCTATTAGGAAGTTTGGTGGAGGAAAAACGTGACGAGGTTGGCACAAGACTGAAATTTCACAAGGGAAGGTTGATTTTCAGTTGGATGGTGACGTGTGTATATATTATAGGGTATATAGGATATCTCACCATTCATAGGACCCCCATTCATCTCCCACCGGGAGGAAAATGTCAGTACATGTACACCCTAGGTCATGTGAATAGATGGTTTTAGCCGCTCACGACCATGGTTTCGGGTCAATAGGACTCTCATCAGGTGAGCATGCGGCGATACCCACGAGGGATGCAGCGTCCAACCAGCACTAGAAGGCTGCCCCAGAATATTCTGGTGCATCTCCAGTATATGGAGAGAGGGAGAGAGAGAGAGAGAGAGAGAAAACAAAGGCGTCGCTAAAGCCGAAAACATGCGCTCATATCAATCAGGTCAATTTCAAAGTAGGGGAAGTAAGTAAAGCAGAGAGCGCTACCTGGATCGAGGAGATGTGTGCTTTGTATGCCATTAAACAAGTCTGCCTTGCCCTACATTGGCTACAAGCCACAGTGGAAGGGGGAGGGGGGATCTACCATCTTACCGCTGGAACGCCTAACAGGTCTAAGGATATCTCATCATTCATAGGGCCCCCATTCCCATCCCACCAGGAAGAAAATGGTCGGTACAAATTAAGCCGTATAAATTGGTGATTTTAGCCGCTCATGACCATGGTCGTATGGTGGTATATATGTATACTGTTTCTTCCAGATGTACCAGAGAGCACTGATCCTGAACGAGGACTGTGAGTCCCAGTACGCGCTGAACTACCTGCAGGACCAGATTCGCGAGATGGAGGAAG
Source organism: Batillaria attramentaria (assembly GCA_018292915.2). NCBI lineage: Eukaryota > Metazoa > Mollusca > Gastropoda > Batillariidae > Batillaria > Batillaria attramentaria. The sequence continues at coordinate 8,178 of JACVVK020000473.1, read as the reverse complement.
CAGAGAGTGTTGGAGACACCGACCGTCAGATGACGGCCGAGTTCAAGGGTTAGTCTACAATCACACGTCATCAGGTCACGCTCCACGGCTGGACGATGTTGGTTTTTAAGCCACAACACTATGTTGTTCATATGCATATTACTGATGCCGATGACGACGACGACGATGATGATGATGATGATGATGGTGTGTGTGTGTGTGTGTGTGTGTGTGTGTGTGTGTGTGTGTGTGTGTGTGTGTGTGTGTGTGTGTGTGTGTGTGGTTTTATCATCCGAACAATTATTTCAGACCAGTTCCAGAATTTGAACGCAGCTTGCAATGATCCCGAGGATTACAACCCAAAACTGGCGAAGCTGGAGAACATCCTCTGCCGACTAATGGACAAGTATCAGGTGCAGAATTCGGTGTTGCGCGCACGTACCAATCAGACCTATTGCTTGAGTAGTCAACACACATAACCTCTCGAACCGTGTGACTAAGACCTCCCACTCTTTATCTTTTGACTGAGACAATAGAGCAGCTGACTAATATCATCACTCTGACCAGTGACTAATGTAACACATAACGTACCGCGCTCGAGTATCCCACGTCTTTGCCTCTTCTGGCCTTGTATGCAAAAATCAGGCAAATATTAACGGTTCCTTGACGTTTCTTACTGCAGCAAACACGAGTATTATCAAAGTGCAACACTCCCACCAAGCCAAATTTGAATCCACACAGACATAAATTAATTATGATTTATTTAGTGAGGCCACTGGTACACAACCCCAAACTAACTTGGTAGGGATTTAGTTAAGTCTGCTGACCATCTACCTTTAACCAATGAATTACCGATCTTTACATACAGTGGCTGTAGAGTGAAGTTTTTTTTTCCTCCGGATGCCACTAGAATCGTGCGGTGTCTCAGTAGATTTTGGTGTTGTTGTGTAGGTGTGGATGAGTAATTGAGTATGCTCTTCTTTACGCAGGACAAAGTTGCGTGCATGGTGTTCGTGCGGACCTTGGAGCTGTCAAGGGCGATCCAGCAGTGGATGGAGGGTCACCATGAGCTGAAGCAGCTCAACCCTGGCCGTATCACCGGCAACAGAAAGCCTGTGTCTGATGGTGGTAAGTGATGGAGTTCGCGTGCTGTGGCTAGCTTGTGATACTTCCAAACGTACGTGCCCTACTGTTCTGCGGCCCTTGGACGATGCTAGGAACTCAGAATTATGTTTTAGGACGTAGTAGTTTCCGCCTGTACTTGATGATGATGATGATGATGATGATGATGACTTGGTATAGCGCACGGCTCCACCCTAACAGAGTGCTCACGGCGCGTAGGGAGAGGTTTCTAAAAGAAAGATCGTTTTAAAAAGTGCAGATGATCATTAAGGTGATGCACTGAAGAGATGAGTTCAGGTGCTTCCCGAATGCGGTGATGCTGACTGCCTCCTTCACTGACTCAGGAAGAGAGTTCCACGGTGTGGGAGCTGCATATACTTCATACATGTATTTGTTTGGGCAGGTATGTCACGGAACGCCCTGGCCGAAGTGATGCACGACTTCAACACCGGCAAGCACAAGATAGTAGTGTGTACGTCAGCTGCCGAGGAAGGACTGGACTTTCAGTCGTGTAACATCGTCATCCGTTACGACTATGTCACCAGCATGGTCTCCATGGTCCAAACTCGAGGTACTGCATGGTTTTGTGATCTATGTGTCCTTCTTTTACTTGTCGTGTATAGGCTTTTGTTTCGCTGGGTTTGTTCTCCGTGTCTGTGTTTCTGCCGTTGTTGTTGTCGTTGTTGATGATGTTGTTGTCTTTTCCTTTTGTTTTTGGTTATTTTGGTGTGCGTGTATGTGGCTGAGATGGGTTCACCCATCAGTTGTCATCTTCACGCGCTACTCCACTACTCCTGTTAAATCCTTTTTCTCGGTGTGGCGTTTTGATCGAAACATTTCCGTCCTGGTTTCCATGTTAGGTTTATTTCTTATGGCTTTACTCATTCAGTGAATAATAATAATAATAATAATAATAAATTTCATTTATATAGCGCACTTCCCAGACACAGTGACTCATTGCGCTAACACACGTCACTCATACACATTCACACCATACAGACCAACACGTCAATCAATACATATTACACATCACACAATACATAGACACATCAGTTGAAGGCCTGTTGAAATAAGTGGGTTTTCAGTGCAGATCTAAAAGCTGATAAACATGGTTGTTGTCTCAGCCCCATAGGCAGAGAGTTCCAGACTGTAGGGGTGGCGAACCGGAAACATCGTTCACCATAAGTTTTCAGGTTTATCTTAGGGATTTTGAGTAGCTCGTCATTAGATGAGTTAAAGTTAAATCGGGCATTCCTGTTTCAGGCCGTGCGAGAAAAAAAGACAGCGAGTACTGCGTGTTGGGAGCGCCGTCTTGCGGTAACGTCAACAAAGAGATGACTAACGTTGCCGCCGAACAGCTGATGAATGAAGCTGTGGACGAATTCCAGCGGCTAGTCAACGCCAACCCAAACCACTACCGCGACGAGATGAGGGAACGGCAGAAACGCGACTGGACGGAAACGCAGCGCGAAGCAGAAGCAAAGAAGATCCTGGCAGAACTGCACAGGGCCAAAGCGGAGGGAGCCGTGTACAATCTGTCCTGCAGGAAATGCAAGACACACGCCTGTGTCTCCACTGACTTTCGCCTGTACGCCACGTCCAACCGGATCAACATTTCGAAGACGTTCCGGCAGAAATTTAGGGCCATTGAAAAACAGCGACCAGCAGACGTCATATACAACAACCTGAAACTTCTGGGCGAAGTGCAGTGTGCCGGCTGCTCTTTCCACTGGGGTCGCCTGGCGATGTATATCCCCACCGGGCTGGAGTTTCCCCTCATCAAACTTGACAACTTCATCCTCCAGGACGCAGTGACCCAGAAGACAGTCCCGAAAAAGCTGAAGTGGTCAGCTGCCCCTTTCGTTGTGGAGCCCATATCCGAACAGGAACTGGCAGCTTCATCATGAGCATCTTACGACAGAACGCTCGTCGCTGATTTCCGGTGGGCGAAAGAGCCCCTGTTACTGCAAAGATAGCACGCGCTGATTAAACATAGGAAGAAAACTAATGTTCTTATCATTTTTAGGCCCTGGTAATAGGGGAAGACAACTCTTAACCAGCAGGGAACTTGTAAGTG
>JACVVK020000473.1:0-2500 GCA_018292915.2 Batillaria attramentaria | reverse complement strand
AAGTCATTCTTTTGTTTTCCGTTGAAGTTGAGGAGAACATAATGGCCAGGGACCGTACCTTTTTATGTTGTTTCCATAGTAATGGAAACAACATAATAGGACGGGCTAAAATTTCCACGTTCATAGGCAAGCATCTGTGGTACAAACGCACGTCACTGCCGATCTCCCGCAGAGACGATTTTGCAAGTGTAACTCTGACAATGACGTAAGAAAACTTGCGTCATCGATGCTGACGCGTATGATGTTCCGAACGCACTTCTCCTCCTCAGTGAGTGCCGTCTGTGCGGATGTGTGTGCGTGTGTGAATTGTGTCCGGGCCCGTTTCTTCGAAGGTACTTAACCGAATGGCTTCAAATTTGGGGTATCCAAATTTATCAAAATGTTACATTAGACGATTCAAGCGTGTGATGATTGCTTAAGTGATTTGGGAGTTATCGCCCTTTTGAGACAAGTTGGTTGTCTTTCGTGTACATGCGTAATATTTATTTAAATCACTCAATTTTTTGGCAGTAGATAGCTTGAATACGGACTCTGAATTGATTCACTACTAGAAAATGGTCGCTCTTATAGTTTTCATGTAAACCGAGCCTGAGTTGACATTGCATGTGAACCCAGTTCAGATGCCTATTTCTCCGAAAATACTGAACCGATCGATTTCAAATTTGGGGTTTCTAAATGAATCAAGATTGTTGAATAGAAGGCCCGATCCAGGTACGATTGCACACATGATTTGCGAGTTATCGCCCTTTTCAAAAAAAGTGGCTTTCTGGCGTTTAAAGGCGTAATATTTACCTAAACCACTCCATTTTTGGGACATAGATAGCATGAATACGGACTCTCAACTGAGTGAGGAGGTTGTCGCTTTTGTACTTTTGGCGTAAACCGTACCTGATGAAAGTGCTGGTGAACACACTTTAGATCTCAAAATCGCTCCTACTATACATAGATAATGAGCCTGGGGTGCCATAAAAAATATACAAAAAAATTAGAAAAATTCACTGCAGCCGTTGTCGTCAGTTGACTCGAAAATTTGTACTCGAAGCACTATTCCTTTACACAAGCCACACGCCTCACAAACATCGCAGAAAAGGCACACGCGCACTGACGCAAAACTGTATCAGCGTCAGTTTGCCGACGTCATGTTTGATTGACGTGGGGGTGTGTCGTCACTTTTCGGAAGTTCTCTATTTGTAGACGGGGAAAGCGGGAGTTTCATTGATGTAGTGAGCTTTGTTTTTCCCACTGACTCTCACTCAATAGCATAGTAGAGTGAGAGAACACCACATAGGTCTCAATGGAGCACATGCACAAACGCGGCTCGCGCAAGTCTGCGTGCGTGCGTGCGTGCGTGCGTGCGTGCGTGCGTGCGCGCGCGCGTATGTCTGTGTGTGTCTGTGTGCGCGCGCGCGCAGCAGACATAACACATAGTGAAAAAACGTTCGCCGCGCAGACTTGTCTGTTAAACACATTGAGCCGGTATAAATTCGATCTTTACACTGCGCAGCAGCAACACTTCAATTTTCATGGGGCTGCTTTCATTGCAAGAATTGTATCCGAGTCAAAGTTATTACGTCAAATGTATTATGCGTCATCCCAATGAGGAAAACGTCATAGATTTCAAAGAAAAACAACTTGACGTCTCTCTTCCAAAACCAAGATTGGTCTGACAAGCCCGGTCAGTTGTTTCCATTGAGAGAGAGAGAGAGAGAGAGAGAGAGTGTAGTGTGTGTGCGTGTGTGTGTGTGTGTGTGTGTGTGTGTGTGTGTGTGTGTGTGTGTGTGTGTGTGTGTCCTCCCGTATACATGGCATTACAAAAGAACGACCGTGACGACAGCAGGTGATTAAATGGAAACAACATATTGGGCTGGTCAGTGGCCATCTTGTTATTTATTTTTATGGCCGGAGCACTTTTAGGACCTGTGCTACGGCTCTGTGTGTGTGTGTGTGTGTGTGTGTGTGTGTGTGTGTGTGTGTGTGTGTGTGTGTGTGTGTGTGTGTGTGTGTGTGTGTGTGAGTGTGTGTGTGTGTGCGCGCGCGCGCGCCTGAGTGTGTGTGTGTGAATAATGGCTTCGGGCTTGTGTAAGGACAAGCATAGACGTGGATTTCAAGTCATTACTGACTGAACCTACGGAAGTCCTATACGTTCCGTTTTTTCAGGACACATTTGGGCTAGAACGTCTATTTACACAATAAAGGGGCTTGTTTTAGGGACCTTGTGAGGTCTCTGTGGGTAGAGTCCATTAACTGAGTTCTACTTCCATTCTCGCTCATTTCTGTCGTGAGATATGTAGGCTGCAATAGGTAGGAGGCAGTTATGTGCATGCATCTAACATTTAGGACGGAGTACGTAGTGTGTCGTTGCTGTTGTGCAGTTTTTTTAATTTCTCCAACATAAAAAAGCCGATTGTACGCATCCTTAATACTTGCCTTCGGTCAGAAAATCTCTCTCTCTCTCTCCCTCTCTCTCTCTCTCTCTCTCTCTCTCTCTCTCTCTCTCTCT
>JACVVK020000472.1:512500-524519 GCA_018292915.2 Batillaria attramentaria | reverse complement strand
CTCTTTGATACATATCCGTTAGTTGCCAAAGAAACTCTCTCTCTCTCTCTCTGGATAACTATATGGCTTTAGTCGAGTGTTTCCAGCTTGTGCAGAGTGAGTTTTACGGGCATCATAAAGTCACGCAAAGCTGTGCAGAATAAAACCCTGACTAACTAATTAACTGGCTTCAATTGTTAAAGAAATCGTTATGTCTGTCACATTGAGTAAAACACAGTAGCGAATTTTTGTCATATGAACAATGTATCTGATAATATAACTCAGGAAACTTGCTCTCTCAAAGTCTCCCAGATACATTTCCGCTAGTTTTATCAAATGCCCCCACCCCCCCCCCCCCCCCCGTCTCTCTGTGTGATACTATTCCAGTAGTTGTCAAAGGAAATCTCTCTCTCTCTCTCTCTGACTTGGTAAACCACAGCATTTTGTTGGAGAAATTATCTATATACATGTACATCCCTGATCCTAAGACAATCTCCTTATTTTGTTCATATCTTCAAGGTAGAAGGCAGAAAGTCTACCACAATGGTGCGTTTTCTGAGGAAGGTGTTGTAAGCTCGGTATGCCCCAGAGGCTCTATCCTTGGCCCAGTTTTCTTTTGTTTATTCATCAATGATATGCCCCTCTCCATCTCAAACTCTAATGTAAGCTGTGATATGTTTGCTGACGAATCCACGCGCCATGCGTCGGATATGGATGAGTCCAAAGTAAAAAAGTATTGCAGCATAGCCTCATTGAAGTCTCCCAGTGGTGTAAAAGTCAACCACATGGCAATCAATACCTAAAAAAAAAAAAAAAAAAAAACCCTAAAGCATGCTAATGACAACGTGCCAAAATCAACAACGCAAACTATCTCCTCTGCGGTTGTCAGTTGGATCGGAGTCCATCGAGCAAGTCTCAAACCACCGTCTACTATGTGTCATAATTGACGACCAACTCTCCCTGATGCAATTCCGTTAGTTGTCAAAGAAATCTCTCTCTCTTCTCTCTCTGTGAATGATTATACATGTACGTCTCGCATGGTTAAAAAAAAAAATCTCTCAATCTGTTTCACTCAGTAAAACACAGTCACGAACAGTATCGTAAACTATGTATCTGGTAATATATAGCTCACGAAACTTTCTCTTCCAAAGTCTTGCCGATACAACCCCCCCCCCCCCCGCCCTCTCTCTCACTCGCTGCATGATTATACGTCTTTAGTAGTGAACGAAATTCTCTCAATCTGTCTCACTCAGTATAAAATAGCCGGGAACTGTGTTGTGAACTTTGTATCTGGTATTATGACTCAAAACTTTCTCTCTCTTCCAATGTCTCCCCAAGACAATTACATCTCCCCCCCCCCCCACCCCCCCTCTCTCTCTATCTCTCTCTCTCTCTGTGCGATACGATTCCGTGAGTTGTCAAAAGAAATCTCCCTCTCCCTCTCTCTTTGAATAATTATATGGTTTTACTCGTCAAAAATTATTCTGTCTGTTTCGCTGAGCAAAAAACATGGTCAAGATGCTCAAGCCCCCCCCCCCCCCCCCCGGCTCAGTGAAAGAATTCATTAAAGAGTCCTTTTATAAGCAGAGCGGAAGGCCGAGTCAGTACTTGCTGAGCGGACAGATAAAGGAAGAGAATTCCAAATAGTCGGTGCTGCAGAAAAGAAAGACCTTTCTCCAAAGGTTTTAGTGAAGACACGTGGTTTGCAGAGTGTGAGAGTGGATGAGCGAAGTGTTCTTGTTGGTACGTAGACTAACTCAGAGAGATAAGAAGGTCCTGACTGACTAATGACACGGTAGCACATGCAAGCAATCTTAATGCGAGCCCCTGGGGAGCCAGTGCAAAGTGCGGAGGTGTGGGGTGATGTGATCTCTTCGCGAAACTCTCAGAACTAGGCGTGCCGCATTGTTTTGTAACCTTTGGAGTCACTGTAAGAGATCCTTCGGGCTGTTTACAAGGAGACCATTACAGTAATCCAAGCGTGAAAGCACAAAAGCTGACACAAGAGTCTTTGTAGCCTAAACTGAGAGGAAATGACGAATAGAGCTAATACGACTGAGCTCAAAGTTCACAGTAGGGATGATGTTCACTACATGGGCATGCATAGTCAAGTGTGAGTCAAGAACAACACCAAGATTCTTAGCTGATTTGGCAAATGGAACAGTAGCATCACTGACAACAAGAGTATCAGGTAATGGACCAGCGGACTTAGCTAAGGCATATAACTGATATCCATAGCCAAAAGCTGTTTATTAATGCACACATAACCTCTCATGTTAATTATGCCTCCACTGTTTGGGATGGGTGTTTTTGGTTTTGTTTTGTTTGTTTTGTTTTGTTGTTTTTTTGTCGTTAGTGTTACATGATATGTTCTTAAAAGAGTCTAGCACAGCCCAGAACAGACCCCCCTCCCCTCCTCCCACGACCATTGTGAGTACACATAGAGCTCCCCCACCTCCCCGTCACTCTGCCATCGCAGTAACGTCACACTTTATGCCTTTCCTTCGCAAGTCCGCTTATAGACAGATTCAAGAGTCACCATTTTCAGCAGTGTGGGAATCACGGGGAAGCCGTTGTATGCACGTCATTCGTGACGAATTGCATACCGGTGTGGGCATGGCGCCACCATCTTGTTGATACAAACATCTAAACTTACGAAAAACAGGGCTGCAAAACTGGCAAAGCACGTGGGTTTGAAAGATGTCGGTTTGCCAGTTATGCTGCTTTTCGTAAGTTTAGATGTTAGTATCAACAAGATGGCTGGTTGTCTTATTTCCCTTTCATCCCTATTTTCTGTGACCTTGACCCCTCAGGCCAAGGTTACCCACATTATGCACATGGAAGTATTTCATACACACTGCATGTGTCGTAAGCATCCTATTATGGCACGCAAATAACAAATCCCACACCCTTAGACCGCGAAAACAGTAATGTCCCACCACCAGACAACCAAAACAAAACCCCCAACAATTCAGCGGCTGGGTGTTTGGGAGTTTTCCGCCATATATGGGTGATATCAAAGATGGGGCGATGAGAAAAAGGCAAGCACAAAATATGGTCGAAGCCGGGGTTCAAACTCACGACCCGAGCATTGAAACCCCAACACTCTACCGTTCGGCTATCCCGTCCCCCTATTTACTGGAAATCAGACAGACGAAAACGGGGTATAGAAAGTGATTTCATGCACTGACCATTGGGTGGTGATCTTTTATTTGCAGGCTCTTAATATAATATCAATTTAAGTGTTACAGTGATTTTGTCTTAGTTCTTTACCTGCACCCCAAAACAGGAATTAACAACAGTAGCGGACTGTTTCACACTGCCTTAGAATATAGAGCAAACCTGTCTCTTTAAAATAATATTTTTGGAACGCTGGCCATTTTCTTATCACTTCGTTGTGGTGGGGTCGTTAAATCCCAATTAACCAACCATATATGTGAAGATCAAAATGACTTTGAAAGAGACAACTGTGCGAAAGTGGTTGTCCATTAGATATGGTGGTGTGTTATTGTGGTGACTGGATTGTAATATTGTTGCACCAGACAGCGGGGGTGGGGGGGGGGGTAATTGGTAGACAATGGCAATTGGATTACTTGTGGGGATAGTTTTAAGTGCTGTTGAAGGAATGTAGGAAGTGATTGTTGGGTGTCAGAAGGTGTTATGCCTGTAACAGTGGGGTGGTAGGCTTGTGATTTTTTAATGTTTCTTGCGCCTGCATGGGTGTCGTTAGTGGACTGCAGGTTTTGGTACATATATAGTGGGGTAGAACTGTCGTTACTGTATGTTGGTTGTTGGAGAGGAGTTTGGAGGGGGAGGGGGCTGGATGGCGTCTGTACCTTGAAGCCTGTAAAATGGCGTGGTGGTGTGCATGTGAGGTATGTGGGGCCGTTATGGGTTGAATAGTGTGTGCAAGTTGGTCAGTGTACAAATGTCCTACTCTGAGGGTTCAGGCTGTAGATCGGTGGGAGTGGTGAATGTGTTCTTGGGTATAAGTGGGGTACGGTACTGAAGGTTTGTTCTGTCATTTGTGATTTGAGTTAGGAGTTACCAGCTTACACAAGTTTGACTGTAGTGTTGGTGTTAACCGTGCGATTTTACATCAAATTATGCACTTAGTTTGTATGTCTTTTAGGCGGGTTGTGTTTGTATGTGAGATAGAGTTCTGGGGAGGGAAATATAGAGGGAAAGAGTCTGTGGTGTGGAGTGGGTGGTGTTTGCGAGTTTGACTGTGGCGTGGGGTGTTGGGGGTGTGGAGGGTGGTTTGAATGCAGTAATAATGGAATGTGTGAATACCGATGAAGCTGAGACTAAGGAAAACAATAATAATATATTATTTTTACAGTCAAACCTGTGTACGCTGGTCACCCAAGGGACTGAGTCAAATTGACCGGCTTAGACAGATGACCGGGTTATCCAGGATGGCATGTCAACAGCTAGTATGTAACCCAATGGGTACTTAAGTGGCGCTCAGCTATTCCCCCGCCACCCTCTTTTTTCTTCACTGACCACAGACTTGCATTAAAAATAGAGACAGATTGAGCCCTTCACGTTTATTTAGCTCTGTGCCGGTAAGCCTCGCTTGCAGCAATCGGTTGACTGACTGAATCGTTTGCAGCATACTAAAGAGTGCGATGTAACTAAACTGAGGGTGGGTGGATGTTTGGGGGTTTAACGTCCTATTCCACCACATAGGGTGATGTAACTAAACTGCAACAACCCATAGACAAGTGTGTGTAAGAACAGAGAGACTCAAACACAGAATTTTGATGTGAACACAGAACACTGATTCCAACTTTACAGCATTGGGTTTAATCGCCAGTGCGGATGACTGCTTTCTGGCTAAGTATAGTTCTCCACATAGACCATTTGGCCTTGAATGTATGTCTGTTGCAGCATATTAAAGTGTGCGATACAAATAACCTGAAATAATCCATAGGAATATGTGTGTAATAACAGATAAACCCAAACACAGAATTTTGATGTAAACACGGAACGTCCCATCATTACATACAGCATTTGGGTTTAATCGCCTGTGCAGAAAACAGTGTTTTCTTGCTCAGTATAGTCCTCTACTGAGACCATTTGACTTTGAATGCATGTGTTTTGCAGGATGTTAAAGTGAGGGATGCAAATAACCTGAAATAAACCATAGGCAAATGTGTGTAAGAACAGAAAACCCCAAACACAGAATATTGATGTGAAGACGGAACGTCCCAACTTTACATACAGCATTTGGGTTTAATCGCCGGTGCGGAAGGCATTGTTTTCTGGCTAAGTGTAGTTCTCCACATAGGCCATTTTGGCCTTCAGTGTATGCCTTTTGCAGCGTATTGAAGTATGCGATGCAAATAACCTGAAATAACCCATAGGCAACAGGGTGTAATAAGAGATAAACCCAAACACAAATTTTGATGTGAACACGGAACGTCCCAACTTTACATGCAGCATTTGGGTTTAATCGCCGGTGCAGAAAACAGTGTTTTATGGCTCAGTATAATCCTCTGCTGAGACCATTTGACTTTAAATGCATGTGTTTTGAAGGATATTAAAGTGTGCGATGCAAATAACCCGAAATAACCCATAGGCAAATGTGTGTGACAACAGGGAAATCAAAACACAAAATTTGATGTAAACACGGGACGTGTGTAAATGTTTAAAAGTCACACAGTCGCACAAGTGCAAAATGGGGACATTTCCAAATTTTTGCAAACAATCAATTTTTTATACGTTTTTCAGGGCGTAGAACACGATTTTGCACTTAGTGCAATGTGGGAACGTTCCATCATACACCTCGGTTCCCTCTTTGGAGTTGAGATTTGTGTCTCAGTTCCATTATTACACAAATGACACGTACACACACACTCTCTCCTCTCTCTCACACACACCCACACACACACACACACACACACACTCTCTCTCTCTCTCTCTCTCACACACACACACACACACACACACACTCTCTCTCTCTCTCTCTCTCTCTCTCACACACACACACACACACACACACTCTCTCTCTCTCTCTCACACACACCCACACACACACACACACACACACACTCTCTCTCTCTCTCTCTCTCTCTCACACACACACACACACACACACTCTCTCTCTCTCTCTCTCTCTCTCTCTCTCACACACACACACACACACACACTCTCTCTCTCTCTCTCACACACACACACACACACACACACACACAGGAATTCAACTCAAAGCTATTCCTCCGTTGCGAGGGACAGTAATAATTGTTCACGCTCCGTCACACATCCGTGTCAACATCTCTCTACAGAAAAGTCATATTTACGTAATCATGTTCACGGACATTTTACTCACTGTGGCGCTAAATCGCGTATCGCGTGTTCTGTAATCTGAGCACTATTATAGTGCAAGTAATTACGAAAAAGAAACATACATAAATAGGGAGTTTCACAACCAGACATAAACTATCGCACATCTAGACTACAATGTGAACTGCATATTCGGTTGAGCATCCTCAAAACAAAAACAAATGCTTGTACATCAGAGGGGATTTTTGTCATCCTCCATAATTTTTTTCGCTTCTTTACCCCTCCGGCACTTTACGACGGAATAAAATGTCCCTGGCAAATGCAACTCCGGAGTCGTTGAGGTTTTTTTTTTTTTATGTGTTTGGAATGTGGCAGTATGGGCGGTGCGTGGCCGCATGTATGGGTGTGGAGAGGAGTTTAGTGTCTGTGTGTGGATGCCAGCAGTACAAACAGGGCAGGGGGTTCTGTTAGGGGTAGGATCGGGTCCCTTGTTTTTCCTTGACTGGGGAGGGGGGGGGGGGCTGCGCTGGCCTTTAAAGGGTTTTATAATGGAGTAAAAGTGAGATTACAAACCAAGTTACACAACGCGTAGATATTGAAAGTCTTTCGTTTTTTTTAAGTCTCAATGCGTATGATCGGCATACTACATCGCGTGGAAACTTCATCAAACGTGCTACAGCTGTACATCAGAATCACCTGGGTCACACTATAGCATCTGAAAGCATTGTGGTGACTTTGACCGGCGTATATATTATGTTGCTCTAGACGAGTACCGCGTACTGAGCAGACGACATAATTTGGTTGCGGACTGAAGACCAGCTAGACGGCGCTGATTGGTGGCTATTTTTAGAGGGTGTTTGGGGGTTTAACGTCCTTTTCCACCACATAAGGGTGATATCAAAGACGGGGCAACGATGAAAAAGCCAGCACAAATATTTGGCCCCAGCCGGGATACGAACTCACGACCCGAGCATTGAGAGTCCAACGCACTACCATTCGGCCACGCCGGCTCCCCGGCTATTTTTAGAAGATTTGTCGAGTCCCAGTCTGTTCAAGCACGGACCGTATGTTCAAAGTTTCTCTACTGTTAGAAGAAACAAAGTGACAAAAACGGTCGCGATGGTAAAATGAAACGCCCTTCTATCTGGAAAACAACATCAGAACTTCGAAGTGCCAGTTTTCCATCTCATCGGCATAGAAGCTTTAATATCACAGAGCGAGCAACAGCATACTTACATACCTTGATCCATTTGCTAGAAACAAATTAAGGTTTACTGCTGGTCTAAATAGTAAACAGAGTGAATAACAGGCTGGCGGTTTGCACACTGGGTTGAGCGGTGGTCTAATAGGTAGCGCGTCGGACTCAGCCGCTGCGCTACTGAACGTCACCACTCTCGCGGGGTGATGTAGGAAGATTGTCAGTTCCATCTTCACAGTTTTCTCTCAAACAAAGTGATAACGTTGGTCGGAACTAGTCTATGGTTGGGGTGATGTAGGAAGATTGTCAGTTCCACCTTCACCGTTTTCTCTGAATCAAAGTGATAACGTTGATCGGGGCTAGTCTATGATTGGGGTGATTATAGGAAGATTGTCAGTTCCACCTTCACCGTTTTCTCTGAATCAAAGTGATAACGTTGATCGGGGCTAGTCTATGATTGGGGTGATATAGGAAGATTGTCAGTTCCACCTTCACCGTTTTCTCTGAATCAAAGTGATAACGTTGATCGGGGCTAGTCTATGATTGGGGTGATATAGGAAGATTGTCAGTTCCACCTTCACCGTTTTCTCTCAAACAAAGTGATAGCGTTGATCGGAACTAGTCTATGATTGGGGTGATGTAGGAAGCTCTAGACTGCTCGCACGGAGCTGGAGGTGGGGGAACTGGTGACTGCAACGCAGCAGTCTGAGGGGGTGGTTGCGACACAGCATTTTGGTGTTGCTGCGATGTGGGATTTTGAGGAGGCTGCGTCGTATGCTTCCGAGGAGGTGGCTGTGGGTGTGGATTCTGGAAAGGAGGTGATTGCGACGCGATGTTTTGAAGTGGTTGCTGCACCTTGGGGTCTTGAGAAGTGGGTGATTGCTGCATCCTGGCGTCTTGAGAAGTGGGTGATTGCTGCATCCTGGGGTCTTGAGAAGGGGGTGACTGCTGCATCATGGGGTCTTGAGGAGGGGGTGATTGCTGCATCTTGGGGTCTTGAGAAAGGGGTGGTTGCTGCATCTTGGGGTCTTGAGAAGGGGGTGGTTGCTGCATCTTGGGGTCTTGAGAAGGGGGTGGTGGCTGCATCTTGGGGTCTTGAGAAGGGGGTGGTTGCTGCATCCTGGGGTCTTGATAAGGGGGTGACTGCGACGTAGGATTCTGAGGAGATTTTTGCGACGTAGGGTCATCGTGCAAAGAAGGAGGTGGCGTCAGGGTGCCATCTCCAGACAGTCTGTCATAATTGGAGTCTTCAATCACGTATCCGTTTTTGTTCATTAGATACATTCGATTTCCGATATGGATCCCACTGGTACGTTCAGTCTCTGGTGGCCTCGGCAAAGGAGCTAACCAAAAAAAGACAGAATAAATTCAAGGTGAGTTCGTCATATAGACAGTCAAATTTGTCATTCATCGTTAGTTCACGTTAGCATAGACAGTTAGATTTCTCATTTGTCGTTAGTTAATGTTAACATAGAATCGTTAGTTAATGTTAGCATAGACAGTAAAATTTGTCATTCGTCGTTAGTTAATGTCAGCATAGCCAGTTAAATCTGCATTCATCGTTTGTTGATGTTAGTGTAGACAGTTGAGTTTGTCGTTCATTGTTAGTAAATGTTAGCATAGACAGTTATATTCCTTATTCATCGTTAGTTGATGTTAGCATAGAAAGTTAAATTTGTCATTTATCGTTAGTTAATGTCAGCATAGACAGTTGAATTTGTCGTTCATCGTTAGTAAATGTTAGCATACAGTTATATTCCTTATTCATCGTTAGTTAATGTAAGCATGGACAGTGAAACTTGTCATTTATCGTTAGTTGATGGTAGCGTAGACAGTTAAATTTGTCATTCGTCGTTAGTTAATGTCAGCATAGACAGTTATATTCCTTATTCATCGTTAATGTTCGGCATGGACAGTTAAATCTGTCATTCATCATTAGTTAATGTCAGCATAGACAGTTAAATCTGTCATTCATCATTAGTTAATTTCAGCATAGACAGTTAAATCTGTCATTAATCGTTTACATGCTTTTATCTTGTCTACGCTTGCCTAGTTCTGTGTCCGTGCTTAACTTAGATGCTATTTCAATGTCGTATATATTCATTGTCAATGGCTGCAGCCTATTCTCCCTCTTATTTAGTTCATTCGTCTGTCTTGATTGCTTCGTACCTGGTGGACGATCTTTTATGTCGGGTTCTTCTCTGTGCCACTGATGTCTTTCCGGGGGATTGTCGGCGTCTGTAACAAACAAACACAACCCAACCCCCGCTTGATCGGAGAAAACAAAAATGTGCAAACTTTGTCTGTGTTTTGTATTTAGCGCGATCATGACTCACACATACCGTACGGCACATGGGGATTCCCGGTTCTCTTCCAATCAACCGCTGTCCTGTCAAAAATCCAGGAAGAATTCAGAGTAAACGTTTTTCACGGTTGCTCTGCAAGGCAGAGCACTCTGCCTACATGGGACGGGAGGGAGGGGGAGGGGGGGAGGAGGAGGGGGTCAGCCTTAATGTTCCCGGAAGTCTATGTTTCCAGTGATCATTATACCTGGAGGTCTATGTGCCGTTAAATTTGCTCTTTCCATGATATTGATGGTTACTTTCCCTTTGCTGTTCTCAAATTATGAGCTTGAAATCGGAGTAATTATGCGCGGGTGAGTTTACACAAACTGACAAGGGGGCACTTGTTAATTTTTCCAAGCTAACATGATCCACCTGCGCTGTTCACAAATGTCGCCATTTACCCATTCGCCCCGATTATGTTTTTAGGGGTTACCCTGCTGACTCGTTCTGTAGCTCTACAAAGCATAATAAAAGGGACACCACAAGACAAAACTCATCACTTTCCACAAACAAATATAGAACAAAACAGCTTTATGATAATCGCCAACCAGCAGTAATAAGCAGTTTTCAAAGACAAACTATGTGTGCAAATGCTCGGTGACTGTAGTAGAGCGTTCAATTTTGGGATGCTGGGTAAAATGCTTTGGAAATGTTCAGCCCACCAAAGTTGAAAAATAAATGCAATTCTAAATTCCGAAATTTCAATAGCTGAGCTGACCCTTCGCACCACGTGATTGTAATATGTTTATGTCCAGTGTGTGGGAGAATGCGTGTGATTCACGTGAGCGTGCTTGTTGGGTTCACTTCGCGGCGCTTTGAGCCGATTTATGAAACTGGGCAAAGCGTCTATACAGTATTCATTATTATTATTATTATTATTGGGTTAATATATGTGTAAAATCATAGCCTTCTCCGCAAGGCCTCTCCTTGCGTGAACACAGTGTCCAGTGACAGAGTCACAATTCTGTCGTATGCTTCACACTCCCCTGCATGTGTGTAATCAACAAATTTTGATTACGTCATTGAAAGGGTCTGGCACTGAAAGGGTCAAAGCTTCATTGTTTCTATCGGTCTTTGGGACAGACACAGAAACAGAAACTAACTGACCTGGCGCTGGTCGCCGTCGACGAATTAGAATCACGATGACGACGACAAGGACGACGATAATGACGATGAACATCACACTCAAGCCGATAGGAACAGCAACGGAGACGCCATCGCCTGTGCTGGGTGCGGGTTCACTGAAAACGATGACAGTTTCTCTCGAATGGTGGCCCAGAGTGGTATAGGGAAGTCATGCCTCTCAGATGAGCCGTGAATGTGCAGATAAAGGGAGAGCTTCAGGGTGGCATGACAGCCACAGACCTTAAAAAAGACCCACCGCCGCACGCTGCCACCGCTGCTTGCGAGTGTTGCTATCGCGGCCATCTTGCGATTACCAGAACTCAAAGGCTCTGTGTACAGGACGCCTCGTTCAAATACAAAGTTCTTTAGAAAGACGTCTTTAGAAATGTGACGTAAGATAAAGCGGACCAATGCTATGCGCGCTATGTAAACAGCTGATAGCGTCTGACCAATGCTATGCGCGCTATGTAAACAGCTGATAGCGTCTGGCACTTCCTGGTACTCGCAACATGGCGCGCGGCGGCGTCACACTTCCAGCACCGCAGGGGGTCTTTTTTAGGTCTGTGATGGCAACCCACAAAGATGTTTGGGCGTGTCCAAGTCAGTCATGAACAGGCCACGACAGCCTTTCTTGGCAACCGGAAGTGTCAAGACACTTTGTCCCATTGTCCCTGTATGTGCACGATTCACGACTCATATGACAGGCGTGATGTTGCCATGGCACACTTGGCCACCACGCCAGCTTGAAAAGACGAACAAATGAAGAGTCCTCAAAGCCAAACATTCATTCTTCCACACGCATATCGTCATTTTGTTCAAAACATGCTGTGGCGTGTGTTTTGAGGAATTAACTTTGATCGAAACTTGGGCATTTTGCTTAAACGTCAAACAAGGGGCGCGGTGTACCGGAAGCGGAAGTGAACGAATTTTTGCTTTTACAGCGCCGTTTGACGTCTCGTCAACACAACTGTGGAGTTTGCTTAATTTATCTTTACACGTTTCCGAAATATGACCATTTCAAAACATACAGATTTGAAGGTGGTTCTTGACTTTTTCCTCTTTTTTTTCTTTTTTTTTTGAGTAG
>JACVVK020000472.1:502500-507500 GCA_018292915.2 Batillaria attramentaria | reverse complement strand
CTGCCCTTGGCTTTTATTGGAGTTTCAGGGACGCTGAAAACTCTGTGACTGTGACAGAGTTGACTGTGCTTGCACGGTCGACTCTGTAATTTTTTTTCACACTTCGGAAAGCTTTTTGTTGGGAGCTTAGATCTTTAAGATTAGAGGTCGAGCGCACGAACTGGGTTAGGTTTGGCGTTTGTCGTAAAACTGCATACCTGTTTGAAAACGAAGTTTCCCTGGCTCTCTCGAAAGTTGTAGACCATGTACTGAATATCCCGCTGTTGCCTAACGTTCCCGCTTTCGTCGAAGGCCAGATCAGAAACGTTTGCGAATGTGGACACCATTGGTGCCAAATTGCTCACTGGTAACGTTGAAGCCTCCAGAGCAGCCTGCAGTCCTGGGCGATCACGTATAGCGGAACTGAGCGCCGGACACAAACCGCTGACTGAGCCACATTCCCGCAAGTGGAGCTGTTTCAGCAGCGAGGCCATGACGGCCACCGCCTTCAGCTCGTACCAGGAATACAAACTGAGACCTTCTCCAGCACGACTGCTTGGCACCAAGAGTTCTGCTCGCTGGGAGGATGTACTGGTCCAGCAGTTCAGGCCCTCTCCATCACATCCGGCCATTTCCTGGAAGTAGCTTCTCAGCCATGGAATCTTTTCGGCCTGACTGGCAAAGGCCGCTTGGTCGGTCCACATCTGGTTCCAGAAAGTCCGGAATTCGGGCAGGTCGAAATACTGAGGCGACGTCAGCAATGCGCCGCGTGCGATGGTGATCACCTGACCTCCAGCCATCTGCAGAGCTGTAGGTTGCAAACCAATCGCCTCGCTGAGAATGAGATTGACGTAGTTGACCTGACTTGCCAGTTTGCGGATTAGCTGTCGCGTTGTCCGACGACCTCCCAGAATTACCATACCACGAACCAGTCCGTTCTCAGTGCTCTTCATCTGGTGGAAAGCGAAGAATTCAGACAAGAAGGTAGAGTTTTAGATTGGGTGTTTAGTAATACCTGTCGTACCTAAGACCTACACGAAGTCCTTTGGACAAAGATCATTTCAGTACCAAGCCCCTGTCATTTGGAAATCTCTTCCCCAGTGCATTTGTAATGCATCTGACTTGCTTCATTTCAAAGGCAAACTGAAAACCTTCTTGTTCAGACTGTCCTACGACTAGATTCACCACAGGTGTGTGTGTGTGTGTGTGTGTGTGTGTGTGTGTGTATGTGTGTGTGTGTGTGTGTGTGTGTGTGTGTGTTATGTCATTATGTGTTGCAGACACCTGTTAGTTTAGACGGTAACTGTGAAGCGCCTTGAGCTCACCTTGTGGGGATACTGCGCTATATAAGATTATTATTATTATTATTATTATTAATACACCTCAGGAGGGATCATGTCCGACAGGACTGTGGACAAAAGCAACAAGGTGGAGATTTCGCAAAACACTTTTTTCTACAGTATTCTGGCCTAACCTCCTCTTCGATGTGAATTGTTAGTGTACAATGCACCTCTATATGATTATTGATTTCTACAGTATTATGGCCTAACCTCCTCTGCGATGTGATTTGCCCGGCTGTTGAAAGCCTCGGACGACGTGTCAATCGGCATACTTTCAAAGACGGGGACACAAATCTGTCTGTCTTCCGCCAGGCGCCGTAACTCTGTAGCCGCTGACCGTCCGTAGTCGTCCTCATCGTAAACAATGGCCACGTAGTTCCAGTCGAGTTGCTCCAGCAGTTCTAACATCACCTGGGAAAGTTTCATTTTTAAAATGTACAGAACAACATTCCCTGCCTTTATAGAGTTCCTCCATCGGCTATCAAGACAAACAAGAGCAAATAATTCGGACCCACAAGTTATCGGGGGCGGTCGGTGGTCTAGTGGTTAAGAGACGTGTCACCAATGCGAGAGGTCAGGGGTTCGAGTTCCACCCCGGGCAAAGAAATTTTCCTTCTCGTATGTGGCACCGTTCATTCGGGCCGATCGTCGGGGGTTCTCTCCGGGTACTCCGGCTTCCTCCCCCGATGCTTTGAAAATGTTCGGCCCACCAAATTTGAAAAATAAATGCAATTCTAAATTCCGAAATTTAAATAGCTCAGCTGACCCTTCGCACAACGTGATTGTAATGTCTATGTTTATGTCCAGTGTGTGAGAGAATGTGTGTGATTCACGTAAGCGTGCGTGTTGGGTTCAGTTCGCGGCGCTTTGAGCCGATTCATGAAAGAGGGTAAAGCGCCTATACAATACTCATTATTATTATTATTATTATCTCTCTTCAAGATTTTGGTTGAGCCAAAAACTGTCACCCGTCGGCTGAAGATTGACACAAGGTTGAGAGTTAGCACGGGTCTGAAACGTCTGCAATGTATTTTTTTAAAAGCCACCAAAAAGGGTTGTTGTTGTTGTTGTTGTTGTTGTTGTTGTTGTTGTTGCTGTTGTTGTTGTTAATCTGACAGTGAAGAATGCAACTCTGTCAAGGTTACAGAGTTTTCAGCGTCTCTGAAACCCCTACAAATAATAATAATAATACATGGCTTTTATAGAGCGCTGTTCTCCCGCTTCAAGGACTCGCTACGCTTAAAGCACACACACACACACACACACACACACACACACACACACACACACACACACACACACACACACAGTGCAACGAACTCATGATGCACACAGACACTGAGGCTAAACAGAGGTTTAGCTGTCAAAGGCTTGGCGGAAGAGGTAGGTCTTCAGATGCGATTTAAACAGAGGCAGTGTGGTCTGAAGGCGGAGTTCGATTGGCAAGGAGTTCCAGACAGTCGGGGCTAAAAAGCTGAAAGAGCGCTCTCCGGCAGTTTTCATGTTACGCTTCGGAATTGTGAGGAGTTTTTCGCTAGCGGAACGCAGGGTGCGCGACGGTTGATACTTACAGAGTAAGGCCGACAGGACTGGTAGGGAGGAAGAGAACCCTCGAAGAAACGGAATGCGAAAGTGGCGATTTTGTACTGGAAACGGAATTTAACAGGGAGCCAATGTAGATGTTTCAGCAGAGGCGTAACGTGATCCCTCTTTCGTTTTCCCTATAAAGCCAGGCGAAGCCCGATTTCACAGCTCACTTTGTGTTTTCACACTGAGCGAGAAAAATCCCAGTGGCTAGTCTTATCTTGCCGCACGCAACTCTCGCTAGGCACCGGGGTGGCCGAATGGTAGAGCGTTGGACTTTCAATGCTCTGGCCGTGAGTTCCAATCCCGGCCGCTGGGGCCAAATATTTGTGCTGGCCTTTTTCTCGCTGCCCCGTCTTTGACATCACCCTTATGTGGTGGAAAAGGACGTTAAACTCCCAAACACCCACCCACCCACCCACCCAACATACATGTAGCGATGTGTCTCTCTTACACAATGAGGTCACCTTAAACTCACGCTCTGGTTTTATAAAGGTCTCCAGAGGGCTGAAAACCCTGCAACTATGACAGCGTTGCCTGCATTACTGATTACTGATTTACTCTGCCCTTCCACACCGTGTCAGCCTGCTTGTTGTGAGATATTGTTTAACTTTGAATGTTCCCTGTGAGTCTGTGTATGAAAGTGGTGTATGTATTTATGATGTACGGCGCTTAGAGCCTGTTTTATTTCATGTATAGGCGCCTTATAAATCGTCATTATTATTATTATTATGCACAGTCGCAGGAGTCGCTGTTAAAAAACAAAAACAAAACACTGTTTGCGGCTTTTGTTGAGACTATAGACCTTTAATGGGACCATGTTGAGCTCTACATGATTCAGTCGTGAAAAAAACATGGGTGGGTGGGTGGGTGTTTGGGGTTTAACGGTGAAAAAAACATGGAAAATGTATATTCTAATTTATTGACTAGATGTAAGGTGAAAGGGGGGGGGAGAGAGAGAGAGAGAGAGAATTTGCCACTTTCAAGGTGTATACAAATAAAGAGTAAATGAAGTGATGTTTTATTGCCATCGCTTTTGCAAACTTTGCGGCCCCTGTCCCTGTAGAAATGAGCCGTCTAGAAACGCCAGTCTACATTTTAGCCCTGTGGCTGCGACGGTCACTCTACTAAACTATAAAAAGAAGTAAGTCTGCATGTCCTTAAAGTCTGCTATGACCCCTTGACCCGACCCCTTGACCCGGCCTGAGATGTTGAAACTAGAGACAGTGAACACTTTCAAGAGACTGTTTTTCTCGCCTTCGGCAAACGTTTCTCTTGTGCGCTGTTGTAAGCTAGACTAGTCACGCGTGACCAGGGACAATGTAGGTGTGTTAGATGTGTTCCTGTCTACAATTACCTGAAGAAAACGAGACGGTCATTGATACTTCTTCCCGGTCTCTAGAAGGAAAACAGGTTATCCTAGATACAGGACAGATGTCTGACACTGCGCGGGCTCGCCAACAATAAAAAGTATTATTCGCGTTCTTGAAACTGTGGTATAGTCTATCCCACTGGCGACATTCTGCACAACTGTCTGTGAAAGATGTCCATTTATATTAACCCCCGCCCCCCCCCCCCACCCCCCCAAAAAAAAAAAAAATAATAATAATAATAAATAAATAAATAAATAAATAAAATAAATAAATAAATAAATAAAAGACGAAGAACCCGCGGCCTTCGAATATTTCCCCTTTACTCTTCTCTCAAAACTTCCCCCATGCACTTCAAGCACTGAGAGGTGGGGGTGTTTGGGGGTTTAACGTCCTTTTCCACCATATACGTTCGAGCACTGAGGGAGAAGCCGTGGGCAATATCAAGTCATCATCCTCATCATCATCATTATCATCATCATGAGAATAATTGTATTGTATTGTATTGTATTGTATTGGTTGGTTACATGGGTTTAACGTCCCACGACAAAGATGTAATTGGATGCGGCCCTACTCGACAGGTTACAGGATAAATGTGGAGCTACCCTAAAGCCCCTTTTCCATGTGTGTGTGTGTGTGTGTGTGTGTGTGTGTGTGTGTGTGTGTGTGTGTTTTTGTTTGTTTGTTTGTTTGTTTTGTTGTTTGTTTTGTTTTGTTTTTTAAAACA
>JACVVK020000472.1:492500-497500 GCA_018292915.2 Batillaria attramentaria | reverse complement strand
CGCGCGCGCACACACACACGCACGCACGCACGCACGCACGCACGCACGCACGCACGCACGCACGCACGCACGCACGCACACACACACACACACACACACACACTCGCACGCACGCACGCACGCACGCACGCACGCACGCACGCACGCACGCACGCACGCACGCGCGCGCACGCACGCACGCACGCACGCACGCACGCACGCACGCACGCACACACACACACACACACACACACACACACACACACACACACACACACACACAATCTGCCAATCCGACATTACTGCTGCTGGGCTGAGAACAAGTATGTTTTGACTGCAGTTTGAAAGGTGGGTACCAAATCTATAAATTATGCCTTATGTTGTTTGGAAGAGTGTTACAAAGGGTGGGTCCTTGGTGCGAAAACGACCGCCGCCCATACGTTTTTATTCTAGCTCTTGGAACACGAAGGACACGTGAGTCAGCTGTCCTGAGTTGTCTGGATGGTGTCTACAGAGTTAGTAAGCTGGCGAGATATGCAGGGCCGGTATCAGCAAGGGAATTGTTGCAAGAAACAAACAGAAACATGGTGTCGCTTGAATGAAAAACACCACCACTGACTAGTATCTTTTCTGTGAAGGAGAAACATTGTAACTTACCTCGCAACGAACAGCCGCTTCGCCATGGTGACGACTCGAAAACTTTACACTCAGATGCGCTTCACACATGTACACTTGAGTCCAACAACTGACATGGGTTTTAACTGCGTATTTTGACACTACACCGTGCTATATGATCTCCACGCTCTGTTGACTTTATTTGTGTAGTGGCCTCGCCTGCTCCACACGGAGTGTACAGGATGTTTCTCGATAGTGCACGGAAGACACTCCCTAAAATTCACCCTAACAGTCGTCAATCTAAATACGCAAACTCATTTCACCAGGAACGCAGTCTTAAATTGTTCGAAGGTGTTGAAAATAAGACTAACTGTAAATTATTCTTACAGCGAGTCTCGTGAGTATTTCATAGTAGCCAACGTAGAGGAAGAGAACAGTCCTCAGTTGTAGCACGCAAAAGTATTTCACCACGAACACAGTCTGGCTGGAAGATGTTATGAAATAAGACCAAGTGTAAAATCTTCTTACAGCTTTTTCGTGAGTATTTGGTGGTAGCCAGACCAGACGCAAAAGCGGTCCTCAGTCGAAGTACTACACAAAAATATTCCACCACGATCACTGACAGACTGGGTGGGGAAACTGTTAAAATTGAACCCAACTTGAAATTTGTTTTACAGTTGTTGTTTTTTTTTTTTTTTTGTGATCGTTTGCGAACAGACAATGCAGGCAGCAAACTTCTCTTCTGTCAAAATTGGATTGTCGGGAACACAAGCTTGAAATTCGCTTTACAGTTTTCTCTTGATCGTTGAAGATCAGGCAACGCAGACACACACGCGTACCTGTCACATTACGGCGCCAAATTATTCCATTACGAACACAGTTTAGCTGAAGGATGTTGAAAATAAATTTACGTCTTTTCCTGTGACGTATGACAGCAGACACGACAGACTGGAAACACAGCTGAGAGGTAAACTAGTTGGAGGACACCAGCTCGAAATACGTGCACCTGTACTGCTGGGCAAGTGTGTTTCACTTAGTGTGTTCTTGCCCGCGTCACGCCTCAGTGCGTAGAAGGCATGACTGTGTCAACTGCAAGTCTGAGTCGGGGGGGGGGGGGGGGGGGGCGGGAGCTCAAGAAATGAGGTCAAATATGCGACGAACAGGTCAGGAATATCCGGCTACCTCAGCCTTGGGCGTGATATTTCGGCTTCGTCCCACTACTGACAGAAGCAAGAATACTGGTTTGCAAAGAGAACGGGGTTATGTATGCAGGATATTAATTATAATGCAGAAACCTTGAAGTCCTTCTCATGGGGCAAATCATCACTTTAGGTGAAGGCAGAAGGATGTGTGTGCGTCATAGACAGTTTACGTGCACACTATGCTGCTGCGTTCTTTTTGGCGGGAGTTGTGTGTGTGTGTGTGTGTGTGTGTGTGTGTGTGTGTGTGTGTGTGTGTGTGTGTGTGTGTGTGTGTGTGTGTGTGTGTGCGTGCAGACAGACAGACAGACACACACACACACACACACACACACACACACACACACACACACACACACACACACACACACAGTGACGCACCGGCGCTCGCACGCGCACGCACGCACGCACGCACACACACACACACACACACACACACACACACACACACACAGTAATGCTCTGTTCATTTAAAGTAATGACTGGAAACAAGAAATTGTACACGCTATGTCAGAAAAAAATAACAAAATTTTGGTCATTTATGTGTACTCAGACGAGACTGAATTTGTCATCTGAAAAAAAAAAAAAAACCTGTGTAGAATAATGACTGAATCCGCATAATTATGTACATTTTTTTTCAGACTGTAACTCGACATGGAAACAAATACAACAAGGACACAGAATCTCGTTGTGTGGGGGTGAGAGAGAGGGGGGAAGGGGGAGGTTGAGTATATGAAGGTGTGAGGGGGGGGCTGGGGGGGGGGAGAGGGGTGGTGAAGGGATTATTGAGTTCAGAAACCCCAACTGATAGACTCAGTGAACTTCTAACGTACATCAATGCATCGAATGGAATTACAGGAAAGTTATCACAGCCTTGTGGTTGAAAAGATACAAACAAGAATTACAGATCGAGTGAACATCTATTTGTCATGCAGGTATGGCCCGGTAAACACGCAAAAAGGACTGAATACCCTCAAAAACAGGCATGTTTAGTCGGACTCCGTAGCGAGGACTTCGTTAAGCAGCTTAACCCATTTACATGTAAATTAGGCATGTTAACGGTATCATCAGCTAACCGCAGCGCGTTAGACGCTCGTAGCCTCTGTCGTGTGAGCCTAATTTACATGGATATGGGTTACGCTGCTCAGCGAAGTCCTAATTACGAAGTCCCACTAAACCCGCCCAATAACTGCAACATACGATTTTATCAGTGGACTTTCCTAAACATGCCACGGCCTAGAAATCGCTTCAATTGACTGCGGCTTTTTCTGAGACATTGCGGTAGACATCACTCGAGCGTTGTCATCCATATTTCTTTAAATCCGATCAGTGCACAAATCGCAGTTTTACTTGAAATGATCGTATCATCAAGAGCCACTTCAAGCCACTACTACGCAATCTGCAACGGTCTCGGATCTAGAGGGAGGGCCCACGCCTTGTAATAGTGGCTTGAAGTGGCTGCTACTAGCTTGTTCTTTTTAACCAGTCTTAACATATAGTAGGCCTTTGGGCTCTTAAGAGATAAACACAAAACAGATTGCTAGTCTACTCCACAGAAAATAATCATATTCTGAGCGCATTCGCACCGATGTTGAAAATGTCTGGCATATCTGATGGCGAAGTTTGTGCATTGTTGTTGTTGGTTTGTGAGCAAAACCGCAGTATTCGGCGAATTTGCTTGCAAAAAATGCCTATCATGAGAGGCTTATACACCTTATACAGTATCGGTTTTCAACTGCCTTTCCAAACTCGACACCGACCCAGACAATTTCAACACCGGAATACCAGAAAGCAGTGATCATTGTTACTGAAGAGATTTTACTAAGAAAAAAGTGTGCAGCGGTCATTTTTATCTCATGACCGTATCTCGATCCTAACAGGACAAATACATACACTAACCGCAAAAACCACCAAATGACAACAGAAAAATCAACATTTCTTGCAGGTAAAAACATGAAGGCAATGAATGGTTTATGCGGGCAGAAATATACTATGTACAAATGGATACATGATAAATAATACTGACTGTACAAAATGCAATAAATTATGAATAGTGGGGTACACTTACATGTTGGAAAAACAAGCAAATAATGCATGATAATAAATGCTAAAATGGAGTAAATCGAGAGTTCCATGCCTGAAGGTACTATCGATACAGATAGAAAGAAGATAGGGTTCCATGCCTGAAGGTACTATCGATACAGATAGGAAGAAGATAGGGTTCCATGCCTGAAGGTACTATCGATACAGATAGGAAGAAGATAGGGTTCCATGCCTGAAGGTACTATCGATACAGATAGGAAGAAGATAGGGTTCCATGCCTGAAGGTACTATCGATACAGATAGGAAGAAGATAGGGTTCCATGCCTGAAGGTACTATCGATACAGATAGGAAGAAGATAGGGTTCCATGCCTGAAGGTACTATCGATACAGATAGGAAGAAGATAGGGTTCCATGCCTGAAGGTACTATCGATACAGATAGGAAGAAGATAGGGTTCCATGCCTGAAGGTACTATCGATACAGATAGGAAGAAGATAGGGTTCCATGCCTGAAGGTACTATCGATACAGATAGGAAGAAGATAGGGTTCCATGCCTGAAGGTACTATCGATACAGATAGGAAGAAGATAGGGTTCCATGCCTGAAGGTACTATCGATACAGATAGGAAGAAGATAGGGTTCCATGCCTGAAGGTACTATCGATACAGATAGAAATAAGAGAGATACTACGTTCTGGAAGGGATCCCTCGAAATAATGGACTCTTCTACTCCAGTATGGTGCATGCGTGTCTGCACTGCGACAAAATTCAGCAGCACATGACGCACGATAACGACATTAGGTCCTTTTCATAGTATTAACAGTTTCCACTATGAAGCGAACATCGCCGTTGGTTACGTTTCAACGTCTTCACCTTTCATTGCCGACTGTGCTGAAAGCTGAAAGACTGTATACACGAGGGTGGCCGTCAGACTATGCATAATAAATTATGTACATTATAATTATGCATAATAAATTATGTGGCACGTTAAGTCAGTCTGTCTGTCTGTCCATTTTCTGTCCTATCGTCTGTCTGCCTGTTTATTTGTTGAGACCGTGGTATGTCTCGTTCAACCACTGACACGAGAAACATGTTGAGCATAAAAAAAGCAGATGAACACTACTTAGAAACGCACCTTTAGTGTAACAAACAACGAAAGACTATGA
>JACVVK020000472.1:357500-487500 GCA_018292915.2 Batillaria attramentaria | reverse complement strand
GTTTAGGTCTCTCCCTCCACGTCCATCAACAGATCCACCACGACCACCACCACCACCACCACCACGACCGTCATTTGTAGCGTTACCGGCGTCTGAAGGTCCGCCTTCACGCTGACTTCCACCAGCACGACCTCCAGCACCTCCAACATCACCTCCATCACCGCCACTTGTATTACGTCCGTCAGTTCCACCACCACCACCTCGACTGCTACCACCATGACTGTCTGTGCCTCCTCCACGACTATCCCCGCCACTACCTCCTCCTCCTGCTCCTCCTCCACCACCACCACCACCACCTCGTCCGCCGTCACCACTACGACCATCTTTTCCTCCACCAGCGCCTGCACCCCCAGTTCCGCTACCACCGCTGTGTCCTCCATGGCCACCACCACCACCACCACCACCTACGCCGCCTTTCCGGTCGTTACTGTCACCACGTCCGCCATTTCCTCGACCACCACGACCTCCATCCGCTCCGCCATCACCACCAGAGTTACCGTCCTTACCACCACGTCGACCGCCGCCTGCATTGCCCGCGCCACCTTCGGCGCTACCGCCGCTGCCGGTTCGTGAACCGGATGAGTCTGACGTCACACTGCATCTTCCGGTTCCGGAATCCGGGCTTACTCTGCCGGGTCCTCCTCCCGAACCTTCGGGGAATCAAGATACGTCATGAGATCTAGCATTTAGCCATGGCAAGGTTAATAATGTGAAGACGGTGGAAGCCACAAAGAGGCTTCGCAAACTACAAGAGGGTTCCAAAGCCTCACTCTACCTATGAGAACCGTGACTCGAGAATCTCCACACGCTGAATCATTCTGTCACCTGGAACCGTATCCGCAAAAGTACTTGGAACACGCTGTCTAGAGAACATGTACGGCTTGTGATTTGATTGATGACAAGACAATTCTTCCTAGCAAAGAAAAGATAAGAAAAGCAAATAGTGATTGCAGCAGCAAAACGTACTAATCAAAGAAGTATGTGAACTCTGCAAGGGAGACAACTGTACCTATATGGGAAGAGTAATCACTGGATCTATCAGTTCCAAGCACAGAAAAAAATGATTAGGGGGGGGGGGGGGGGGAGACTAAATGAATCTGAGAGACAACTATCATGCAGTATATCCCTCACAGCCCCACTGTACTGAACTACCCTGTTCTGAGAGCGTGCTACTTTGTAGTGATTGTTCTTGTCACGAAAAAGCGTGATTTTCGTGATTTTTGTATTTGGTAGGCCAAGGTGCATGCCAGGGGGGTAGCAAGAGGAGGCAAGCTGCCCGTGAAGCCGGGACTCATTGCGCAAGAGAGAGGCAAAGCTGACCTGAGTGGATTTGGGTGAAATGACATCCTGGCCTAAACAGAAAGTAGATGAGCATTGCTCCAGTGAGGCTGTGAAGCCTGGGGCTGACAGGGAATACAGAGGCATTTGAGGCTTTGTTTTGTTTGACCACAATGTTGTTGTATGGTAGACAAGTTCAAGGTCTTTACCTCCCTTCCCTGCCGCCAGTCTGGCTTTCCCATCTCGCTCTCGTCTCTCCTTCATCTCGTTCTGTTTGTTCTGGTCTTGTTCCTTCCCGCCGACGGTGTTGCCGTTGCCGCTGGCGTTGTCGTCGTCGTCGTCGTCTTCGTCGGTACTGTACTCGCTATCGCCCTCTTGCACGCTGGTCAGTTCCTGGCCCGACTGTTCGTACACCTTGCCGCTTTTGCTTTTCCTCCCTCGCTTCTTGAGGTTCTTCGCGTACGACTTCACTCCTGTAGAACCAAAGGTGGGAGGACGTTATAACTACAGATTGGTTTTGTTATCGTGCGTCAGGAAGGTGACGAAGGAGTGTTTGTATTCTGCTGGTGTGGTGTGGTGTGGTGTGGTGTGGTGTGGTGTGGTGTGGTGGTCAGAAAGGTAATGAGAGAAGCATTTGCATTCTGCTGGTGTGGTGTGGTGTGGTGTGGTGTGGTGTGGTGTGGTGTGGTGTGGTGTGGTGTGGTGTGGTGTGGTGTGGTGAGAAAGGTGATGAGGGAAGCATTTGCATTCTGCTGGTGTGGTGTGGTGTGGTGTGGTGTGGTGTGGTGTGGTGTGGTGTGGTGTGGTGGTCAGAAAGGTGATGAGAGAAGCACCTGTATTCTGCTGGTGTGGTGTGGTGTGGTGTGGTGTGGTGTGGTGTGGTGTGGTGTGGTGGGGTGGGGTGGGGTTGTGTGGAGTGTGGGCGGGGTGTGCTGTGCTGTGTTGTGGTGTAGTTGTCTTGTCTTCTCTTGTCTTGTCTTGTTAGGTTGGTTTGTTTTGGTTTGGGTTGTGTTGGGTGTGAGGTTTTGTCTGAGTTGCGTTGGTTTGGTTTGTAACAGTTCTGATCTGGTCATTTCGAACAATTTTGAATATACACTGCTGGTTTTAGGGACAAAAGTGAGGGATGGACATGCAAACGTTTACTACCTCTCTGTCACTTTAATTCATGGTCGTAATTTGACGAATTTTCGTTTTCACTTACCTTAACAGCTTCACCTCCATGGACTTTCGCATCTAATCCAATTACAAGGCAAGACAAGATTATACAAATTTGTTTTTGTTTTTTGGGTTTGTTTGTTGTTGTTTTTTTTCTTCTAATTTTGATGGGCAAAGATCTGGGCCCGTCTGTAGAACTCGAGGTTAATTTAACACACGGCTGTGACAAACCGCATTTATGGGGTTTTCATTGATTATGTGTTTGCCGTTTTCAAAATGTATTTTCATGTGTAGTGTTAACTAGTGTTTTAGACAGGTAGTACTGTACTGGAGTTTGTCCCAGTCTACCTGGCGTTTTCACGTGCGGGAAGGTGCCTATGCACGGCTATAGCGATTGCTTGAGTTTTACTCTGTACTAGAGACTGTGGTAACACAAGCAGACGTGAGTTGTTGTCAGCTTACGAAGTGAGCAATTGCGACAAAGATTGTGCGCAGTCCTACTATTGACCGGTGGAGGGAACAGGTCTCTTTTTTTCCCCACCCGGCTTTTGTGTTCCGTATGCCATAGCGCTACAGGTATGTTTGATTTTTGAATATTGTTTGTCTATTTCAAGACCAAGTGGATTGTTTGGTAACCCTATGGGTAACTTGATGCTATTATGATGTATATTTGATTTAGTTCTGAATGTTGCACTTCTCAAATGGTTATTTAAATGAGAGAATTTTTGGTAGAATGTTTTGAACTTCATTCTTGTGAGGAATCAGTTGTGAGAATATGGTTTGAGGTTGATGATGAGGATATAAGTTTGAACTGTTTGATATTGTATGGGTATTTGGTAACTGGAAGGTGAATTTGTTGATAATTTCTGATATCAATTCATAACTGGAACTTTTGAGATCGATGTCAGATGTTATTGTTGTTGAAATGGAACTTTGTTCAGGATCAAAGTTAGTTTATGGAGAAGAAATACTATCCGAGATAGTGGTAGTAATTACGGGTTAATATTGTACAGGAACGACGCCGGAGACCCGGTGAGCTGACCGCATTGTAATATGTCCGCCTGATCAGCGTACACGACACCATGTTTGTCTTCTATTGTCTGCCCCGTCGTTGTGGAGCTTGAAGCCAGCGACGTGTGTTTGTCTCCCTTGAGATCACGTGCAGCCATCCAGTCGAGCGCCGTGTCAAGGTGGAGCTATCCCTGAGTCTGATGGGGTACACCATCCTCAGCGTATTATTTGTGAAGGTGTCTGCGGTCCAGCATTATTCAAGTCACTTCCAGAAGAAGTGCTTCCCTTCACTCATTCCAGGAGAAGGTGAGAAGATTTGAATCGCCCGGAATTCCCAGAGGAATCGTCTGGACTCGTGTATATATTCTCTATTCAAGACCAACAAGTCTTCTCCCAGTCTGCAGCATCATTTTGACCAAGCTTGTTGAGTTCTGCTTGTTTATGTCACTTTATTCATTTCACATCTAATTGTGCATAGTAGTGGTTTTGTCCGCGTTGTAGTATATTTTGTATCCAGGCACATATCCTTTGAATAACCGATGTGCTGGTGAATTTGGAGGCTTCTGTTTTTCAGCTGTGAATGTAGTTAAGCTTTAAATCTACTTATTAATTCATGTGATTGTTTGATTGTTTTCGTGTATAAAAGGTCTCAGTCAAAAGTATAACTATTTGCTTGTGTGTATGAAAGGGAGTGGATGACGTTTGCATGCGTGCCTTTCTGAATGTCTGTGATGTGAAAGCGGAGTGAAAGTGTGAGACCGCCTTACGTTACAGTGGTGACCCCGTTTACGTCCCCTTTCATTTCAGTTCATTTTTGAAAAAAAAAAAAAAAATTACTCGTGTTTCGTTTAGTTGTTTAGTTGGTTTTGGAAAAAAAAAAAAAAGACTCTCTCTTCTCTGCCTACTACGTTCAGTCTGAATGTTTGTTAGTTGTTAGTTCCCGCCTCCAGGTGTGCGGGGTGGAGGCAATTTTTTTTAAGTGTTAGGTTCGCTTCCACGAGGGCCGAGTCTATTTTCCTGCCTGTTTGTACTATCCTCTTACTCTTTGCTACCTGTCCTGTTTAGTTTTTTGGATCTCTTCCATTCTATAGCGCCTTACTCCCTTTGTGTAGATTTGTGTAGTACTGGGGCCTTTTATGTTTTAAATTGTCACAGCCAGTGATTTATTTTGTGTTTGTGTGTGTGTGCATATTTTAGAAACAGTGATTCATTATTATTTTACGTTAAATATTTTTTTTTGAAGTAGGAAGAAAACAAACTTAGAAGCTTTATTTACTTATATTTTGTGTGTGTGCGCATTGTGGCTGATTAATATTTTTATTCTCTAAGTGTAGTTTTGTATTGTGTTGTGTAAAAAGTGAATTGATTTTTCTACTTTGCATTTGTATAATCACTCGGTGATATTTGGTGGATTTTAATCTACTCTGCATTTGTTTTGTCACTCAGTGATACTTTGTCTATTTGTATCCTACCTGGTAATTGTATTATCAGTCAGCATGACTGACGTACAGGTCGAAAGGTTTGACATGTACATGGCACAAGGCCAAAAGTTAGGTCACACTGGTCAGGACCTAGAGAAGTACATTGAAAAATGTCTTGAGAGAGATGAGAGAGCATTGGAAAGAGAAAAGGAAAAAGAAAGACAAGAAAGAGAAAAGGAAAAAGAAAGACAAGAAAGAGAGAAAAAGATGGAGATCGAAAAAGAATTACAAATAGAAGAGTCAAAGAGACTAGCTGAAGAGAAAAAGATGGAGCTAGAGTCAAAGAGATTAGCTGAAGAAAAAAAGATGGAATTTGAGCTCAAGAAACAGGAGTTGGATATTAAGGCACTAGAGATAAAGAAATCTGAGGACTCAGGTGATTTCAGTACTCAGGCTTCGAACCGTGGTGGTCACCATGGCAGTTCTAAACCATTCAACTTTCCTAAATTGCCCACATATAAGGAAAGTATTGACTCTATCGATGCATTTCTGTACCGTTTTGAAACTCATGCAGAGGCTTTGAATTGGCCCAGGGAAAAATGGCCAGTGTTCCTTAGTGCAGTTTTGGAAGGCACAGCACTCAGTCTGTATCATGGTTTGTGTGCGTCTGGCAAAGTTGAGTACGAGGTTCTGAAACAATGCCTTCTCACTAAATTTCAATGCAGCGCCGAAGGGTTTCGTGAGAAATTCAGATCTTGTCGCCCAGAGGCTGAGGAGTCTTTCAAGTCGTACGGTACGCGAATGACTCACTTACTACAGCGGTGGATTGAATTGTCTGACACTGCTCATGATTATGATTCGTTGTTTGACATGATTTTGTGCGAGCAAATTTTGCAAAGCGTTTCCAAAGATTTGGCAGTCTTTTTGCGCGAGCGAAATTTGAAAACATCGAAACAGCTGCTTGAGCATGCCGAGAGCTACCGACTAGCTCGACCAAACAAAAACCTCGCGAGAAAAGCGGATGCGGGTCTAGCTGCGTCAGTAGCCGTCCCACCACTCAAAGATGAGAAGAAACACGGGAACAATCGGTACCGTGGTGGAAGAGGCAAGTCGCAAAATCTTCGCGGTAGTTACCAGAGTGGAAACTATAGCGGAAGCGATTCAGGTGGTTACTCTAATGACCAGAGTCAGCGGGGAGCCGCGTACACCCCTCGTAGAGGTCAAGGGCCGCGTGGTTCTCGAGGTCGTGGACAGTACCACGTGACTTACGGACAACAACAGCAACAGAACACAACTGACGGACAGATGGACGGACAAAGCACGAACGTACTGACATGTTACAAGTGTCAAGGAAAAGGACACACTAAAAGACAATGTCCGAGTACGACATTTTACCCCCCAGTGAACTCAAACGCACAGAGCGCAAATTTGTCAGTTTTGTGTTCAGCTGCTGACGTTTTGAGTAAGCTGAAACTAGAGCAGGGAAACTGTAATGGCTTTAACTGTTCAGTGCTTCGTGACACAGGAGCTACAACAGCAGGTGTGCGCAAAGAATTGGTCCAGCCACACCAATACTTAGGTCGGGATCAGTGGGTCATTTCTTTCGGAGGAAAGTCCGAATGTTTTCCTCTGGCCTTAGTTGACGTTGACACTGACTGTTACAAGGGACCACTTGAGTGTTGCGTGATTGACGATCCTGTGGTTGATCTGATCGTGGGGAATGTTCAGGGTGCGTCAGAGGTAACAGGCATTGTTGGAAATGTGCAATGTGCAGCAGTTATGACACGCTCTATTGCAAAGAAAGAGAAGTTGGCTCTAAAACCTCTCGCAGCTCCTATCCCTCAATTGTCAGTGACAAAAGATGATCTGTGCAAGTTTCAGCGCGAGGATGACTCACTGAAACCTTTGTTCGAACTCGCACGCACAGGAGAGAAGAAAACTCTAGGTGCAAATTCTTTCTTCTTTGTCATTGAAGAAGGCGTGTTGAAAAGATACTTCTACAAATCTTCCAAAGATTGTAGTGGAGAGGCACTGCCACAGATAGTAGTCCCAAAGACATTGAGACAGACAGTACTGACAACATCGCATGACGGGCTGTTAGCAGGACACTGTGGGATCAGACGTACTGTAAACAAAATACAGCAGCGATTCTTTTGGCCAGGCTTATCCAGAGATGCCCAAATGTTTGTACAAACATGCGACATTTGTCAGAAGGCAGAGCATAGGAGTAGAACACCTCCCATCCCACTCGAGTTCATGCCTCGCATTCAGGAACCGTTCAAGCGAGTAGCCATTGACATAGTTGGTCCGATCAATCCCCCGACTGAGGAAAAACACAGATACCTGTTGACACTCATTGACGTAGCAACTAGGTTTCCGGAAGCAATCCCCCTGAGAAACATCGACACAGTCTCGGTAGTCGAAGCTCTTTTCTCGATTTTTGCACGTTTGGGAATCCCCGAAGAAATTCTGTCAGATAGAGGTTCTCAGTTCACTTCGGAGATGATGGCAGAGTTCCGTAGATTACTGTCTATCAAAGGGGTACACACTTCACCATATCATGCCCAAGCGAACGGGATGGTCGAACGTTTTCATGCAACGTTGAAAGCTATGTTGAAAAAGCTCATGGTGAAACAACCACGCCAATGGCACAGGTACATACCAGCTCTATTGTTTGCGTGCCGGGAAAGCCAAAACGAAAGTACGGGCTTCTCCCCTTTCGAGCTCTTGTTTGGCAGAAGACCTAGAGGTCCGATGGATCTGCTAGCTGACTCTATGCTAGAGAAATCGTCATCTGATGAAGAAAAGACAGTGTGTCAGCACCTAGTTGATCTTAAAACGATCATTGCAGACACGTGTCAACTCGCTCATGATGAGGTTGACAAGGCTAGGATTAAGCAGAAAGTCTATCATGACAGAAAAGCCAGAGAACAGAAAGTTTGATGTCGGTGACGAAGTTCTGGTCATGTCCCCTACCGCATCTAATAAGCTTGATTTGCATTGGCACGGTCCTTTCAGAGTCACAGAACTAGTCGGTCATGACTATCGAGTTGACATCGGAAAAGGAACGAAAGTCTACCACGCGAACATGCTGAAAGCGTACAGGAACCGTGAGAAAGTGATCTCTCAAATCAGTTCGGTCGGTACAGCGATACCTTTCGATCAGATTCTAGGTCACGAATGGCAGAGCATCGCGACACCGCATACACCACGTGTAGAGACAGCAGAGTCGCCCACTCAAACAGCATGCGCTAACATCGCAGTGATACCTGACGAAACATGCGATGACGACACACTAAGTCCGACTTTGTGTCCACCTCCACATGACAAAACAGAATCGATAAACGACATTCGGTTCGATGAGACTCTGTCTCCGAAGCAAGTCTCAGAGATGAAAGCGGTCTTTCAGGATTTTCAGGAAATGTTAACTGCAGACCCAGGTGACTATAGAGGTTCAGTTGTTCATGAAATACGAACTACCACTGATGAACCAGTCCGGCAAAAACAATATCCGCTACCTTTTGCATCTAAACAAGCGATCATTGAAGAGGTCAAAAATATGTTGGCACTTGGAGTGATCGAACCGTCGACTTCACCATACTGCTCACCGATCGTGATCGTGCGAAAGCCAGATGGAACGATGCGTTTTTGTTTAGACTACAGAAAGCTGAACAATGTTACAGTTTTTGATGCGGAACCGATCCCTGATGTCGAGGAGATTTTCACGCGACTGTCGGACAAACTCTTCTTGACGAAGATTGACCTTTCAAAAGGGTACTGGCAAATTCTAGTGAAACCAGAAGATCGCCCGAAAACTGCGTTCCAGTCTCCGCTAGGTTTGTTTCAGTGGGTCAGAATGCCGTTCGGGTTGATTTCAGCACCCATGACGTTTGCGCGGATGATGAGATCAGTACTTGGAGAAGACGCGACAAATTTCTTTGACGACATTCTTGTCGGTAGTCGCTCGTGGAATCTTCATTTGGAAGATGTTCGGATTGTCCTTCAGAAACTTCAGTCAGCGGGTCTGACCGCTCGACCGACGAAAATTCATTCAGGCTTTCAGAAACTTGAATTTCTCGGACATGTCGTTGGTCGCGGTTGTCTCCAACCTACGGAGGAGAAAGTGAAGAAAATCTTGGCAATTCCGACTCCCACTTCAAAGCGCCAAGTTCGGTCATTACTCGGTTTGATAGGGTACTATCGCCGGTATGTCCCCAACTTCGCCACACTCACAGCGCCAATGACAGATTTGTTAGCGGGAAAAGCTAAGAAAGCACTGAAATGGACGGATCAGTGTGAGAGTGCACTGAAAGAAATTCAGAGAATTTTGTCTTCTGAACCCGTTTTGCTGCTACCTGACTTGACTCTCCCTTTTGTCGTTCGTACGGACGCTAGTTCGACAGGAATAGGAGGAGTGCTGATGCAGGATCGTGATGAGGAATTACATCCGGTCTGTTTCGTGAGTAGGAAACTGCTACCGCGAGAGACTAGGTACAGTACGATTGAACGCGAGTGTCTCGGCATTGTTTGGACTTTGTCTAAACTGCAAAGATACTTGTGGGGTCAGTCCTTTGTACTTCAGACAGATCATAGGCCGCTACAATATCTGCTGAAAGGAAAGTTTCAGAATGCCAGGATCATGAGGTGGGCTTTAACTCTACAGGAATTTGTGTTTGAAATTGAAGCCATTCCAGGTACTCAGAATGTTTTCGCAGATTTGTTGTCACGTTCTGACTGTGATCAAGTCGTTCAGGGTATTCAGTAGTATCCTTTCTGAGCATCGTGAGATTAGACAGAAAAAAAAGAAACTCGGTCGTTCTTTTTTTTACCCCGAGAGGGGGGAACTGTGACAAACCGCATTTGTGGGGTTTTCATTGATTATGTGTTTGCCGTTTTCAAAAATGTATTTTCATGTGTAGTGTTAACTAGTGTTTTAGACAGGTAGTACTGTACTGGAGTTTGTCCCAGTCTACCTGGCGTTTTCACGTGCGGGAAGGTGCCTATGCACGGCTATAGCGATTGCTTGAGTTTTACTCTGTACTAGAGACTGTGGTAACACAAGCAGACGTGAGTTGTTGTCAGCTTACGAAGTGAGCAATTGCGACAAAGATTGTGCGCAGTCCTACTATTGACCGGTGGAGGGAACAGGTCTCTTTTTTTCCCCACCCGGCTTTTGTGTTCCGTATGCCATAGCGCTACAGGTATGTTTGATTTTTGAATATTGTTTGTCTATTTCAAGACCAAGTGGATTGTTTGGTAACCCTATGGGTAACTTGATGCTATTATGATGTATATTTGATTTAGTTCTGAATGTTGCACTTCTCAAATGGTTATTTAAATGAGAGAATTTTTGGTAGAATGTTTTGAACTTCATTCTTGTGAGGAATCAGTTGTGAGAATATGGTTTGAGGTTGATGATGAGGATATAAGTTTGAACTGTTTGATATTGTATGGGTACTTTGGTAACTGGAAGGTGAATTTGTTGATAATTTCTGATATCAATTCATAACTGGAACTTTTGAGATCGATGTCAGATGTTATTGTTGTTGAAATGGAACTTTGTTCAGGATCAAAGTTAGTTTATGGAGAAGAAATACTATCCGAGATAGTGGTAGTAATTACGGGTTAATATTGTACAGGAACGACGCCGGAGACCCGGTGAGCTGACCGCATTGTAATATGTCCGCCTGATCAGCGTACACGACACCATGTTTGTCTTCTATTGTCTGCCCCGTCGTTGTGGAGCTTGAAGCCAGCGACGTGTGTTTGTCTCCCTTGAGATCACGTGCAGCCATCCAGTCGAGCGCCGTGTCAAGGTGGAGCTATCCCTGAGTCTGATGGGGTACACCATCCTCAGCGTATTATTTGTGAAGGTGTCTGCGGTCCAGCATTATTCAAGTCACTTCCAGAAGAAGTGCTTCCCTTCACTCATTCCAGGAGAAGGTGAGAAGATTTGAATCGCCCGGAATTCCCAGAGGAATCGTCTGGACTCGTGTATATATTCTCTATTCAAGACCAACAAGTCTTCTCCCAGTCTGCAGCATCATTTTGACCAAGCTTGTTGAGTTCTGCTTGTTTATGTCACTTTATTCATTTCACATCTAATTGTGCATAGTAGTGGTTTTGTCCGCGTTGTAGTATATTTTGTATCCAGGCACATATCCTTTGAATAACCGATGTGCTGGTGAATTTGGAGGCTTCTGTTTTTCAGCTGTGAATGTAGTTAAGCTTTAAATCTACTTATTAATTCATGTGATTGTTTGATTGTTTTCGTGTATAAAAGGTCTCAGTCAAAAGTATAACTATTTGCTTGTGTGTATGAAAGGGAGTGGATGACGTTTGCATGCGTGCCTTTCTGAATGTCTGTGATGTGAAAGCGGAGTGAAAGTGTGAGACCGCCTTACGTTACAACGGCTACGGGCCTAACCAAGACTAGGACAAAAGAAACCCCAATACAAAATTAAATTTTTAAAAAAAGTGACGAAAGAAAGACAAAAATCCTTCTATAACGGCATAGGCACCTTGCTGGAATGGACCCGCTTCCTGATCACAACAAAAAAATTTAACCCTAGAGCTAGTTTAATTCGAGGTTAGACTCTAAGCCAGGGCTAAACTCCCTAACCCCGACTTTTACATGCGGACCCAGATCAGTAAGATTCTGCCCACCTGTCATTTCCTCTGCTTACCTGCCATTTTCTTGATCTTGCCCTGCATTTTCGTGGAGGTCGTGGCGAGGTCTCCCTTCTCGGTCAGCTCAGTCGATTCCTTCACGTCCTTGCGTCCGAACTGTTTCTGGAAGTCTCTCTCTTCCTTCTGCACAGAAACATGTCATTGCTGATGTGGATCACCTACGTCATAACAGCCATTGTGCGATCTGCCGTGAACAAGGTGTCCTATCGATTTCTGTGTCGGGTACCTGACAAGTGGAGTCGCAATTCACGAAATTTTCGTTTGCGATGACTATCTTGCCTTCTGCATAATAATAATAATATTGTCAATATTTATATAGCGCTGTAACGTATCAACGTGTAATAGTCCAAAGCGCTTACATATAAAATAAGATAACAAGTGAAGAGGACGAAATATATACAAAAATATACAGAGCCATAGGTACACGGCCTAGGCGCATCGACACGTACATACTGAGAACATGACGACACTGTTAAGTGGTGATCAGGGATGAAAACAGACGGGTTTTAAGGGAGGCTGACTGCTGGAGAGAATGGGGTGGGGGTGGGGGAGGGGTGTAGAATTCCAGGCTAAAGGACCAGCGTTGGAGAAGTTTCCAGTGCCAGCAGTGCATACACAAAAGTGTATGTTAACCTTCTGTATGCTAAGGTCATCATTTGGGGCGCTTGTGTTCACAGTGCTTGGCTAAAGAGGTCCGATTTACGGGATCTCCTGTTTTCTATTTTTCTCCTCTGTCATGACATCCTTAAGTGAGAGACGAAAAACAGCATTACCTAACGGGATTCTACCAGTCAAAGGGAATAACCATCTGTTAGTATGCTACTGGAGAAAACGAACTCTGGCGGGGAAAATTCTGGAAATTCGTCAATTATTATCCACCTTTCCTGTTATTATCCACCTTTACCACTTATTTTCAAAGTCCTTTCTCTAATCCCCCTTATGTTCCACTGGAAGTAAGTTAACTGTTTAGTTCAGCGACTTCGCCGGATTATTACCTCCCATCCGACAGATCACACTCATTAGCCCGGGCAAAGAAAGGGACTATGACAACCAGTAAAGCTACTAACACCTACCTCCTTCCTCTTCTTATCGTAGTAGCCGGCCCCCTTGCCTCCCTGGCCATCAGCTTCGTCTTCCTGATACACCATAGCGAAAGCCAGCAAATTAATAACAGGGTACGTGTGTATCTGTTTGTCTTGTGTGTGGGGGGGGGGGGGGAGAGGGGAAGGGGTGTCACTGATTTTCTATAAAAGTCAAAGAAAAAACCTAGACATGAGGTTGAGTATGTAACGGTTTTTTTTTTTTTTGTGGGTTTTTTTTTGGGTTTTTTTTTTGTTTTTTTGGTTTTTTTTTTTGGGGGGGGGGGGGCTTTTTTAAAACTTTTCAAAAACCTTTGGAACACGTACTTTTCGAAAACCTATTTAAACTTTTCAAAAACCTTTTAAGAACTGTTCAGAAACCTGTAGTAAACTTTTCAAAACCCTTTTAAAAACTTTTCAAAAACCTTTTAAGAACTGTTCAAAAGCCTTTTAAAAACTTTTCAAAGAACTTTTTAAAACTTTTTGGTTTTGTTGTTGTTGTTGTTGTTTGTGGGGGAGGGGGGAGGGGGTGGGGGGGGTGGAGGATCCTTGAAAGAGAAATGATGTACATTTGTGAAGACGTTGTGACTGACCTCTAGGCCGCTGTCGGGCGATTCCTTGCCGTCCCTCTCTTTCCAGACTTTCACCACCTTTCCGTCGTCACCAATCACCCACACTCGACGCCGTTTGCTGCACACACACACACACACACACACACACACACACACACACACACACACACACATCGTGATACAGTGATGACATTGTCTGAAAGCCCATCTTCCTGCATATCATTATGCCGCTGTGTCCAAGGCTCGCTGAGTTCAAAGACCCCTCCCCCCCGGTAACCCTAACCTTAACCTCTCTCTTACGTGCACGTGCAGTAACTCTAACCCTAAACCCTGACAAACACACTAACCATAAACCCTAACCATAAAACACTGATTCGGTGGAACACACACGCACGCACACATCAACAGGACTTTATTCTCTTATTCTTCACACAATACTATTCACACACACACACACACACACACACACACACACACACACACACACACACACACACACACACACACCTGAATCGTCTGTGCGGGGCGTCGTAGGAAAGTCTGATACCGCTAGGTGTCACATCCCCACTCTCTCGGAATCCCGGCATGCCATTCATATCCTTCAGCCCACGTGACCGGCCTTCCATGATGGCAATAGTAACCTATCCAAAATGACAACATAAATATACCTTATAATATGATACTGGATGCAATTTCAAAAACTACCGAAAATACCGAAAAGAAAAAGTAAGAAACAGGTGGGTATCTCTCAAAAGCCAATTCAAAAGTCGCATTTTTTTTTTTTTACTTGCAATCTTCAGATCACTATAAGCCACTTGAAGCCACTACTACGCAATCTGAAGCGGTCTCGCGACTAGCAGGAAGGCCCACGCCTTACCTTATAGTGGCTTGAAGTGGCACCTACTGGTGTGCAGTGGCTTGTTCCTTTTAACCAGTCTTATCATATAACGGGCAGGGTCTGGTCTGGCTCCGGTTTTTAAGAGTTAGTGAGTACAGGTTATCGTTTCATAGTAATGTGTTTGGCAGCCTCAAATGTGACCCGTTCTCGCGAAAGGGACTGTAACTCGCGAATTAGGCCGAACGGCGCTACAGGCGAAAAGAGTGCCGGGGGTCAGTATGGCCGCCTTGTGAGTAGCCAACTTTAACTGCTGATATCTCTGTCAATTTTAGTAGTACAGCTTTCATTCTTATATTGAATTAAACTGCATAACCAGTACATTACAATGATGCACATATCTCAAAATTGATAAGTTTCACCTTATGGTCCCTTTTCTGAGAACGGGTCACAAATGTAGGTTGAGTTTCTATATTTGACATCATCTGTTTGTAATTTACACATAACATTGAACAAAACATAGCGCAGTTATGACATGAACAGACGGTTTCTTTTTGAGAATTATTCGTTTTGTGGTAGAAAATTAGAAATCGGAGAATTGTGTAAAACTGAAGGAGAAACGAGGAATTTGCACTTAGCTTTAAATTTACAGACAAATCAATTGTGTGTGTGTGTGTGTGTGTGTGTGTGTGTGTGTGTGTGTGTGTGTGTGTGTGTGTGTGTGTGTGTGTGTGTGTGTGTTTCTCCTAGCTTGCTTGTGTGCGCGTGTGTGCGTGTGCGTGTGTGATCCTTACCCCAGGAGGCAGACCTCCACGGGTGTTGACTTTGTCGTCCTCATCGGCCCTCCCATCATCCCCTGCGCGTTCCAGTTCCAACTTTTTGCGCAGCTCGTCATCTCGCCGCTTCTTCCGGTACAGGAGCCACGCGCAGATCATGGCGATGATGAGCAGGAGAAACAGCACGACGCCGATCACCCACAGCAGGCTTTCAGCAGCCTCCGCTGAACAAGAAGTACATGTATTTCAATACAATTCAATTCAATAATTCTTTATTGTCCTCAAGAGGAGGCAATTCGGTTGCGGCGTAAAAACAGACAACCACATACACAATATAACATGTCCCAATAGTTCAATCTGTAATATCACAACGATAACACGCACATACACACGCACGCCCACACACACACACACACACACACACACACACACACACACACGCACGCACGCACGCACACACACACACACTTCCTAATTGCCATGCTCTCATTTACAGGGACACGTGTTAAACGGGCTAACAAACTCAATCTTTGTTGAGGGTGGGTGGGTGTTTGGGGGTTTAAA
This sequence comes from Batillaria attramentaria, assembly GCA_018292915.2. Lineage (NCBI taxonomy): Eukaryota > Metazoa > Mollusca > Gastropoda > Batillariidae > Batillaria > Batillaria attramentaria. Next base: position 472,119 of record JACVVK020000472.1, on the reverse strand, counting down.
GTCCTTTTCCACCATATACGGGTGATATCAAAGACGGGGCAACGATGAAAAAGCCAGTACAAATATTTGGCCAAAGCCAGCACAAACATTTGGCCCCAGCCGGGATACAGAACTCACGACCCGAGCATTAGAAGTCCAACGCTCTACCATTCGGCCAACCCGGCTCCTCTCAATCAGTCTTTGTTGAGCCAACTTATGTGTTGGAACAGTTTTGCGTGAGTGCGCCTGTATACTCGAAATACTCTATCTTGATGATTAGTACAGCTCTTAATGCGATACAATGTTGTTTACACTTTGTGCGAACGGTCGAACATTCAAGTTCTACGACTGTTGTTATTGTGTGGTCGCCGCGTCATGTACCACGGGTTAAAATGTAGTAGTTAGCATAATTGGCATCGAAAAGCCTTTGCTGTGAGTTATAATGTAACAAGAGCCTCTGAAAACAAAGCGCACAAAATGTTTCCCTGGAAACAAAACAAAGAGACCAGTTGTTTATGTTTATTCAAAATAATTGCGCTAGTATCGCATTCTAACGTAAGAAATAAATAAACGTTGTTAAAATTCGGAATTCAATCAACAATTTACCACGTACCTTACATTTAGTGAGTCCTGGTAATTAATCCAACACGAAGAAAAAATAGCAAACACATTAAGTTCACACTTCTATGTGCTGTAGCAGACGTCGAACTTGGCAAGCTTCAGCGGTTTAGTCCGGCTGGAGATGGGATTAGTGGCACACCGAAACCTAGGTCTTTATCCCTGGCTGGGTCAAACAGAGCACATAACTACATAATCTTATCAAGTGTGCGAAAAGGAATTAACACCTGACATGAGGGTGCATGGTTTCAGTGTTATATTGATTGAACGAAGCGTGCTTTGAATCAAACGAAAGTTCTCGTATGTATAACCAGGTTGAGTGTACCTACGACGAGAACGCTGCACAACCCAGTTGTGAGTTTGCTTTCCTGATCGTGTTTTCACTGAACCGTGACATGCACTCTTTCACAGTGAAAGATTACGGCAGGTGATCACAATCTAGAACGTAGCAACTGCTGCGTGAAAGAAACATAAGTGTGGTTAATGCGATAAAGCGTTTGAACATTGACAGCCAACAAATCTATATACGCTTTGAAGGAGGAGAAGGACTCAGTGGTGTTGGGCGTGTTCATTATCAAGCACTCTTTGCTTCAACCCTGTTAGCAGTGTCATTACAAAACTTGTGAAATACAATTATGTTGTGTAAAGACAAATTCACACTTACTTGGACATGATCCTGGAAACAACAAAAAAACAAAAACAAAAAAAAAAACGTTTTGTCACATTTACATTCTTTTGCACTTTGTACGTAAAATTAACATTCTTTAGCACTTTGTACGTAAAATTAACATTCTTAGCACTTTGTACCTAAAATTAACATTCTTTAGCACTTTGTACGTAAAATTAACATTCTCTAGCACTTTGTGTGTAAAATTAACATTCTTTAGCACTTTGTGCGTAAAATTTACGGCTACACTTCAGTAATTTTGAAATCACTGCATGTCTTAGCTTCTACAAGAAAACGGTCTTTTCCTCAAACTTACTGATAAACAACAAAAAGTTTCCCGCGGCAAAACTAGATTTATGCGAATACTGTGGAACCGTATTCTTGTTCAAAATATTCAACGTCTTCTATTGACCACTGTTCACGAGTAAAGTGTTTCAACATTCAATACCGACAGTGTGCTTTACCTTACGGTAAACTGAATTATAACTTGATCGTTTTTATCCTGAACGCACCACCTTCCTCAAGAAAGTTTAAGTAATGGTTTGCGTAATATTTCAAAGACCCGAGTTCCCACCGCTAAATGTCGAACAGCAGTGTTTGCGAGTGACGTTTGAAGCACGCGAAAACTGAAACTTAGAAATTACAAAATCTGGACATTTTCATCAAATTAACCAAATAAATATAGGCAAACAAAGAAGCAACCCTTAAAACTATTTTGGAGACGTACCGGTGAGTGTGAGGTAGACACTGGCTCCTGGAGATGCGACATAAGTAGTATTCTGGTCATCCAAACATTGCTTCGGATACTGTGTGGCCACCAAGTTGATGCTGTCTATGATCTAAGAAACATGAGATTTGAGAACCAAACATTTAACAAGGTAACAAAGAAAAAAAACAAGCTTTCTGCTAAAACTTTCAAAACATTGTCACTTTCGGCGGTTGTTTTTCAAACCTTCCATTGCTGCTCCAAGTCCCCGCCAAATATTTGTGCTGGCCTTTTTCAAGTTGCCCCGTCTTTGATGTCACGTATACGTGGTGGAAAAAGACGTAAAGCTCCAAAAGAAACCTCCCACCCTCCCCATCCCCCGCCCCATCCTCCGTCCACCCATACACCCTACTCATGCAGGTTCGCCATGCCCATTGTGTTACCAGTTTTCAATGAGTATACAATGAGTTCTGGGGCGGTCGGTGGTCTAGTGGTTTAGAGATTTGTCACCAATGCGAGAGGTCGGGGGTTCGAGTCCCACTCGGGGCAAAGAATTTTTCCTTCTCGTATGTGACACCGTTCATTCGGGCCGATCGTCGGGGGTTCTCTCCGGGTACTCCGGCTTCCTCCCCCTCTGCTTTGGAAATGTTCAGCCCACCAAATGTGAAAAATAAACGCAATTCTAAATTCCGAAATTTAAACAGCTGAGCTGACCCTTCGCACCACGTGATTGTAATGTGTTTATGCCCAGTGTGTGAGAGAATGCGTGTGATTCACGTGAGCGTGCGTGTTGGTTTCAGTTCGCGGCGCTTTGAGCCGATTCATGAAACTGGGAAAAGCTCCTATACAATCCTCATCATCATTATTATTATTATTATTATTACAAAAACATTTTGAAGAAAGTGAACTCAATGGTCAACCATGCTGGTCTTGCACCTGCTTTCCAAACCGAGTCGAAGCCTATCCACGAATTATTCAACAGGCACTAACGCGGAGGATACCATGGGGAGGAAAACAACAATGATATAAATGATCAGTTCTTACCATGCACGTCGTCTGATAAGTGGTGGAATCGTCCACCGTGGCGTCGTTGTTGTAGAGGGTTAAGTAGGTCGTGGTGCCTTCCGTGATGTAGAACAGACAGCTAGCCTCTCCTCCAGCTACACACACACACACACACACACACACACACACACACACACACACACACACACACACACACACACACAATTTAATAGTGCTACTGCTGCTACGAGCGGGACAGGAACCAGTGGCCAAGCAGATCCTGCGGAGGAAGTGGGGCTGGATTGGACACACCCTCAGGAAGCCACCATCCAGCACCACACGCCAAGCCCTGACATGGAACCCGCAGGGGAAAAGGAAGAGAGGCCGGCCTCGCAACAGCTGGAGGGGGGACACTGAGGCAGAGCTATGCAAGCAGGGGACCAACTGGACTGGAGTGGCAAGAGCAGCCCAGAACCGAGTGCGATGGCAATGGGTCGTAGATGGCCTGTGCTCCACTTGGAGCCATGGGCCTAAGTAAGTAAGTAAGTAAGTAAGTAAGTAAGTAAGTAAGTAAGTACTGCTGCTACAACTTTAATGATATTACTAAGAGGAGTTTAACGAAGCCAAGCCTTCACTATAGGTTAGGGTAAACAGAAGGCAGTTGTGAGGCAGAGGAACAGATTCCCTAAAATCAGCTGATGCTTTATGATACTGAATTGTTGTTGTTGGTGGTGGTGGTGGTGGTGGTGGTGGTGGTGGCGGTGGTGGTGGTGGTGTTGACCTACCCGTGTAGGCTAGCGAGGTGTTACAGTTCATAGAAGAGTCGATGTTGTAGGAGAGTGTCTTGGAGTTGGCGCAGCCGTCCAGCGTGTCGCTAGAAGCACACACCTGAGTGCCGCCCTCAAACAGAGTGAAGGAATAGTAGCTCTGTAGAAAGGACGGGCAGGAGGATATCGATGTCGACAGCGTATCTGCGAAGCAACAATATGTAATAATGCATAACGCCTTCTTCAGGACAAAGTAAAAACTGGGTGATAATTCTATTTTCTTTCTCCATAAAGTAATGACAAAAGATAATTTTGCACCAATGTAGATGCTTTATCCCAGTTGCTTGGCTGAAAGCGCAGCCAACTGAACCCAACAAGCAAGACCATAAACACCTCAAATCTTTAACGGTGTATCAAACGAAAACTGCCTAGTCCAAGGGCATAACTCATATGTGACCTGTAAGAAAGGTGACTCAAGTGTGACCTGTAAGAAAGGTGACTCAAGTGTGACCTGTAAGAAAGGTGACTCAAAAGGCAAACGTCACAGGGTGGTGTTTACAGCGAAGGTGCATGGTCTCTGAGAACACGCCCAACCAAAACACTTTTTTGGAACCTTCACAAAAATTCTGCAACCTTGATCTTCAGAAGGCCAAAACTGTTTAAAATAACTTTTAATTATCTGCAATCATGGACGAGTCAAAATCGTCATCACCATCATTATCATCGTGTGGGTGGGGGGCGGATGGGTGTTTGGGGGTTTAACGTCCTTTTCCATCAAACACAGGTGACATCAAAGAAGGGGCAACGATGAAAAAGCCTGCACAAACATTTGGCCCCAGCCGGGATTCGAACTCACGACCTGAGCAATGGAAGTACAACGCTCTACCATTCGGCCACCCCGGCTACCCGTATCATTGTGAATATATAAGCATGCTTTATACTTACTGTTTCTGAAGAGCACGCGGTAGGTTCCTGTCCCAGGGTTTGTGTTGGCGCACACTCCGTTGTAGTCACGGACAGAGAAAGGGAGGTACATCTTCACCTTCTCCCAGCCTGCGTACTGCAGTGGCACTGAAACACGCAAACAGCATCAGCTGCACGTTGGTTGTGCAGTCAGGAAGCATACACGCAAAGTCATCCCAGAAAGCCAAGATCCACTTCCGAGTACTACGCACAACTCGGCAAGGTTTCCTCCACTTTGTCTGAACGTTTCAACAACAACAAAATCAACTGCCAAATGCGGCTTCTGAAGTTTGGGTAATTGATATTAATACACCGTTCATTCGGGCCGATTGTTGGGGGGGTTCTCTCCGGGTACTCCGGCTTCCTCCCCCTCTGCTTTGGAAATGTTCAGCCCACCAAATTTGAAAAATAAATGCAATTCTAAATTCCGAAATTTAAACAGCTCAGCTGACCTTTCCCACCAAGTGATTGAAATGTGTTTATGTCCCGTGCGTGAGAGAATACGTGTGATTGACGTGAGCGTGCGTGTTGGGTTCAATACGCGGCGCTCTGAGCCGATTCGTGAAATTGGGTAAAGCGCCTATACAATACTTATTTATTATTATTATTATTATTATTATTGCTATACGTTTACAAAGTGTCACCAGTGGAAAATGGAGAATTTGAAGATGGTCCTTGGATTTCTGTGAGAACCGTATATTTCAGGGACTAGCAAGGTGCCGAGCGGAAGGATAATTATGTGAGGGAAGACTGACGTACATTGGAAACAATACTTGCTGCAACAACGGAAGGAATCTTTTCACGGCGAAAGACAGTTGCACAACAGCCCGGTTCTGGTGGTGGCCGATTCATTTTTGTTAAAGTTAACTGGCTACACTTCTCGTAAAGAAAACTAATACACGGTGTACAGCATCAACATGAATCCCACTATAAAGCGGAATGTCAAAACATACTTACCGGCGTAATCGTAAAAGTAATAGAGATCGTCAGTTACTTTGATGAAGTGCCAACAGAAATAAGCTTGGAAAGTCAAACTGAAGAACGTGAAGGAATTGGACCTGTGGAACGAAAGAAACTGTGTCAGATGTGAATACCTCACTGCTACACTGGTACATCTCCGAGCATAATTAAGGGAGCTGGGATAGCGAAACTAGTAATACAATACAATACAATACAATACAATACAATACAACGCGATGCGATGCGATGCGATGCGATACGATACGATACATTTAGTGCCCATTTTAAAACAGAAATTGCTCTTTTGCAGCACAGTCTGACAGTGTATAAAATAATAAATAAAAGCATTCAATTTAGAGAGAGAGAGAGAGAGAGAGAGAGAGCCAGACAGACAGACAGACAGACAGAGACACAGACAGACAGACAGACAGACAGAGATTTCACATTGAAAACGACGAAAACACTGTTAAAATCAACAGAACAACAGAACCGACAGTTAGCTAACCGACTGAATACGAACTGCAATGACGTGTACACTTACTCCATGATATAAGTGGATCCATTCTGCTGGTAGCACGTCAGGTCGAAGCTGCCAAACGTGTGAATGGAGTAGTTGCTGACCGTGGTGTTGGTGAAGGACAGCAAACCTTTGTAGGAATCTTCCCACGCTCCTCGAAGATCGTCAGGCAACGTGCAGGCGCTTGAGCCTGCAGAGAGCGTTCAGCCATACTTTGTATTTGTATTTCGTGTGTGTGTGTGTGTGTGTGTGTGTGTGTGTGTGTGTGTGTGTGTGTGTGTGTGTGTGTGTGTGTGTGTGTGTGTGTGTGTAGGGGGAAGGGGGGGGTGTTTGCGGGGAAGGGGGAAGGCCAAGGTCAAGGTCTGAAGTAGGCCTATTTACTGATTTTCCTCGTTTACATTCAGGGTTAAAAACCATCCAGAAGCGAACAGACCCATAAATCTTAAGTGCCGCCCCCTGCCCGCTGTATGATAAGACTGGTTAAAAGGCACAAGCCACTGCACACTAGCAGCAGCCACCTCAAACCACTATTACGCAAGGCGTGGGCCATCCCCGCTAGGCGTCAGACCGGTGCAGATTGCGTCAGTAGTGGCTTCAAGTGGCTTCCAATGATCTGATGATTTTAAATGAATATGTGATTTTTGCATGGGCCATTAATAGATATATATACAGTTGTGTACAGTTTGCAGATCTTCTCAGGGTTGGAGAGAGAGAGAGAGAGAGAGAGTGAGAGAGAGCACGTGAAAGAGCAAGAACATTATTATTGACGTAAGGATTGCGTCATAACCCTGACGTCATTTATTTTGTATTTTGTATTTCGTATTTCAAATGAATATGTGATTTTTGCATGGGCTATTAATAGATATATATATACAGTTGTGTACAGTTTGCAGATCTTCTCAGGGTTGGAGAGAGAGAGAGAGAGAGAGTGAGAGAGAGCACGTAAAAGAGCAAGAACATTATTATTGACGTAACCCTGACGTCATTTATTTTGTATTTTGTATTTCGTATTCCCCTGATGAAGGGCCCGCTGAGGGTCCGAAAATTTGGGCTCCATGTATTGTTGATAATAATAGTTGATCACAGTTCTGAAGGAGTGTATTTTCTAGTTATAAATATATATCGTAGTCTGTTTGTCACCGCGACGTGACCTTGGACAAAAGCGAACAAACAACGGGGTCCACCAAATACCTTAGCAAAAGAAAGTGTGTGGCTGTAAATCGAAGGGTTTTGGTTTGAATCCCCTATTGGACTGAACTGGTTAGGCCTACTAAATCGTGTTAAACGTCACCTGCAAACTAATGTTTTCGTAAACTGTATAAACGCTTTGTTTTTTTGTTTTTTTTTTGTTTGTTTTTTTTGCTGTCCCAACTCTTTGCCAGCTCCAGTGGTGTTCCTCCCAGGTCATGGGTGGAACCCACGGAGGACTCGGAAGCCGGGACAACTTTTATTGTGCATGATGATGGAGATGAGGATGATAGTAAGATGATGCTATGGAGGTCCATGTAGTTTGGGACTGCGGGACAGGGCCGCATTCCACGCTTCCTGTCATAAATATCCCGGCATTAACCAGGCCCGGGAAATACGGCACCTGCGGTGCCGGCCGTGTAATCATCCACATCATACGACATGTCATACTAAGGGAAGCACCTCCAAAGTCGCACCCGTGAAGTGGGTGAATCTCGGCTGTGTGGCAACAGCCTCCCCATTGGGCCCATAGCACACCCGCTCTGGGTAGGAGCCGACCTAGGTAGGAAAAATCCCGCTTGTCTCGGCTGGGACTCGAACCCGGGTCTCCCGGTCCATGGTCCGAAGTGCTAACCACTACACTACGGGAGCCGGTAAACGCTTTGTTTTAGATGAGTGAAAGCTTGCCATGTCTGCTGTAGCTTGTGCAGTTCCAAAATCCGTTTGATACTGATGCTTCAACTTCTTCAACCTGTCTCCCATACGTTTTACACCACCTGTACTGATATAGCAGCTGCATTTTACTTAGTCAATGTCATTGTTTTTCGTTGATGTATGTCTGTAGTTCTGTGTAAAAATGCCCCCCCCCCCCCAAAAAAAAAAAAAAAAAAAAAAGTAAAGGAAAAAAAACTAATGTTTTCGTGTAACAATGCAAAAACATGTCGTTTTATCAGGCCTGATTTTCTGTATCTTTTTAATTTCAATTTTGTCTTCATTTTTTTATGTAAGTGAAACTTTTTTTTTAATCCGTCATTTTAAATGCCATCGCGGGGGAGGGGGGGGGAAGGGAGGTGGGTGTTAGGGAGTTTAACGTCATTTTCCACCACGTATGGGTAATATCAAAGACGGAGCAACGCAAAAAACAGGCCAGCACAAATATTTGGCCCACGCCAGGTTGAAATGCCTTAACTAGTAAAACAAAAGACTAGGTATCGAAAGTAATAATAATAATAATAAGTAGTGTAAGTCTGAGTTAAATCAACATCATATATTACTAACCTTGTCCGAAAACAGCAACCATCAAAAGCACAATCAGTCCAAATCTGAACTCCATTTTGGTTTGTTTTTCATATGACATCTTTCGTAAGTTCAGAATTCCTCTTCCAGAGTTTCCCTTCCGGCTGTTTAGTGTACAATCTCGTGCGTCAGTGACAAAACTTTCAACCCCGCTAGCATATGGTTTTGATGGCAAACCACAAGCAAAACTGGTTTCCAAATTCCAACAGCTACTCCCGAAAGCACCCATTCTTGTCACTGTCAGCCATCTTGTATTGTCCAAGCGTTCAGTTCTTTGACTCAGGGTGTCGAAATTAAATGTGAGTAGGCGCCTAGCGCCGGTCAGTCATGGCGGCTGTTTGGTTTAGTCTACTGCCTTGGTTCCTATGTGTGCTGGATTACGCGTGCGAACAGAGGGTGAAGCTTGTACAGCAAATCGGATAAAGGAGCGGGATTAGCAGCCGCATGGCTCCTGTTCTACATGGGACACGATACACACCCAAGGACAGAGAGTGCGAGAGAGAGAGAGAGAGAGAGGGGGGGGGGGGGAGAGAGAGAGAGAAGGGGGTGGGGGAGCGTGAGGGGTTAGAGCCAAGAATGGGATAATCCATGGGTGGAATTTATGTACCGGTGTGTTTAAATGGCGTGGTATACCCAGTAAAGTGTGTTCGTGTGTAGTAGGAAGACAGTGTGTGTGTGTGTGTGTGTGTGTGTGTGTGTGTGTGTGTGTGTGTGTGTGTGTGTGTGCATGTGTGTGTGTGTGTGTGTGTGTGTGCGTGTGTGTGTGTGTGTGTGTGTGTGCGTGTGTGTGTGTGTGTAGGGACTTACTTTGACAGACACCTGAAAACAGACAAAAACATTATGTCACATATATATTCTGTAAAAGAGGGAGACAATGAGGCCTCACTTAAGCAAAATATATTGATAGAGATAAATATGTTTTAACTCCAACTGAGAAAGTGAGAGCACACTCACTACCGTCTGAACTTCGTCAAGGACGTTCACATTTTTCTCGATGCTTACAGAAATATACACATGCAAGATCTTTCCTAAACCATGTTCAGTGACTGAGTGAATTTTCAGGGCTGGGCTTAACGCCATAATAAAAATCAAGCATTCATATTTTGAAGAAATCTCTCATGAAATCTCCTTCGCTCGCAAACACTAAGACTGCTCAACAAGCATCAGCACTTATCAAACCGTGTTCAATTAATTAATAAGCGAGTGGGTGAGTGTTTGGGAGTTAAACGTCCTTTCATTCCCACCACGTATGGGTGATATCAAAGACAGGGCAACGAAAAAAAAAAAAAAAAAAAAAAGGCCAGCACAAATAATGGCCCACAAAAAGATGGCCCCAAGCGGGATTTGAATTCGAGATCCGAGCACTAAGGGTCCAACGCTCTACCATTCGGCTATCCCGGCTTCCCGTAATCAATAAGCAAAGGAAAACAAGGAGAAACTGACTTGTGAGAGACAGGTAGACATTGGCTCCTGGAGATGTAACACTGGTAGTAGTCTGAGTATCCTGACATTGTTTAGGATACTGTGTGGCTACCAGTGCGCTGTTGTCTATGATCCACCGGTTTTTGTTTTTTTTTTCCCCGCGCCGTGTATGTCAGTACGTCCGCAGAGTTACCTTTTGTTTGTTTGTTGAAGTTATGTCCCATTTGTTTATGTCCTGAAGAAGGCGTAAGCCGAAACGTCGACCTGTGCCGTCCTTTGTCAAAGTTAAGTGGTTTCTGTCCCTTTTATGTCGCTTTTATTTGCTTAACTTGTAACCACTTCGCAGTCATTACCGTTTCCGTTTCTGTCAAATGTTTAGTTCACGGAACTGACGTCTCTCTCTCTCTCTCTCTCTCTCTCTGTAACTCATCCATTTGAATGGGCCTGTGGCCTCTCAAATAAACTCATCAATCAATCAATCTCTCTCTGGGGAGCCAGGGTGGCCGAATGGTAGAGCGTTGGACTTTCAATGCTTGGGCCGAGAGTTCGAATCCCGGCCGCTGGGGCCAAATATTTGTGCTGGCCTTTTTCTCGTTGCCCCGTCGTTGATAACTCCCTTATGTGGGGGGAAAAGGACGTTAAACTCCTAAACACCCACCCACCCACCCTCTCTCTCTGCCTCTCTCTCTCTCTCTCCCCCTTCTTCCCCCACCCGGCCCCACCCCCAGTCACGTGGCTAATCGGTCGAGGTCGTAGAGGATCTAGTGTCATTGGTAGAACTTGGAGAGGGGAGAACCGGTGTACCAGGCCAGAATCTACCCCGTCCAGAATCTACCCCGCAGGAACTGGTCTAGGCCCAAATCTACCCGGGTAGAAACTGGACTAGGCCAGAAGCTACACCAGGTTTAAACTGGCCTAGTCCAGTTTCTACCCCCCCTGGCCCAGAATCTACCCCCTCCTGTTCTAGGCCAGTTTCTCTCCCCCTGGCCCCGAACAGTATATATACGTCTTTGATTACACTTTGAAATAATAGTATTGTCTCTAAAAATGGTTCGTGTAAGTTTTGTTCATGTTGAGAACGACGTTGAAGTGATCTGTGACGTGCACTGCCCGGTATCATTGACTCTTTCTACTGGGGAGATTAACATTGACACCTCAGGCGACGCGACCGTTGACACTCCGCCGGATGCTGGGCCGCCAGTTGACCATGACGACACTCAGCCGCCGGACAGGATTAGGCGATGGGATTGCGGCAAAGCAGACGCTTACGCAACTAATCTAGCCACGCGCGACGTTCAGGCTCTCAACGACCTCATTGACTCCAACGCCCATCCCAATGCGATCAACACTCGTCTAGTGTCAATCCTCCTTGACACCGCTCGAAACACCCTCGGCACGTGTAAGACACGCGCCAGCGGCGTCCGCGGCAGACCCAAAAACAAACAGGCTTGGTTCAATGAGGAGTGCATAAGATAGGTATAATATTCGCACGTAACGCTTTTCTCTTAATGTTTTCTCTACTACAGACTGCCAGGCGTCAAAAATCTCCCCATCGATGTTATCCTCGATTAGTATATCACAAGATGGTAGTCCCCGTTCTTCTGTACGGATGCGAAATATGGGGGCCACGAAAACCTAGCGCTCATAGAAAAGATGCACTCAAATTCATTCTTCGCTTAAACCGTAGCACTATGTCAGCCATGGTATACGGCGAGAGTGTATGTTGTACATATACATGTATCTTCTGTCATATCGTTCTGTGTATAATTATGTGGTCTTGGTTTGTATGATTTGTTTTGTATCCTCCATACCCCAAAAGGGGAAAAAGGAAATAAAACTCTTGAATCTTGAAATTGTCAATTTAGCTCAGTACAACGAATTCGAATTTAGCTCAGACCGGGGGGGGGGGGGGGGGGGGGGGGGGGGGTTAGATTCGGGGCCAGAGGGGTAGAAACTGGCCTAGGCCAGAAACTACCCGGGTTTAAACTGGCCTAGTCCAGTTTCTACCCGGGTAGATTCAGGGCCAGGGGTAGATTCTGGCCTGTTACACCGGCAACAATAACAACAAAACAGACAAAATAAAATGAAGTTTGGAGAAACAACTTTGTAGGACGGGGCCGTTCCTCCTTGTTTGTGGTTTACATGTGATCAGTTCTTCACACAAAAATACTCATACTTCTTTAGTCAAACCATTAGTTTTTCAAAACTACTCCTTTGTGATTACAACAATTTGAACCTGCGTAAATATTTCTGATGTGCTGTTTCCATTCTGGATTTTTTCCCCCCATCATTCTGGTCTTTTCTCATGACAATAATCTTAGTTTGTCATTATGTACATCATGTTTGTTTGTTTGTTGTTCTTTGTGATTTTATTGTCCCTTTGCGGAAATTCCTCCAGAAGAAGCGCGTCGCCGCAGTGCAGCGCCAACCAACCTACCTAGGAGAGTAACCACCAATGAGTAGCCCGGTAGCCAAGCGAAACCGGTACCACATATCATACGATGCTCGAACCCTGTGACTTTTTACGGCCATTCAATAGCGCAGAGGCTAAATCCGACGCGCTACCTATTAAAACACCGCTTTTGTAACTTCTCTTTTGTGTTTAAACGAAATTGAACCAGCATACATAATTTTTGATGTGATCTTTCCACTTTTGTTTCTTTTTATCAGCTAGTCTTTTCAGTCAAAATATATTATCACTTTTACATATATATCATAGTTTGTCACCCCTGAGTACCATACTGACTTGCACAGTCCGTCTTACATGAAAGCCATTCAGAACTCAGATGCAAAATATACACATCACTGAAAAAAATTCTGCATTCACTATGTGACGGTCAAATCAATATGTTTTAAGAGAGAGAAATAGTGACGATGCACTTGCATGCTTAGACCAAGTGGGTTTCTTTAACCATATTAATTATTATCATGTTACAGTTTTTACAGATCATTGTATACATGTACATATATATGCACAAAGTATATCCATAATTTCCTGTAAATAAAGAATTAGGCACTTGAGTGCAAGGTAAATTTAAGTACTGCATCTATCATTTGTGTGTGTGTGTGTGTGTGTGTGTGTGTGTATGTGCGCGCGCGCGCGCGTTCGTGACTGTGCATGAGTAAAACAAAAAGCAAAACAAAAACCAAGTACAAACAGCAGAGCACTATAGAAATGCAGTTTAATTTTTCAAACAAAAACTCTCTCTCTCTTTCTCTCTCTCTCTCTCTTAACTTTTTGTTAGTAAGTTAATAGTAGTTTTTAGCAACGGCAGGTATGAAAACTGACTACTTGACGTCAACTGCCTCTACCGTTGTACAATAAAGTTTCGTTGATTCACTGATTCATTGATTCTCTCTCTCTCTCTCTCTCTCTCTCTCTCTCAACCCACAACCAAAACATAAAGAATAGTTAAAGGAGCAGAGTAAAATTAAGGAATAAATGTATACAAAGGATGAGTGCGTACTACAAAGAAAATCTAACATAGCTCACTCTGAATACCCGTTTACACAGAAAGTAGAACTCACAAAATGCCAGAAGGGATACACATCCAAGCATATCATCAGGAATTGTTTGTGCCTTGGATTTAGTCTACATTGACCAGAATATCGTCAGCTGAGTGACTACAAAGTTCTACGCGCTGGTATTTGCATAAAAAGGAAAGTTATAATATATAGTTACAGAAAAATTCCTTTACATAAGCTGCAGGTGAATCTGACTACTTGCAGAAGCAAATTATCTCCCTGATTCCAGTAAACTGGGAACATTTAATTTATCCTCAAAAGTCTTATTCCATCAAAAGGCAAAGGAATTATCCCTGTATATACACATACAAGCACAGTACCTCAATCATTATATACAATCAGAAATTACATTCAAAAATTTTTAGCACCAATTTCATGGACCAAAAAAAAAAAAAAAAAACATTAGAAAAAAAATTGAAGCAACATCCACACAAGCATCAGGTCTCTTGCAAACAGTACTAGAAAGGCAAAATCAGTGTTACTGTACATGTCGTCTAAAACGAATACATACACTGTAATCTGAAGGAAAATTAATTCAAACCAGCATATACCATGTTCAGCCATAAGCAACATCAACTTTCTTCCATAAAGTCATGCATAAATGCAGATGCAAAGATGTCCAACCCAGCTGTTTAACAATATATAGATACATGTAAGTTATTAAAGGTAATTTAAGAATAGTACCTGAAATATTCACTGAGATACTGAACCACATGCTCCTCCTTGAAATTATGTGTATTGTAATTATGACATCATTCTTCAAGAAACATGAAAATGGAACAAAATATGTACATGCACATCAAAAAGTGAACTCCACAGAAACACCTCAGCTATATTTGCATAGTTCCAAGCATGAGTGACAGGCACGGAAAAAGATCTGTTAATTATACACATCTGAGCTGAAATGATCTATAAAATACTGTAAAGATTCAACCATATCAACATTTCTTTCTCCTTCAATTGCAGCTAAAGTAACAGTTGATGTAAGAACAACAGAAACATCATAATTATGTCTTCAGATGTGCCAACACTCAAAAGTGTCTGTCAGTACTATTTCACACAAATGTCAGTATTGTTCAGCACTTGTCACAGGGTCCATACAGGTCATGGAATCCTGGAAAAGTCATGGAATTTGGAAATAACTTTTCCAGGCCTGGAAAGTCATGAAATTATTTCAAGAGTCATGAAAAGTCATGGAATTTCGGAATTTAATGGAAGCTGTTTTGAGCCCAACAGTGAAACGGTCAGCTTGGTGATTACTTACACTAGTTACAGGACTGATCGCCAAAAATACCAACAAACTGCCTTCCCATAAGGCTAATGACGAACTCTGAACATTGGTCTTGCTGACTGCGATAACTTGGAAAAGCTCATAATTTCTACCCTCGCGTGTGTCAGTGTGAAAGAGGGCGAGGAAGGTGTCATGGAAAACAGGAGAGTTGGCCTGAAAAAGTCATGGAAAAGTCATGAATTTTTGAGACTGTGAACCTGTATGGACCCTGTGTTCAGCACTTGTCAGTATAACAAAAAACTACACAGAAGGCATACATCATGTATAGTTCCACCGCTAAAGTGTCTGTCAGTACTATTTCACACAAATGTCAGTATTGTTCAGCACTTGTCAGTATAACAAAAAACTACACAGAAGGCATACATCATGTATAGTTCCACCGCTAAAGTGTCTGTCAGTACTATTTCACACAAATGTCAGTATTGTTCAGCACTTGTCAGTATAACAAAAAACTACACAGAAGGCATACATCATGTATAGTTCCACCGCTAAAGTGTGAGAGTGACCACACACACACGCGTTGAGTAAATAAACCAAAAATGGAAGCAAAGCAATCCTAGCTTAGAGAAAATTGTATAGTTTCTAGATCTGACCCGTGTTGTTATTATCACAATTATTTATTATTTGTATCATTTCAATACCAATCACTGAACTCTGCAGGCAAAAGTCTGAATGACCAGATAATTATGTGGGGTTTCCTGTCAGAGTCAGCTGACTATAGGCAGAATTACCCATTTGTAAATGAACGGCAAACAGTCTGAGACCATATCAGCTCTTACTGGTACGTCACGCTGTCACTTGTGATATCTCAGTCAGAACTACAAGGTGGTGCACTCACACTAATTCTGTCATGTTTAGTTCATGCTCAGCTGTACACTATACTTTCTAACAATCCTTTTGAAATATTTCAAATTTTGTCTCCTCTGTATATTTTGCAACCAAACCATATTTCCATATTGAATCGAGTTATGTGCCATGTAAAATAATACGGCCAATCTGTACTAGTTGGCACCTCTTGTTAGGAGCTGCGTGCAGCAGCGGAAGTCTTTATCGTCGTCACTATCAACAACCCCTACAAAAATGGCAGTTGGTGAAAGGCCTATATCATGATTTCTACTGCTGTGTCCTTGTGGTCTCTCGAAGGTCGAAACCTGCCTGCTTCCAGACCTGCTCTCCAGCAATGTACGTGGCCTTGACCTCCAGTGCGTCGTTCAGCAGAATAAAGTCTGCGTCCGTTCCAAAGTCGAGTGTTCCCTTCTGGTCCGTGATGCCGAGCAGCTGGGCTGGGTGGAGGGAGGCCGCTTCTAGTGCCAACACTGGTCCACAGCCTGTAGACAGTTCAATGCTCGCAAGTTCTTACTTGCATTCTGACACTGAATTAGCCATCTAACAATATTTTCCTCCCCCGCTGCTTTGGAAATGTTCAGCCCACCAAATTTGAAAATAAATGCAATTCTAACTTCCGAAATTTAAATAGCTGAGCTGACCCTTCGCACCACGTGACTGTAATGTGTTTATGTCCAGTGTGTGAGAGAATTCATGTGACTCACGTGAGTGTGCATGATGGGTTCAGTTCATGCACAAGCTGTACACTACGCTTTGAGCCAATTCATGAAATTGGGTAAAGCGCCTATACAATACTCATCATTATTATTATTATTATTTTGAGTGACTTTTTTTTCTGTTGTGAGCCACTTCCAAAAACTATGAGTACTGTAGAAATAGAAACCTAGACTGGCAACATTCTGCATAAACAAACACAATCATCATCTAGATTTTACATTTATGGATAAAATATCTTTATATTATTTAAAGAAATTAGAAAAGAACTTAACGATACACACAGGTCTGCATATTAGGAAACTCTTCATCATCAAGGTAAACACACAATAATCTCAAATCAAATGTGTACTTACTTGTTGCCTTGACAAAATGGCGAACACAAACGTCCATCCTTGCAATGCTGAAAGGAGAGAAGGAAAAAAAAAAAAGATGACGAGGAGCTGTTGAAAAGGCAATGCCTCATTCAGTCTGATTCAGATACATACTGCTAGACATACATGTAACGCCCACCCGAGTCAGAACATGTTTGCACCGGTGTGCGCAGAGTATCTGTATCATACGCAAAATCAAAGGGAAATGTCTTAAACAAAGGCTGTGTAGGGGGTATTCATGTTCCTGATTCCAAAACAAAGGGGCGCAACAGCACTGACTTGCATGAGCTAGAAACAGTGCAGTTACTTCCCTTTCTGATTTTATCCCAACCCTGAGCACTGTCATATGGTAAGAGCAGGTGGGCGGTTGTTAGGGAGTTTAACGTCCTTTTCCACTGTGTATGGGTGATATCAAACACAGGGCAACGAGAAAAAGGCCAGCAAAAAGGCCCTAGCTAGGATTCGAACTCAAGCCAAGCAAAGCCCAACGCTCCTATCATATGTTAAAAAAGCCAAAGTGTCACAGATCTAGTACGCACATACGGCCCGTTTACCAGTTCATGTGTGGCAGACATGCAAAAAGGGAGGCATACTCAAGTCACTGTTATCAGAACAAAGACACGTCACGGTGACAGTGAGACAGCAAGTTGTATATTTATGTCAATGCGTAAATCATGAATCACAAAGATAAAGAAAAAAATCTACCAAAAGACTTACCTTCCTGCTAGTGTGTTTGTTCCAGCTAAGAGTGCCCGTCTGCCTTTTATCTCAACGCTCTGCTGAACAAAGTTGTACGTTCCTTCTGGCATTCCCATGGCCTGCATAGCGTCTGTTACTAGCACCAGACCTGTGGAAAAAAAAAATTGAAGAACGAATCTTAAGAGTTTGCTGTACACTCTGCCTTTTATTGTACAGTGCAGTGAGTGTCACTCACCGATTTACTGTGCACAGTCAATATGAACATACAAACAATAAGTTTCAATATGTGCAGAGAAAATCATATACATGCACACTCACATATATATATAGAAATGCATGCACACAATAGACTCATTTACCAACCCGCTCACTCGACAAACCATACTTTCCTCTCACAGCTTCCCCAGACAGTGTACATGCAGTGTACAAAGTACAGATTCACTACCAAAGAAACGAGACTAATGCATTCCAGTGAAGTAAATTAAAGAGTCCATGTAATGACAGATTTATTTTTCTTCTTCCTCTTCTTCTGTTTTTGGCCTATTTACATATTTATTGATTTGGTTGATGGTTATTTCGTTTATTGGTTTGGTAAGTGTAAACCTTTTCGATGAACACAATAGTGAATACAGTCAAATAATTCCACAGTCCATGAGATCATAGATTTTTTTTTTTTTTTTTTTTTGGGGGGGGGGGGGGGGGGGGCTTTTGTTTTTTTTTTTTTTGCTACTTATTTATGTAATCATTGATTTTGTTTATGGTTATTTTCTTTATTGGATGGGTAGGTGTAAACCTTTCGGATGAACACAATAAATGATTGCACAGTCCACGGGATCACAGAATCATTTTCTTTCTCTTATTTTTCTTTTTTTCCCCATGCCTACTTTACCTGTTTCATTTGAAAATGGGCATTTTCTTTCTTAACTCTTTTCCTATAGGAAATCGTGTGTCAGAAATTGCGCTCCGTCGTCAAAGAGTTAATCTGATAAGTTGATACCTTTTGGGTGAACTCGGTGTGCAATCCTCAGTGCTGCAGGGTGGGTGTGAATGCCATCCGAGATCAGCCCGTAGAAAATGGTTTTCTCGTGTGGAAGACGTTCACTGGTCAGCAGGCCGACCAGGTGAGGATCACGATGATGGAACTGTCACCATCACAAGATGTATAAGATAGAGAGAGAGAGACAGAGTATATAGCGAGAGTATCAACCAATTTTCGTGTGGTCCTCGAGCAATTACGCTCTCTTTCTCTCTCTCTCTCTCTCACTATCATTATCATCACAATAATTTATATACATGCAGAATTTTATCATCTCACTACTACCATACTGCTACTACTACTAAATACTGTATACACCTAATATTTCTAAGGTACCGGTATCAATCTTAAATGGGCTAATTCCATCTCTACTAAGCCAACTAATGTTTTGGAACAGTTTTGCTCCTGATCGTGCGTACACGCTTGTAATACTCTATCTTGATGATAAGTACAGCTCTGAATGCAATATACTGTTGTGAACACTTTGTGCGAGTGGTTGACATTCAAATTCTGTGACAGTTGTTGTTACACTACTGGAGTGCTCAGAGTGGTCGACATGTCATCTGTTGGCTCAGTGCCAGCATTACAGACGCTGTCACTGTCAAGGTGTCTAAGAGGTGTGATGATAGATACCACAAAAACAGAATGATCTGTGAGCATAAAAATGGTAGCGTTAGTCCAATTAACACAATTAATACCACATAAGCTATACAGGAACCCACTCCCCTGCTCAACTATTGTCTTCTAGCCAAGCCAGAGATGTGACAATTTTCAGGTCATACGCTCGCTCATACACCTACTACCTAAGTGCTTACGCAATGAATGTCCCTAGTAAAGTCAACTACACCTGTTATAAATCACATAATTTTTTTTTAAATGCATAAAAAAGCGTGTTAAAAATGTATGTATTCTGTTCGTTACCTCGTTTATTAGTGCACACAGATTATACCGTTGTCTGCCTATGATACACACACACGAAAAAAAAAGGTAGCTGAGAAAAATGAAAAGGAAGATGATGAAGGAAGGTAAAAAAACAAAACACGAGAAATGAAAATAAAACAAAACAAAATAAAAAAAGTTGCATAAAAAGGCCTTCTGAAAATGGTTTCTGTACCTAGCACAGTCAACCCACTTTCTGATTCCCTATTTTAAAAAAAAAAAAAAAAAATTCAGGTCGTTCCGACAGTGCATGTAAGCAGAGTGCAAAACATCCCCTGAAGACCAGCTACTCTCATCTGAATCCTGCATATGAATATTACACGGCCGGCACAGCAGGTGCCGTAGCTCCCGGGCCTGGTCATTTATGACAGGAAGGGTGGAATGCGGCCCTGTCCCGCAGTCCCAAACCACAGGGACCGCCATACCATCATCCTCATCTCCATCATCATGCATAATAAAAATTGCAGCAGAAACAAAACCCAGTTCACATGTGCGATATGAAATGTGGCTACACAAAGCAGGTTGGGTTCTTAATGGCACCAGCACTTACTGGCAACATGGCGTTGAACAGGTGGGTGATAAAGGATGCTCCGTGACCCACTGCTTCCTCTCCCTGCACCAAGTTCGCCATCGAATGACCTGCACATGCATAAAAAGTCATGAGCTGGTTTTCTCCCCTTTCTGGACAGGAACACGTACAGCCAAAACCACAAATATCAACTGTATCATAGACAGGGTACGTAGAAGTGGAAGGCTACAAGCAAGTCATCTTGATGTTTTAAAGGGGGTAATGCTAACATTTTTATGCTCACAGATCATTCTGAGCTCTTTTTGGGGTGTCTATCATCATACCACTTACACACCCGGACAGTGACAGCGTCTGCATTGCTGGCTACGATGGACACCTCTTAAACTGAAACAGCTTATATCTACAGTGTAGAAAAGCCTCACATTATATACTGATAGTGATGGTGGTGAGGGCGGAGGGGAGTACCCAGAGTGAACCCCCGACGGTCGGCCCGAATGAACGGTGCCACATACGAGAAAGAAACAATCTGCGCCCCCACGTGGGACTCACACCTGACCTCTCATATTGGTGAGAAAGTCTTAACCGCTAGACCACCGACCACCCAGTACTGAATAATAAAATCTTGACAGTACCTGTACCCACTCACCAGGTTATCAACATGTTCATCACTTTGCACACAAGACCAGACCTACCCACTGAGACTGTGATGCCACGAGAGACACATTCTCGTATGACCTCCTCAGACCGTTCGAGTTCTGGAGCGACTGTGATGATAGCAACGTTGTCCAGGCTGCCGTAGATGTCCAGCAGGTCCTGGAAGCCATTCTTGAAGCCAAGTATGTACACCTCTGGGTGAGCTCCCTTCTTCTCTCGGCTGATGAACGGCCCTTCCAGATGGATCCCTGAAACGGAAAGAAGAAGAGAATGAAACTCAGACAATCCAGCGAAGCCAGTTTTATCCAAGTAAGCTCCACAGAAAACTAGCACTTGCATACAGAAGAGGCCTAAAAATCTAGATACTGACAGCTATCAAGGTGCTTGGACAGAAAGAGTGTGTGTGTGGGGGGGGGGGGGGGGGGTGGGAGGGGGGGGGGTCTCATGACTGATGTGAAATGAGCCATCTGTGCAACTCGCTAACTATTGGAGTTGTAACTGTTGATGCGCACCAGGGCTGTGAGGTAAAGTGTATAGCATAATATAGTGACAAAGTGGCAAAAACCACAGGCGCGTGATCTGTTATGGTTGTCCATTGGCATGTTCCCCCAATTTTTTTTTTATTTTTTTTTGTAATCAGACTAAAATCTGTGCAGTTTGGTACATTTTGACATGATCTGAAAATGCTCCAGAGGAGGACACACTTTGGGGGGGGGGGGGGGGGGGGAGAAAAATGTTTAGAATAGAATTAAACTAAAATCAAAGCAATTTGGTGCAATTTGTCATGATTTCAAGTGCTTCAGAAGAGGAGACACACTTTTTTTAGAAGAGGAAAAGTTTCAGCCAAAGGTGGAAACCCCGAGAAAAGGTGGAAGAATTTATGCCCTGATGAATCTGTCCGACATGGCCATATAGGACTGATGCAATGTACAGGTTCGTCAATCACAGAAACTCACCAAGCACACCAGCACCTTTGGAACTGCCAGGGAACTTTTTCATCTGAGGAAGAATCTGCAACAACAGTAAGTTATAGACACCCATCATGGAATACAAAAACAAAAAAACAAAAAACAATTCTTGTTTCACATCATTGTATAAAACATCCCTTAGTACAATTTTAAATCAATTACCGTATTTTTTTTTATCAATATGGAAATTGCCTTTTCAGCCTGCTGAGAAGCTCATAAATGACTAAATATGAGGTAAGCTTCAGAATTGTTTTAGGTACATGTAAAAGATGTTTAAAAAGAATATCAATAAATATCAAACACAAACCGGGCTTGACATCTGTGGACACTACAATAGGACGAATGTCCTGACTGAGTGAGTTAGTTATTTAGGGCTAAACGCCGCGCAAGCAACAAAGACTAATTCGAGGCTAATGTCCTGACTGAGCGTACGGGACATCTGTCGATCTTCAGTACTGCAGGGCTGAGATTTAGCAAGCCCAGCTAAGGAGCCAGCTGGGCTCCTAACCTGGGAAGTTGAGGTTGCCAGAAAATTTTTAAGGTTCCCAGACCCTTTGATTGAAAATGTGGTCCTGTTTTAAATTGTATAACTATTGCAGCTAATAAACAAGAGAACTTTCAATAACAACACTGTTTCATTTTTGTGCACTCTCCTTCTGGCAACAATCTCTGTGTCCAACTGACCGGCTGCTCATGGTTTTTGATCGAATCAAGTTTAAACAAATTTGTGCTGATTACAGCGTGTGTCAAGAGTCCGTGTACAGGCACGGAATCTTTACCAGTGGCGGTAATTTTCAGGTCGCCAGCCGGGCGAATAGTACCGTAAATCGAGTTCGCCAGACACCATTTTTAGGGGCCATTGGCGAGTTGGCGAGCGTTAAAGCTCAGCGCTGGTACTGTCCACTGTTATACAGAAATAGATGACTCCACCCCTGTCAATCAAAAGCATCAAGTCCCCAGAATTCAGCCAGTCGCTTCCCGCAGCATAATGAGCACAACACAGGGCGTGGTCCAGCAAACATTGTTGCCAGACACTACGGCGAGGGAAGCACGTGTAGTTTGCCAGTCGCTTCCCGCAGCATAATGAGCACAACACAGGGCGTGGTCCAGCAAACATTGTTGCCAGACACTACGGCGAGGGAAGCACGTGTAGTTTGCCAGTCGCTTCCCGCAGCATAATGAGCACAACACAGGGCGTGGTCCAGCAAACATTGTTGCCAGACACTACAACGCGGGAAGCACGTGTAGTTTGAAATGACTGGAACATGAAAAGAAAGCAGTAAGTCCACTGATGTTATTTGAGCAAAAAGACCATAATGTCAATCTCTTTCATCTTGAAATCACCTCTTTTCCATACAATGATGTCACGTCACGGACATACTGTGTGTTGCCAATACAACGGAGAGTAAAGGGGCGGGGCTTTGGCCTTGGGAATGTTGAGTGGAGTCGTCTATTAGTAAATTCTACTATTACAGGATATGTGTCCGCTCTGGTAAGAATGTAATCAGACATTTAAAAAAAGAATCGGTCTATGACCGATGTCCTCCAACACAGATATATGCAGCTCTGCACAATTAAGTCAGACACACTGTGTGATAAATCTCCGGTGGCGAGGTGACGACCGTTGGGCAGAAGGATGTGACGCCATGTTCCAGCACGCCTTCCGCCACTTTGTACAGACCAGCCAGAATGTCAGCCTTCTCATCAGAAAAGTTCACACCAAAAGCCCCTTCAAAGACAAACCAGAATGAAGTGTGAGAATGATGAAAAGGACTGCCAGCATGCTAGAAGATCAGACCAGCGAAAAATTCAAAACAAGGACAACAGGCGGAAAGTGTGAGGGTAAAGTGTGTGAACACATTATTGCAGTCTCATGCAGGAAGATGGAGCAAAAACTGAAATGTGTATTACAAGTTTACTGTGGATTCAATTCAATTCAATTCAATTCAATTCTTTATTGTTTAGGCCATCGGCCCGTCACAAAGCAGATAATTTTACTGACGTACATGTACCGTGAAGTTACTTTAAATGTCATTAATACTTGAAAACGCAATACAAAGTATACAAAGGGATTACAAACACTGGAAGAAATCTATAATAATACGCTGTGTAACACACACACACACACACACACACACACACACACACACACACACACACACACACACACACACACACGATCCTCTCGCTCGTATGATCCCCTAGCTGAACACCATTGACGCTGACGCTCACACACACGCACCAGTGCACACACAAGCTCGCACATGCCGTGTGGCACACATACACACACATACTGATAAACTCACAATGTGACACAACGACGAAAGCCAACAATAACACCAACAGCAAATCGAGTCCTGGCTATCACTGGAGTTACCTTGCACAACTTTGAGTAAAGAAATACTAAATAAACGTGCATGCCGTCGCTTGTCGGGGTGCGCGAGCGCACACACACACACACACACACACACACACACGCACACACGCGCGCATGCACACACACACACACACACACACACACACACACACACACACACACACGCACGCACGCACACACCGCACAAAATTTAATCGAATCCCTGTGGATTCTGAAACAATTGTTCCACAATTGATTAAAGTTTCAAAGTGGGTTGCAATCATTATTTGTGCTCTTATGGTTAGTCACTGTGCATAGTCAGGGTGTGTGTGTGTGTGTGTGTGTGTGTGTGTGTGTGTGTGTGTGTGTGTGCGTGCGTGCGTGTGTGTGTGTGTGTGTGTGTGTGTGTGTGTGAGTGAGAGAGAGAGAGAGAGAGACAGAGAGAGAGACGGTGTGGGTGTGGGTGCATGTGTCCGTCTGTTTGATACTTCTGCAGAATTGTACAAATCCTGTTGAAGGTGTCCTGCAGATCAGCAAAAGAGAGGATGTCTGCATAACAGTGATAATAATCAGTGCATAATAATGGCCAGTTGAGAGCACGATAACTAACCATTTAACTGAACATCGATGAATCCTGGTGCGATGATACTGTCCTGGCAGTCAACCTGGACATCTGCAGGTATCCTCTCATCAAAGAACACTTTTTCTGGGTTCACGATCTTCCCATCTCGAACCCAAAAATCATCTCTATAAATTTGATTGTTTCTAAGCACACGACAGTTTCTAAACTGGGTAAGACGACCGGACGGTACCGCAGCTGCCATGACAAACTGGTGGGACTAAACCGCTCACAAATGAAGTCAAGTTCTTTCCATTCAGGGACAAGGTATACCTGTGGTACGCACGTATTCGTGTGAGGTCTTTACTAAAGTTGTGTACACAAAAGATCTTTGTTCCAAAAGAGTCGTCTGCTTCACGAAGTTCGAGTATTAGTCGGTCGAAGTGACTATCACCACCATCTATTCATTGCTGAGCTGATTCTCTAACCTACCAGACAATGTGCATAAAGGGAACTACTCTGTCAAACGTTTTTGCGACACGTGTGGGTAAGACTGAATGGATTTAATGAAGTAATATTACCCACATAAGCATCACAAGATGAAAGTGAAACAAGTAAACACGAGTTTCTTCCCTTGAATCCGAAGGGACGAAATAAACAAGCATGAGAGGGTTTTGACTTATTATTCCAAACAGTAATTTCAATATATTTTTATCTGATAAAATCGCGAACTTTAGTTTTGAGTTTCTGAGTAGCAAAATACGTCAGATTTTTTGGTTTAAAAAATATAATTAAAAAGATGGACTTTGAAGGTCGTCAAGGGACGCGACTGCATTTCTGGCACTGTGCATGGAGCTGGTGGTTTGCAATCATGCACAAGATAAAGCCCAGATACACAACCAAAGAGCTGCTTCGGTTTCCTCTCGTATTCGGGGCCGTTCTTGGAGTGTTTATAACGGGATTCATGTACAGGTGCACAAACATTATTTTCAACTCCGTATCACTACCGAAATCAGCACAAAAAGTACGCTAGTGACTGCAACAAGCCAGAAATAAATTATGAGGACCACGGTACTTTCAACTTTTTCTTCTACTTCTTTTCTTTGCTTGGCGCTTGCTTGTGAAAACCATGGACCGTCACCAGTTCCGAGCACAACCATAGTTCTGATGTATATTTAGCTGTAATAAAAAAAAAAAAAAAAATTATAAAAAAAGATTATACAACTTTCCATCGGTTGATTCCAAAACTGAATTTTATTTCTGTTCGTTCTTGTGTACACAGAAAGGTCTACTTTGGTGAGGAAATTGAAGCTGTCCGACTCAAGAACTACCAAGAGTCTTTGCGAAGGAAAGACATCATGGACAGAGCCAAAGAAGCAGCTAATGAACAAGTGCTGGCCAGGACGAAGTCAAAAACGGAGTGAAATTAAGAACTATTTATGTGTAGGTCTGCAACATGAACTGCGTGTGAAACTGATAGACTTTCATTTTGTATGTGTCGGAAAAAAATGATTATGCACACTGTACATGTAACTGCATGTGTAAGTGAATATTGACAGATGCATTGGTAATGAAAAGTGAATGGTGTGCGACTGTGTGTATTGAGCTTATTGATCCTACGTTGTCATGCTATATTTTTGGAGTGTCATAAAGAAATTAAAGTGTGAAATGGCATCATCTGTTCTTGGTTATCTCTTAATCAGTTAATGGATTAGTCAGACAGGCTTACATAAACCATGAGTTTCACATCCCCATAACTGGTTGGTTGGTTTTTTGGGGGGTTTTATTGTGCTGCCCCAACTCTTTGCCAGCTCCAGTGGTTTTCCTCCCAGGTCATGGGTGGAATCCACGGAGAGCTCAGAAGCTGGGGCAATTTTATTATGCATGATGATGGAGATGAGGATGATGGTAAGATGATGCTATGGAGGTCCATGTGGTTTGGGACTGCGGGACAGGGCCGCATTTCACGCTTCCTGTCATAAATATCCCGGCATTAACCAGGCCTGGGAACTACGGCACCTGTGGTGCCGGCCGTGTAATCATCCACATCATAGGACGTGTCATTACTAAGGGAAGCACCCCCAAAGTCGCACCCGTGAAGTGAGTAAAACTCGGCTGTGTGGCAACAGCCTCCCCATCAGGCCCATTACACACCCGCTCTGGGCTGACCTAGGTAGGAAAAATCCCGCTTGCTTCGGCTGCGACTCAAACCCGGTTCTCCCCGGTCCACGATCCGAAGTGCTAACCACTACACTACGGGGGCCGGTCATCCCCATAATTTTATGTAAGATCACTTTTTGCATGGGTATGCATGCCCCCATATTTTGTACTAGATGTGTGTCTGTCCACGTGTCCTGTGTTCCCAATCACCCATACATGTATACAAAGCAATTGTTCACAAAGTTTAATTCTTCACTAAATAAACTAACACTTTAAAGTTTAACATGTTCTAGAATATATATATAAAACAAATTTATTATATACAAAAGAAGGAAAAATACATTAAAGTACTTACATTTGACCAAAAAATCACAGAATAAATATTGCCACAATATGTAAATGGTTCAAGCTTGTCAGGAATTCAAGAGGTATGAATAAATACCAAAATGTAGATTGGTCCAAGCAGTGTTCTCCAAGACACTGACTCGGAGTCTTGTATTAAAAATAGCTTCTAGATGTAATGTGCTTGCCAAGCAAATTGTAAAGTACTTCGCCAAGGTGAAAAAAAGTATGAAGTGTCTTCGTCATCAAGAATATCATCAAATGAAAGAAAGGAAAAATAATTCTCACAGTCCTTAGGTAGTGAAGTTCCTCCATTCATGAAGTTGTCACCTCAAAAACTGCATGTCAAACTTGCAACTGGTGATACCGGGTATTCATGCAAGATCTTATGTCCTGGAAGGTGAACAGCTGGGGCATTGAGCGTCACTGTTTTTTCTTACTTTTTCTTTTCTATTTTTTCCACCATGGCCGTGCGATGGTATACCGGTCACCTTTTGCTAAGGGTTAAAAATTATCTGAGCACTGTGCGAAAATGGTGCCTCTCGGTAAAATTCTGAGGTACATGTACACATTTTCTCGGGACAACTCTCTGCTTCACAGTCTGGGCACTATTTGCAGAACTAGTCATGGCCTCGTTTCCATGTATGCCGTTGAACAGAGGTACGCCCTAAAAAGCGAATTTTCATCCTACAATCATGAATGTGAAACAGAAATAAAGAATTTAGCAAGGAAATCCACCTTCCGTAACCTGATTTTGCTTTGTGAGGTAGGCCTGACTACAGATGAGCCAAATTTACAGACGGATATAATCAAGGAGCTGTTTCAGAGCTAGTTTTATTTTTAGTGCTTCATAACTTAATAACGTTATTAAAAATCGCTGAAAATGATACTTTTAATGCATCTGCATTTTCTTTTCATCAGGCATAATGCCAGTGATGTAACAATAATGTTTGTTTTCTTTAAATTTGTGGAAAGTGCATGTAAAATAAAATTGCCCGTTTTGAAACTGCCAGTTTCAGAGACAAGACAAAGACATCCCCAGGATTACCCACAAACCTGTTTCACAGATTGTCATGGTTCTGCAGTACAAGGCGGCAAATGAATTCATGTGGACACAAATCCCACGACCTTTTCTTGATTCCCAGAGAGCGTGCACATGGCTTTTACTGGCTTTATCTTTAAAATCTAAAGTGTACCAGAATGAAGAATAGGCTGGAAAATCTTCCCCCCCCCCTTTTTTTTTGGGGGGGGGGGGGGGGGGGAATGATGGGGGGGGGAGGGGCATAATTATGTTAAATGTCACGAAAACAGTTAGTAGAACATGACTGTTGGTAATTGTTTTTTTTCATTTTGCTAAATCATTTAGTGTGGCGAATGTCAGGAGCTCAAAATTCTCTAGATGAAACCAAGACAGCCTTTCAAGAGAACGTCATTCACATCCCAAGAATTAACTACATGGACGTGAGGTGTGCATCTACGCGAGTTTACTAACCATTTCTTTTTACCCAGAATCATGACAACCTTTGGAACACAAAGCTTGTGGGTAATTCTGCTGGCTCCTTTGTTTCTAAAATTGGCAATTTCAAAACAGGCAGTTTTATTTCATGTGGATTTTGGCAGCGTAAATTTGGTGAAGACATCATTGTTACATCGTTACATCAATGTCATTACCCCTGAAGGACTGAAGCACCGTTCACATTAGGAGTATCATTTGCTGCACTTTTTAAAAACCGATATTACGTTATGGAAGATAAAACTAGCTGCAAGATGGCTCCCCGGTAAGATTGGCCCGATTGTAGTCTGGCCTATCTCACAAAACAAGAGCAGGCCATGAAAGGCGGATTTCAGGCTACAAATTAATGGTCGACTGATGTTTCACGCCGTTGGATGAAAATTCGCTTTTTAGGGGCTACCTCTATCCAGAGACATAGATAGGATCTATCCAACGGTCCACACGGAAACGAGGCTATAGCCAATTATGCGAGCAATGCCCAAAATGTGAACCAGAAAGATGCCACGACAAAATTTAATGTAAATACCTCAGAATTTTACCAAGACGCCCCATTTTTGCACAGTGCTTCAGACAATTTTTAACCCTCAGGTAAAGTTGACCTGTGTAGGTTCTCTTTGGCCCAAGTCTACAGTAAACGCGTTTGTATTGTTGTGTTTACATGAAAATAACATGCAAATGAAACCAGGTGATACACAAGTGCTTTAAGGGCGCCCCCTGGTGTGCTGTTTTCAAAACAATGGAAGGAACGAGTCAATGGCTTTCACGTCGCAGCATCCACGGTGGGAGCCTGGTTAGACGATGGGACACTCCAAGTCTTTAATGATTTCCATAGGATGGAGCAGCTGGGGTTCCTGGAAGTAGAGGTTTGCCATTCTGATGTTCTTGTTGACCAGGTCCTGCTGAAACTCGTCGTACTTTTTGTTGCTCCACATGACCCAGGCCAGCTAGAGGTAGAACACCACACATCACGGTCAGGGTCAACCTGACTTCAGTAGCTTCTCACTGTATGCAGGTAATTCGTACAACTCATGTCCTTCACCCCAGATCCGCTTTTTTTTAGGCGGAAATATTGGGTTTCTTTACTTTTGGTCCAAAATATAATTAGGGAACCCCCAAATACATGACCGGCTTACGGTAGGTACTCCACTCCTCAGTGGGGTACTGGAGCTCTGGCAGTTAAGTGCGCGCTATTTGATACAGGATTGCAACCGATCGATTCACGGTCGGTGACAGAAAATCCAAAGTTTGATTTTACACTGCGTAAAGATAGCGTTTAGCACGCTCAGTGGCAGATCAGGGCCGCGTTTCTTAAGGCGGGCGTTCCGAAACGTTCCGGGGCGCTTTGCTATGAAACCGTTTGCACGCAACCTGCCCGCGGCGTGCGAAAAAGGCGCTCGCGCGCGCAGTCTGAAGCAAGTTCGCCACGAACAAAAGGTCACGTGGTCAGTTTCTATGTAAACAAAGATGGCGGCCCCCACCGAAGGCCTCGTTGAAGTGGAACTAAGAAATGGCTTAAAATGAATTTGCGGGTGGATGGAGACCTTCTGTCCCAACTTGTAATTGTGCAGAATAGTATACGAAAATAATTTGAGCTAATAGCACCGGGCCGTGGTCGCCAGTCATTCAGGGATATGTTGTGCGTGTTTGTGGGGAAGGAGTGGTCAAAGTGAGTACGTAAGGGTGTCTTACGTCTCCGTTTTGCATCGAGCAGAACATGCATACTAGCGGTATATCATGCTCCAAGCCAGTAATATTGCTCCCCCTCAGAAATGTCGTCTTCTGCGCTCAAAAGATGACTGATAGCTGCGAGCACTAGAGTTTTCTTCTTCCTTTTCAACCTTGCCAACAACCGTGTTCGTGATTCCGCCGCCATTTTGAAAGCGCCTTGTTCTAATTGGCCGTTTCCCAACGAGGCAGAGCGACCTCCGCAAGCGCCCGCGAGCGCAACTGCGTGAGAAACGCGCCCCTGATGTTGAGTATTCACTGTTGAGTAGGATTAGGAAACTGATGCGAATGAAATGAAAGACACGCACAATGGCTGTGAGACTTATAGGACTGAGTGGGCTCCGGGATCCATGCGATAAACAGTTCCGTTGTGGCAGTTACATCTGCATGATTGTATTGTAATTTCTGTTGAAATGACTGCAACACGAAAGTTTGCGGTGAACATGGGATGAAGCAGTCAAGTTTATCGACACGTATGGAACCTGTAAGCAATTAGGCAACTTTTCTGACAACTGTTAGATTTCTGTGTGTCATCTACAGGTGTACAAGATTTTAGACACTTGGCAGGTGTGTGAATCAGATACCTTCAAATAAACTCACGTTTGGATTTCAACCCCACTTACACCACAGTGCAAACTTCTCTGGGGAAAAGGTGACATGTAAGCTGTAAAAACAACTGCGCTCAAATTCTTTCCCTTGTTTCTGATTATCTCCCCTAATTATCTCCACTTTGAAGACGGCTTTCGTGATTAAAGTACTCTTTGTCCAATAACCTGTCAGAAAATGTATACTTCTCCACATGTATTTTGAACAGAAAAGACACTGAGAAGACTCTAAACAATACAGAGATCTGAAAGGATAGCATTTCGGGGGAGGGGGGGGGGGGAAGGGGATGAGGCGCATAAGCTCCATCAGATCCAGATGACAGTTAATCAGGTTCTTGACGGTAGACCTGCCAGTTTCCAGGGGATTCACAAGAGCACACTGCAACACCGTGAACACAATCATGCAGTTTGTACCTGAAGTCTCAGTTTGTGCTTGACGGCCTCAGGGGGAAGGGTAGTTGGGAATGACACGGCGGAGATGAAACATTGTGTTCTCGTCCAGGAAAGACACGTAGCATTTCTTGTTCAGCATGATCACCTCCGCGCCCTTGCTCACCTGCCAGACACAGGCGTTTATTTGTAATTATCAGTGTTCAGTCAGAAAGTTCCTACCCAAAGTAGGTCGTGATCGCTTAGCTTGTATCTTCCTCGATAATACGGCAAGTACTGTATTGCGGCGTATGACGCGAGATGAACTCCCCCAGCCCCAGTTACCGCTGGACACATACCGCTGAATCATTCAAGCTACATTTGTCAGAGGCGCTTTACGCGTAAAGTGCCCGAGGTCAATGCACCTAAATTAAGGCTGGATGTTTTGGGAGTCATTCGTTCTGTGTCGACAAGTTGTTGATCTTGCATGTCACATCCGGCACTTAACGTACGACAAGTTACAAAATATAAGCTTGATATCAGTTAGGCCTCGGTCACAACCGGCCGCACGATTTTTTTATGCTTGCGATCTCCACGAAATGTCTGCGGCCTCCGGCTTCTACGATCTGAAAAAAAAAAATTAAGGTTGCAAATCGTGCGTACGATATACGTGCGATGGCGTACGTTCCCCGCAAGTCTCGCACGGGTAACGTCTTGCGATTTCAGTTGGTCAAAATCGTACGACGGCCGTACGGATCGTTACGTTGTCCTCGCAGTTATCGTACGGAGGTCGTACGCCTTCGTACGACGTTCGTGCGATGTTGACGATGTTTGCACGGGCTATACGGGTGTCGTGCGTGCGCCGTACGGCTATCGTAAGTGCTCTGTACGCGTGGTGTGCGTCGGTCGTTCGACGGCCATGGCCGACGCGCGTTTTTCATGCATATAGGGACCAGCCTACATATATACATGTAGTTTGTTTATGGAAAGAAGACATCAGAGGATTTGGATATTATTAACAGAGAGTTTGACAAATCTATGGACACGTACACAACTTGACAGGACACTGACACGGCACTGCAACACTTCTACATTGCACACCAACATCCCCCGGGCCCGCACCTGGTCTTGCGTCAGCCTTGCGGAGCACTCACGGAGCACGTGCGTGCATCGTGGGAACATCGAACTACCGACTTGCGGTCTGTGATCACGTGCGGCCATCGTGCGGTCCTTGTGGGAAGCACGCAAGACAACCGTGCGTCACTTGTGCGTTCATCGTGCGGCCGCCGTGCGGCCATCGTGACCTATTTTTCTCGCCCCAAGAGGTCAAAGTCGTACGATGCACTTGCGGCAATCGTGTGTTGGCCGTACAGTGGCCGTGCGGCCAACGCAAGTGTGTAAAAAAAATCGCAGGCGATCGTCGAGTTTGTTGATCATGTCGAAAACCGGCCGCAGCGCTCTGCGGCCTCCTTGCGACCTGGAAATTTCGCAGGACGCCCGTGCGCCGTTCGCAAGATTTGCCACGATTTTTGGCCGTAGACCCGCCGTAGGAGCCCGTACGGCCGGTTGTGACCGTAGCTTAAGTTCGTTATTAAGGACTTAACGCCGCGCAAGCAACAAAGACTATTTCGCGGCTAATCAAAGTCCTTCTTCGCCAGACTAAAATAAAAAGGAAGACAATAAAACAAGGTGTAAATATATATATCGAAAATCGAAAACCGCTTCAAATAATAAACACGTTTCACTTCTTCGTACTTCGAGCATACAGAGGTCGAGGATAGTCCGTATTACTTGAGGTGTCTAAATTCTATATAGAACATATTTGGCTCTTTCAAGAAGCTAAAGGTGCTGTCAGGAGTGGGGGGGGGGGGGGGGGAGAGGGGGTTGTGAGCTTGGGTTGAGATGGCGGGCTTACTGAGACGCACCAAGCTGACTTTGTGGGACGCCGGGTGATAATCTTCGTGTCCAGGTTCATTCAGCTGATCCAGCCCCTGAAACCACACCAACGTCATTACTGAACAGCACCGACTCTTTGTCAGTAACAACAAGTAGTTGTCGACAACGGTGTCTGACAGTATGCAATGCGAGAGGTACCATCACATCGCCGAAGCGACAGTCAGTGACCACTGAGCTTTGCTGTAAGTATGATACAATAATAATAATACACAACAACAACAACACAACAACATTCTTGTGTAGAGCAGTTTTTCCACAATGTGAGCTGAAGGCGCTTCAGAAATACAGCCGGTCTAAAAGTACACGACACGTACTGATACACACACACACACACACACACACACACACACACACACACACACACACACACACACACACCACACACACACACACACACACACACACACACACACACACACACGCACGCAACCTGCCACCCCACCAGCAAGAGAGCTCAGAACGGCGGAAGATCCAGAATGAACTAGTCACAGGACAGTTTGAACAAGGTTTTCAGTTTAAATGATCTAAATGATGACACGGTGACAAACGGACGATCTGCCGGTGGCGAACGTTTAAATCACCAACGAAACTGATAACAAAAGAATGATGGTAATGAGACTAGTAGTATTATAACCGCTACGAGTTTCTTCGTTGGTAGACCACAAAATATCAGACTATGTATAACCACAAGGCTTGAACGAAACGGAATGAAACGAAATGATTATGAGTGCACTACTGACTATTAATATCTGCATTACTGAAGGAAGTAAGCGTGCATGTCTAAAAGATGGCAACAGAGAAATATGTATATAAAGAGAGACAGGAAACAAAGGCACTTGAGGAAACGATATGCCAGCTAGGTCACGGCACTTCAGACTTAACACTCCTTAAAAATTTGACGCCTTGCTGACCGAATCACCGATTTTATTCCTTCATGTGTGCCACTCAAAAACGTTTTTGGGCAGGTTCACAGAAGATCTCAGTAAGTTATTATTTGAAACATAAACTTTCTGGGATGTTCAGAATCTCGATTTTTTTTTTTTTAAGTGACAATACAACTTTCGAGGCTATCTCCTATTCCGCAGTATTTCGTTGGGGGCAAAATATTCGGTTTTCGTCGTTGGATACCCTGTTTCCAAACGTTTTCGCTTAACTTGGAGGCAGATGGAGGTCTGAGTTCCGTGTTACACGGACTTGAAATTTCAACAGCGACCTGGTTCCTAGCTTAGGCAAGGGTGTGTTAGCAGCTGCAAAAGCTTGGTTCCTGTCTCTCTACGCGTGTCTCTGAAGACAGCAAGGCCAAACACGTACAAACACTTCGCCTGCGGACAGCGTCTGGATCTCCACGAAAACAGGAGGACTGTCGTACGTGTACGGGTCTTTGCGGGTCGATTTGAGTGGAGGTGGTTTGGGCGGCAGGCACTGGTCAGGCACTTTGTAGTTTTTCCGGATCTCGAAGGAAGACGGCTTCAGAGCCCTGGGCGGTCGGATGAGACAGTGAAAACGACCGAAATGCTGTCTGGGCTGCCGCTTCACAACCTGACAGCATCGAAGTAGAGCTTCTTGTTTCAGTGTGTAGGACATCGGCCTTAGACCGGTTCATTTTTGAAATGTCAGATTACTTCTTTTTTTTAATACAAAGGCGGACATAATTTTTGTGACATAGTGGATAATATTCAAGATAAAATAGGCCTGTTCTTTCACGGTCAGCCAGAATACTTGTCTCCACGAATGTGAAGCCCTGTAAAAGGAGCAGTTGAGTCACTGAATAAGTCACATAGGGTGGGTTAATGCAAGGGTGGGCGTTTGGGGGTTTAACGTCCTACCATTCGCCTATCCAGGCCTCTCGAGCTGACGCAAAGCTGTCAACAGTGGGAAAGTACAACCAGTTTGGTTGGTGTTTCAAGGTTCATGTCTTTTGTCCACCGCCAGGGTCATTTCAAGGACGGGGCACTGGAAAAGCCTGTACAAATTTGGGTTCAGTCGGGATTCGCGGAAACCTTTCGACCCTCGCGTCCGACGCTTAGCCGGACAAACACCCGACTCTCCGAGCACAACGAAAAGTAATGAGTGAATAACGTTTGTATATTGCAAACAACTCCTTTGCAAAACTCGGCATTCGTGGTACACGAATGCTGGCGTTTTCATCACGTCGTTTTATCTGTTTTCAATCCGTTATGTCCTTGTGATTAACTGCAGTTCCTACCAAGTAAGTCTGGAGTTGTGATTCAGTGCCCCCCTCATTAAAAACGTCCTAATTAATTTATGTCTGCGTGGATTTAAATTAGGCTTAATGAGAATGCTGCACTTTTGTTATACTCGTGTTTGCTGCAGTTAAGAGCCGCCAAGGAACCGTTAACTCTTAACGGTGGGTGGGTGTTTAGGAATTTAACGTCCTTTTCCACCACGTAAGGGTGATTTCAAAGACGGGGCAACGAGAAAAAGGCCAGCACAAATATTTGGCCCCGAACTCACGACCCGAGCACTGAGAGTCCAACGCTCTACCATTCGGCTATCCCGGTTCCCCCGGTTAATCTTGCCTGATTTTTGGATACAGGGCCAAAACCGAAGAAGTGTAAAAAATGTGGGCTAGTCCTACTCGTGCGCGCTACGAAATGTGTTATAGCCTGCTCTTAACTGGGCACAGCGCACGAAACACACATGTGCACATCACAGTCGTTGCGCTCGGTGTGTCTACTAACTACAACACTGAACACAGCTGTGCTCGGTGACAAACCGATTGAAGATGCACTGTCCGCCATGTTTGCACGCGGAGTGACGTAGTACAGCCAGTCATAATCTGTTGTGGAAACCACAGTCACAGTTGTGGCTATTTGAAATCCAGGTTGCTGTGATGACGCCACAGCGGCGAAAACCCCCCAAATCACAACTGTGTCACAACCGTGGACAGCACTGTGGCGCTCCGCAGTGCCGAGTTAAGAGCCGGCTTATTGAGCACACGACGCGCAGAACCAAAGTATGACTGTTTAGGTGATGCCACTAAGATTCATCATGATATTACGACCTCACCCAGAATAGCACTGAGCACGCAAAAACCACAACACACAGATGCTGACGTAGTGTGGCAACCAAAGTGACAAGGACATCTTCGGCATCGCTCAAATCACGGTCAGCAAATTAATTTAGAACCCCGCTAACCCGACTGAGAATAGGCTGTTTCGAGCTGTTGTTCTATACGTCAATGATTCTACTTGTTTTGTTTTTTTTATTCCGTGTGTGTGTGTGTGTGTGTGTGTGTGTGTGTGTGTGTGTGTGTGTGTGTGTGTGTGTGTGTGTGTGTTCATGCAGGACTTTCAGGACACGCCTCGCATTCTACGTACCTTCTTTGGCGTGGCTACGGGACTGGAACCCGAACTCATCATATTCACAGCATGGTCTTTCATTTCGTCTTCTGTTGAGATTATTGCAACACCCAAAACAGGATCAGTATGCGCTCTACATGCAAAACCCCAGAATAATTACTTTTCAAGGGAATAGATTTTCGAAAGTAATAGCATTCACAATGATACCAATGAGTATTATACGGGCACTTTATCTTAATTTGTCGTTACACAAAGCGGTAGAAACGGAACCCAGCACGCACGCTCACGTGAATAACGCATTATCTTATACATGGGACATGAACACATTCCAATCGTGTAGTGCAAAAGATTACCTTATCTATCTGTGTTTCGGTATTTAGAATTGCATTTATTTCTTAGGTTGTTTTTTTTGTGTGTGGGCTGAAAAAGCGGAGGGGGAGAAACCAAGAAAAAAAGACAACGAAGAGGGAAAGGATGGGAGACCACGTCAGTGCTTGGAGAAGGTACTATCCCGGCTATGAACTCGAATCCCAGCTGGGGCCAAATATTTGTGCTGGCCTTTCCTCGTCGCCCCGTCTTTGATATCATCCATATGTGGTGAAAAAAAGGACGTTAAACCCCCAAAACACCCACACCCCCCACCTTGGAGAAGGTACACAGAGGTTAAGGGATATCATAGGCATTTATGGTGTGGTTGTTTTGTTGTTGTTGTTGTTGTTGTTGTTTGTTTTTGTTTGTACACTTTTTCTATTTACCTCATGTACTTTGGGTGTAGGACCTCTCTGAAAGCTGCTATATACGTATGTACATGTAAAAAAAAAAAAAAAACCCAGAAAATAAAGATAAATACTGTAGTGATTATTAAGAAAAAAGGACAAATAAAGCAGGAACGCTCAGTCCAGTAAAAAGAAAAGTGGGATTTGTTTGGGAGTTTAACGTCCTTTTCCATCACGTTCGGGTGATATCAAAGACGGGGCAACGATAAAGGGGCAGCACAAATAATTATTTGGACCCAGCCGGGATTCGAACCCAGGACCAGAGCACTGGAAGTCAAACGCTCTACTATTCGGCCACCCCGGCTGAGGTTTTAAAAAAAAATCGTGAAAAGTCGGCCTGGAGAATGTGACTGCCCACTTCACCTCAAATCACCAAGCCCATCAATGAGGTGGTTTTTATGTTGTTTCCATAGTAATGGAAACAACATCATAGGACGGGCTAAATTTTCCACGTTCATGGGCAAGCATCTGTGGTACAAACGCACGTCACTGCCGATCTCCCGCAGAGACGATTATGCAAGTGTAACTCTGACAATGACGTAAGAAAACGTGCGTCATCGATGCTGGCATGTATGATGCACCGAACGCGCTTCTCCTCC
This sequence comes from Batillaria attramentaria, assembly GCA_018292915.2. Lineage (NCBI taxonomy): Eukaryota > Metazoa > Mollusca > Gastropoda > Batillariidae > Batillaria > Batillaria attramentaria. Next base: position 434,173 of record JACVVK020000472.1, on the reverse strand, counting down.
TCAGTGAGTGCCGTCTGTGTGGATGTGTGTGTGTGTGTGTGTGTGTGTGTGAATTGTGTCCGGGCCCGTTTCTTCAAAAATACTTAACCGAATGGCTTCAAATTTGGGGTATCCAAATATATCAAAATGTTACATTAGACGATTCAAGCGTGTGTTGATTGCTTAAGTGATTTGGGAGTTATCGCCCTTTTGAGACAAGTTGGTTGTCTTTCGTTTACAGGCGTAATAGGCGTAAATCACTCAATTTTTTGGCAGTAGATAGCTTGAATACGGACTCTGAACAGAGTCACTACTAGAAAATGGTCGCTCTTATAGTTTTCATGTAAACCGAGCCTGAGTTGACATTGCATGTGAACCCAGTTCAGATGCCTATTTCTCCGAAAATACTGAACCGATCGATTTCAAATTTGGGGTTTCTCAATGAATCAAGATTGTTGAATAGAAGGCCCGATCCAGGTACGATTGCACACATGATTTGCGAGTCATCGCCCTTTTCAGAAAAGTAGCTTTCTGGCGTTTAAAGGCGTAATATTTACCTAAACCACTCCATTTTTGGGACATAGATAGCATGAATACGGACTCTCAACTACGTGAATTTTGGAGGTTGTCGCTTTTATACTCTTGGCGTAAGCCGTACCTGATGAAAGTGCTGGTGAACACACTTTAGATCTCAAAATCGCTCCTACTATACATAGATAATGAGCCTGGGGTGCCATAAAAAATATACAAAAAATTAGAAAAATTCACTGCAGCCGTTATCGTCAGTTGACTCGAAAATTTGTACTCACAGCACATTTCCTCTACAAGCCACACGCCTCACAAACATCGAAGAAGAGACGCACGCGCACTGACGTAAAGTAAGTGCGTCATGTTTGATTGACGTGATGCTGTTTTTTCTTGGGGGTGTCTCGCCACTTTCTTTCCGAATTCCTCTGTTTGGAGACGTGGTGTTGTATTTTACTTCTGCTATGTCGCCATCTTCGTGCACTCGCAGAGAGGACACAGGATACAACAGAATACAACTCCAATACTTTACTAACAGAAGATGCGCGGAGAACAAATTCTTGAAAGAAGAAGAACTCAGGACGCTGTGCAGGGCTGCTTACATACTGAACAGGTCAGATCTAGAACATTCGCGCAGTATAAGCCTCATTTTGCCGACGTCATATTTGACTGACGTAGGCCTAATGCTGGCGTTTCTTGATTATGTCTCGCCATTGTTTTCCGAATGTCTCTATTTGAAGTTTTGTTTTTGCCACAGACTCTGAGCAGTGTAATACAGTGACAGAACAGCACATAAGTGAGAGAGAGAGAGAGAGAGAGCGTTTACAGTTTTTAGACAAAACAACGTCTAAAGTGTGGCTGCAGATTGACACACACACACACACACACACACACACACACACACACACAACCTCTCTGCCCAACACGCACACGCACACACAGACAGGCGCGGAAAAAAGATGGAATCTATGTTCAGTGATTCATTGAATTGTGTCATCAACGTCATTCGACACCGAGAATACGATTGGCTTGTCTTTATTGTCAAACACGAAAACAAGGGGGCCGGATTAGTACCCACGCGATACCTATCAAAATTAATATCCGCCTTAATTCGCTCACACACACCGGCACACAAAGAAACACGTTCACACGCACCGACCTACGCGTGATAGAGTGTCTTGTGAAAATAATGGTCAGTGATTTGACAGGTGTAAAGGACGTCGAACTGGCGGATGAGGTGATAACTACCCGCAGAGCTGCAGTGAAGCTTCGGGGGCGATGCGCTAATTGCCCTGTCTTTGTCCGCGGTCACGCGTGCACACAAAATTAATTCGCTGTCTTGCCAGGACCGTAGCGAGGGGAGATTTGCACCGTTCGCGGAAAGCGTACTACTGGGAATTTTTTTTTCCAATAGAGAGAGAGAGGCTCGCTGACAGTACCGTGTGCATTCAGCTCTGTGAAAATAGAGCAAGCTTTGCCTCGTAATCTCAACTAGTCCGGCGGGCCAGTGGTAAAACAATTTAACTAGTCCGACGGTATTTTCACTAGTCTGCGGGCTTTCGGACGAGTCTTTTCATAATCCCTGACTTGTCTGTTAAACATACTGAGCCGGTATTAATTCGATCTTTACACGCAGTAGCAACACTTCAATTATCATGGGGCTGCTTTCATTGCAAGAATTGTATCAAAGTGATTACGTCAAATGTATTATGCGTCATCCCAGTGAGAAGAAACGTCATAGATTTCAAAGAAAACAACTTCACGTCTCTCTTCCAAAAACACGATTGGTCTGACAAGCCCGGTCAGTTGTTTCAATTAGAGAGAGAGAGAGAGAGAGAGAGAGAGAGTCCTCCCGGATACATGGCATTACAACAGAACGACTGTGACGACAGCAGGTGATTAAATGGAAACAACATATTGGGTTGGTGGCCATCTTGTTAAGATAGCCATGATTACACCCGTCCACACACACACACACACACACACACACACACACACACACGTCGCACGTAAGGTGTCTATGACGCAGATTTCGTTACGTCACTGTGTGCGTGAAAGAATGTATTGTCTGGAGAAACGTCACAGCCTTGTTTCCTATCACTGCAACTTGCTGCTGTGCGCAGCGGAATCTGCCCCATTGCACATCCCATAAAGTTGTTTCTCAACAGAGAAACAACTTAAAACACACACACACACACCTTCTCACCAAAGATATTCCCCAAAGACAGCATGCTAGTGTTGGCACTTGGCGTCCCCGTCAATTTCGTGTCCTCCTCCGTGCATACCGAAAGACCGCCAGATCGCCATCTATTGCCTGTCGGTCCAGTCTCATCCTCCGACTCTTCCAAAGAATGAATGCGGGGCAACGACCATTCCTGTTCAAGTGGGTCTTGCTCGGTGCCTGAGTCGGACATCTTCCTCGATGCGGACCAAGATAGACGTTCCCGAGAACGCCGAAAACCGTTCAGTGATCTCGAGACTGACGGCCTCGTTCGGCTGGGTGTGGTTTTGCGTTCCCGTGACGTCTTCCGTGATCGTTTTCGACCTCTCGGTTCGGCCCCGTGTAGCGGACCAAGCGAACTTTGCTGCTTCTGTTCCTGCTGCTGCTGCTGTTGCTGCTTCTGCTGTTGCTGCTGCTGCTTCTGCTGTTGCTGCTGCTGTTGCTTCTGCTGTTGATGCTGTTGCTTCTGCTGCTGAAGACTGTGAGTTGGTCTCGAGGCTGACGGCTTCGCCGACGTGGACGAAGCTACGCGCTGCGAGTCGTGCGTTGATCTAGATGTTGAGCTTAACGGCTTCCTTGGCGTAGTAGGTGGGGCTTGCCGTTCCCGTGACTTCCGCCGTGACTCCTGTGTCTTCTCGTGTTGGTCCGCCCGTAAGTCGACCGTTGTTCCAGATGGTGACGTCCAGGCAAGGGATGGAGACCGTTCCTTTGGCTGTGAGACTGGCGTTTGCAATGAGCGTCCCGACTGTTCGTTTGGCGATGGACTGTGCGCTGCTGGTCCCGCGTCCGGTGCTTCTATTCTGACATGGACCTGCGGGTGCTGTTTCGATTGACTGTGTCGGTTCGACTGCACACACAGGCGTAAGGACGCAAATTGAGCGTGGGGCCATGCGCAGTGTTTATTTGGAGAACCCTGTTTGGCGAGTGTGCTAAATTGTGGAGATTTTTGTTGTCATGAAAAAGCTTGATTTTCGTGAATTTTGTTTTTATTTTCTAGGCCAAGGTGCATGCAAGGGGACCGCAGCAAGAGGCAAGCTGCCCGTGTAGCTGGGACTTTTTGCGCAGAAGAGTGGCAAAGGCGACGCGAGCGGATGTAGATGAAGCGGCTCTCTGGCCTAAATAGAAAGTAGGGACTAGCCTTACTCCAGTGAGACCTGAGCGGAAAGAAGACATTCAAATTTTAAAAACTCCTGTTAGGTGCGTGCCCTTGAATGGTCTGTGCATGGTAATTTTCGTTTCTAGACTGAAGCATTTTTAGGGGTGACTATGATGCCTGAGGTTGATGGGGAATATATAGGCATTTTGAGAATTCGTGCATTTGTATTCTTCGACCACACACACACACACACACACACACACACACACACACACACACACACACACACACACACACACACACACACACACACACACGAAAATCCGTCCGGGTCATTGCGGTCGAATGGTCATTTTGGCTGAATGTTTCAAGTCTACTTAACCTCCTCACACAAACCGAAAAAAGTAATTAAAAAAAAAAAACACCCAACAACCCTGAAACCAAAACACAAAGAGACACAGCCACACGCAGCCCATGCGGCGCTGTGATATGTAACTTTCCGTGGCTCCCGAGCTACTCAGCGGGGGGTTTCTCTTTGGGTCCTTCGGCTTTCCTAGCCCAAGCCAAAAAAAAAAATCGGACACATGTAATAAGGTGGCTCTGGACCGCGGCTACATGCTTCCGAATTTCCCGAAATGCGTACCATGAGACGTTTGATGTCGCTGCATCTGCCAGATTGTATGTGGAACGTTTGATGTCGCTGCATCTGCCAGATTGTGTGTGTGTGTGTGTGTGTGTGTGTGTGTGTGTGTGTGTGTGTGTGTGTGTGTGTGTGTGTGTGTGCTTTAAGCACAGCGAGTCCTTGTTACTTGGAGAGCGGCGCTCTATAAAAACTATGTATTATTTTATTTTACTATGAAAAGAATTATAAAGTACCGATGGTGGGGGGGGGGGGGGGGACCTCAAGAGAAAACGGGAGCTGATTATTCCATACAAACCGTTGATGACTTCTTGCTATATGAGGAAGACGGTGATCGTTTAGTGCTTCCCGCTCTTTCTCGTGACGTCGCAGCACTCGACATGGAATACTCGGAGCTTCTCCGCTTCCCGTCACCAGCAGACGTCTTTCGCTCGTCCTCGCGGCCGTGGCGGTATGGATTCCCAAGGAAAAGACCCGTATCCTGAACCATGTCATGACCCACTACGTCATCTGACGACATGCGGTTGAACCTCGTGTAGGCTTCCCTGCGTCTGGGCAGATGTCGGCCTGTGTCCGTCAACGGTTCTATTTGACAAACGGAACTATACGTCAGTGTGTTGTTGGTTTGGTTTCGTTGGTTGGTGTGTAGTCATGATGCCCCTCTCCTGTAATCGAGAGTCATGGATCCAACCACAGGAAAAAAAAATCAACACGTTAATATCTCTGTGGTGGCTGGACCAATATTTATATAATGATAGAACACAATTGACGCTGAATAACGCTCCATGAAAATATACACTTTACCCCTACAAGCTTCAGTGCGTGCGTGTCTTAGTGGAAAATGTTAAACGCTAACTGCGAGGTGAGGTTCGCCTTGCGCCATAGGGGATTCCATTCTAACTTCAGTGAAGCTCAGCTAGTAAACATCATCGTACAGCTTAGGTACGCTGCCATGTTTCTTACATTAGCCTGACGTTTTCCTGTGCTTAGCCACCATGCAAAAGATGTAGCCACAAAAAAGTTTGTTCGCTTGGATCCCTAACCCAGGGTATGACTTCCCCGATCACTCATGGGTTACCCGAACTATTTGGTACGTTGCTTTTGATGATGACGATGGTGGTGGTTGTGGTGGTGGGGTGTGTGTGTGTGTGGTGTGTGTGTGTGTGTGTGTGTGTGTGTGTGTGTGTGCTATTGTTGTTGGGTTGGGGGGGGGGGTGTGTGTTTTGTTTTTGTTTTTTCAATCTTGGAGGGTTTTTTATTTTTTGCAGTCATGGTTTAGTTATACATGTATTGGTGTTTTGTTTCTTTTTTTCTGGGGGAGTTGGTGGTGCTTGCTTTTGTCTTTGGTTTTTGATTTGGGGTTGTTGTTTTTTTGGTTTTTTTGTTGTTGTTTTGTTTTGTTTTGTTTTTTGTTTGTAGTCTTGTCAGTTTTTTGGCTTCTTTTTGTGGTTGTTGTTGTTTTGTTTTTTTGTTTTTTGGGTGTTTTTTTGTTTTTGTTAGATTTTTTTCGGGTTTTTTTTCTTCTTGTTTTTGTTTGTTTCTATTGTTTGGTTAGCTCAGCTTTTGTTTTTGTTTTTGCTATAAGTGTTAGGTTGTTTCTGATGGTGCCGGTGTTGATGTCGGGTTTTTGCTGTTTTGCTCTTTTTAACATTTTGTTCAGATCATTCAACTTGAAGCTGGTTTGAAGCAGAGTGCACGTGTACCTGGCCAGCCGTTGATATCGATCGTGGGATGCGCCAGACACAGCTCCAGGTCCTTCCACGACGCTCTCGTACTCTCCACGTACATATACACTGCACACTGACCCTGCACGTGACACACACACACACACACACACACACACACACACACACACACCACGTCGCTTTCTTTATCGTCCGCGAAGCTGCGGCAAGCATGCCAGAAACTCAAACAAACATCACCGAATGAGGAGACGTTTCCGCTCGAGGTGCGCGATAACTAGAGCATAAATGATGGACTGGAAAAGTTTCCCACCAATCTGATGTTTACGTTTTTGCCGTAGTTACCGAGGTAGTGGGTGGCTTAATTACGACTTTTCATTATCCACTCTGACACGCCCGACCGAGACGTCACAGCCAGAATCGGCAAGGCAAGAGCAGCCATGGTCATCCTGAAGAATATCTGGGCATTCAAAGTTATCAGCACAAGAACCAAACTTCGCATCTTCAGCTCCAACGTGAAGTCAGTTCTGCTCTACGGATGCGAAACATGGAGGACAACAAACACGATGCAGCAGAAGATCCAGACATTTTTCAACACTTGTCTGAGGCGCATCTCCAACATCCGATGGCCAGAGAAGATCCGAAACGAAAAGCTGTGGGAGCGAGCAGGACAGCAACCAGACATAAAACCACCCTTCAAGCAAAATCTGAAAACCCACCTCTTCACTCCCCCTAACCAATAGCTGTTGCCACATCATCGTCTTGCTGGTCGTGTGTGTGTGTGTGTGTGTGTGTGTGTGTGTGTGTGTGTGTGTGTGTGTGTGTGTGTGTGTGTGTGTGTGCCGGGGGCAGCGGAGACCGTGTATGATGCTGCACATTATGTGTTTGTAGTTAAATGTATGTGTGAAGGAATGTTGCGTGTGTTTCCGTTTCTGTGTGAGTGATTGCGTGTCGACTGTAAGGCGCCCTGAGCTCCTGCGGGAGGGAGGGCGTCCCTTAAATACCCATTATTATTATTATTATTATTAATAGGATTATTATTATTATTCAATGCACCCTTTGTATAAGACAGCGGACATGGCTTACAGATCTGATGATGTAAATCCACTCGCTGTCCGTGCTGTCCTTCACCAGGACCGTGTTCTCGCGGCTGTAGCACTGGAAACACTGGGTTTTGTGGACGGTCAGGTACATCCAGGGCCACCCTGTCATAAACTGCAACTCCCTGCAGAGAAGAGCCAAGTGTCGGCAAAAATCTTGATGAAATCAAAGAGATGGTGTTTAGTATCAGAAGCGAGCGGGGCGGTCGGTGGTCTAGTGGTTAAGAGACTTGTCGTATGTGGCACCGTTCATTCGGGCCGATCGTTGGGGGTTCTCTCCAGGAACTCTGGCTTCCCCCACCTCTGCTTTGGCAATGTTCAGTCCGCCAAATTTGAAAAATAAATGCAATTCTAAATTCCGAATTTTAAATAGCTGAGCTGACCCTTCGCACTACGTGATTGTAACGTGTTTATGTCCAGTGTGTGAGAGAATGCGTATGATTCACGTGAGCGTGCGTGCTGGGTTTAGTTCGCGGCGCTTTTGGCCGATTCATGAAATTGGGTAAAGCGCCTATACAATACTCACTATTATTATTATTATTATTATTATTAAGGCTGCAGTTCAAAGGTCAGAACGGTAACCTCTTGACACTGAGCGAGAAAGATGGCAGTGGCTAGTCTTCTCGAACAGCCCACAACATCCGTTAGACACTGTAGCGATGTGTCTCGCTCACTGACCAAAAGCACAATGAAGTCACTGCAAACTCACGCTCTGGTTTTATAAGGGTCTCCGAAGCGCTGAAAACTCTGCAACCCTGCATTACGCACAGTCGCAGGAGGAGTCGCAGTTAAAAAAAAAATATATATATATATATATTTTATAGTTTTTTTAAATTTTTTTTTTATATTTTTATTTTTTTTTATAATATATTTATATTATAAATATATATATATATATATATATATAGTCGTGAGCGGCTAAAATCACCAGTTCGTATGGCCTTGGTTGTACGACCATTTTCCTCCCGGTGGGAGGGGAATGGGGGCCCTATGAATGGTGAGATACCCTTAGATCTGTTAGACGTTTTCAGCGGCTAGGATGGTAGGTCCCCCCCCCCCCCCCCTCCAATGTGGCTTGTAGCCAATATAGGGCAAGGCGGACTTGTCCACTGGCATACAAAGCAAACATCTCCTAGATCTAGGGAGCGCTCTCAGCTTTACTTACTTCCCCTATATATATATATAGAAAAGGAACAAAGGCGTCGCTAAAGTCGAAAACCATATATATATTTGGGGGGGGGGGGGTCTTGTTTAGAAGTGCTATGATTTCTGTTTGTTGTTTTCAGTGTTGTTGTTGTTGTTGTTGTTGTTGTTGCCTTTGCCGCCGTCGTCGTTGTTTTGCGCAAGAAAACTTACTTCACGAATCTGATGTGGTCCGGAATGGAGCGATCGCCTTGCATAGAGACGCACTTGAAGACTCGGCTATATGCATCCTTGTGGATGGAGACCATCTGCATCGGACGTCGTGACGTCACAGTATACGCACGACGCGTATCGCTTAGCATTCCCTCATCCTGAAATTAACGCAAACGAAAGAAATGGTGACCTCCGCATGAGGAGATAGTTCGTGATCACATCTTGGGCTCGTGGCATTGAAACGGGGTAATTCCATCTTTGCTAGGCCAGTTTATGTTTCGGAACCGTTTCGCTCGTGAGTACGCCTGTACGGCGCTTGAAATACGTCTCTTAGATCTAGGTAGCGCTCTCAGATTGAGCGCATGTTCTGGGCTTCAGCGACGCGTTTGTTAATATTCTGTGAGCTGCGATCTCCAAATGCGTTTTTCAGTCAGACTCGAAACGATCTATGTCCGACTGGTCTCTCAGGCCGGCAGGTAGTGCGTTCCAGAGTGACGGGGCAGCAAAGCTAAACGCGCGCTCGCCAACAGTTTTGAGGTTTCGACGGGGAACATTCAATAGTTTTCCAGTAGTAGTAGTAGTAGTAGTACATGTATATGGTGTAGTGCGTTTGGGATTTCGGTCGCTCCGATTTTCGGCGACAACTGTTCACGGAGCTGTAGCGCCAAACACGTGTGTATGCTCAAATTCCAAACACTTTGCGTCGAAACTTTTGAAGAAGGGTAGCACCACAAGCACTCGGGTCCACTTTAATTGACCACCCCGTCAGTGCAGGTCCAAACGGCTTACCCCAAAACTCATCCCTCGGCTCAAAATCGTGCTCACTCTCCTGGTCTGTGTCTGACTGTCGTCGTCATCACTACTGCTGATTTTCGTTACCAACGCTAGAAAGAAAAACACTGCTGTGTCAATCAACCAAAACCAATCAATTAATCGATCAATCAATCAATGTTCCAACCCCCCCCCCCCCCCCACACACACACACACACACACACACCGCCGCCCCCATCCCTCTCCTGCACAAACCTCCTCCACCCCCCCCCACCTCCTCCACAGCGCCGTCACACCATCACCATCATCCACATCACGCTTTAAAAAAAATAATAAAATAAAACACAGCCTCAGTTTCCGAGCACTCCGTGGGTTCAACCCACTACCTGAAGCTGACGACGTGTGGAGGTAGCCAAAACAAACAACCGAACAAACAAACGAAATACGAACATATTTACCCTGACCAGTGATGACAAAGTACCAGTTTTCAGCAATTTGACCCTGCCGCGTGATCACTCGGTTTGGTCCCACCCTGCAGCAGACCAGCACGCGTTCCACACGGAACACAGTTTTCTGACAATGGCTGACAAAGCATCGCTACTCACCCTCACCCTGCCCCCCCTGACCCCCTCCCTCCCTCCCCCCCCCCACCCACACACACTCATGGTATTGTCAATGTGTTCATGCTTGTTTGTTCGTTTGTTTGCTCTCTCTCTCTCTCTCTCTCTCTGTATTGGTATTAATATGCCCGTAACTTCTACCGTTGTAAACTTGAATAAAGGCTCTCTCTCTCTCTCTCTCTCTCTCTCCCCCACACCCCACCCCCACCCCTTGTCCCCTCTCCTTGTCGTCTGTGTGATCAAGGCTTAGCAAAGAAACCAAAGTACTATAAGTTTCTTTTTTTTTTTAACCACGTCTAGTAGGGGTAGGGGTTTCGGCACCTCTTAGTTCAGGTCATTTTGGAGTGGGGAAAAAAACCCAACCGATAACGGTAAGAGAACGAAACACGTGCTGTCTAGCGCACAGCTCTGTGTAGGGTTTAGCCCGCCATCTCCTCAAGGTTGGAGGGGACTGACGCATGAGCTGAAGTAGTTCGGGTTACCCGTTAGTGATCGGAGAAGTCACATCCTGGGTTAGGTATCCAAGCGAAGAAAGTTTTTGGTGGCTACATCTTTTGCATGGTGGCTAAGCATAGGAAAACGTCAGGCTCATGTAAGAAAAATGGCAGCGTACCTAAGCTGTACGATGATGTTTACTAGCTGAGCTTGATTGAAGTTAGAATGGGATCCCCTATGGCACACGGCGAACCTCAGTCACCTCGCAGTGTTAGCGTGGGACATTTTCCATGAGACACGCACGCACTGTAGCTTGTAGGGGTAAAGCGTACATTTTCATGGAGCGTTATTCAGCGTCAGTTGTGTCCTATCATTAAATAAATATTGGTCCAGCCACCACGGAGATTTTCATGCGTTGATTTTTTTTCCAATGGTTGGATCCATGACCCTCGATTACAAGAGAGGGACATCATGACTAGAGGTGAAGAAACTCTGACTTTTACTTTGCGGTCACTGTTGTCTCTCTATTCAAGAGAACTGCACTATATTTTGTAAAGTTCAAGATTTTATAATTCGTGTAGCACGTTTTTAGGTTTTCTGTTTTTGTTTTTAGTTATATGTTTCCTCCTTCACAGAGTCTAGCACAACCCAGTGGAGGTTTTTTGTTTGTTTGTTGTTGTTTTTTCGTTGTTGTGAGTGCACATAGAACACCTCACTCTCTCTCTCTCTCTCTCTCTCTCTCTCTCTCTCTCTCTCTCTCTCTTCTGTAGTTTTAATCTATCATAATTACTTACCAGTCTAGTCTGCCATTGCAAAGCTGTCAGTATGTACTTTTTCCCACTGAGCATTAACATAAGCGGTGCCGCTTGTTTATGCTCACTATCTGATTACTGGAACGACTTGTCAGTATTGCAATAAAACCTGTTTAAACCAAGAAACTTTGACTCACGATAAGAACATTGCCTGTTGTGCGATTTTCTTCTGCACAGCCAGTGGATAAGTACAGAACGCCTGTACCGACTGCAGACTCGACAAAATCTGCAACACATTTTGTTTTTTCGATACTTTACTGGTTGTTTAACTTATTCACGACCATGCACCCATGCGTTGCCAACCACACACCTACACAACGTCCTTTTTAACCACGTATGAAGCAGGGATGAGAACATACCATAAACTATAATGTTTCGTCGTGAATTTTGTCTTGCGTGAGCGAAATGCCTTTGGCTGCACAGTGCTTTACATGTCAACGTTTACTTTGACCTCAGGTGGGATTCCAAGCTAAAGATGCTGTTTCGGCCTGTTTTGTGCGCTAGAATGTAGAATTTTGTTGCTGTTGATGCTGCTGTTGTTGTCGATGAATACAAGCCTACGGACGAGTATGACAGAACTGTACATGACCGGGGGCGGTCGGTCGTCTGGTGGTTAAGAGACTTGGCACCAATGCGAGAGGTCAGGGGTTCGATTCCCACTCGGGACAAAGAATTTTTCCTTCTCGTATGTGGCACCGATCATTCGGGCCGATCGTCGGGGCTTCTTTCTGGGTACTCCGGCTTCCTCCCCCCTCTGCTTTGCAAATGTTCAGCCCACCAAATTTGAAATATAAATGCAATTCTAAATTCCGAAATTTAAATAGCTGAGCTGACCCTTCGCACCACGTGATTGTAATGTGTTTATGTCCAGTGTGTGAGAGAATGCGTGTGATTCACGTGAGCGTGCGTGTTGGGTTCAGTTCGCGGCGCTTTGAGCCGAATCACGAAATTGTAAAGCGACTATACAATACTCATTATTATTATTATTATTACGTGTCTTTTGAAATTTCCGCGCACTGGTCGGGGAGCCGGGGTGGCCGAATGGTAGAGCGTTGGACTCTCAAAGCTCGGGTCGTGAGTTCCTATCCCGGCTGGGGCCAAATATTTGTGCTGGCTTTTTCGTCGTTGCCCCGTCTTTAATATCACCCGTATGTGGTGGAAAAGGACGTTAAACCCCCAAACAAGCATTGGTCTGTCTAGGGTTTTGTTGTTGTTGTTCCTTTTGTTTATTTTTGTTTGTTTTTCTTCTTCGTCTTCTTCAGATGTCCATGGTCTAATGTAGAGCAAATGAACGTCCTTATCTTCATCAAAATTGTCATCATCGCTAATGTCGTTGGAGGTTTTACTATGATGAACGTGCGGGAATACTGACCGTTTGGATCTGACGCTCCGTGCGGTATTCTGGTAGTGTACACAAAAGCATCTGGACGTAGGTACTCAACGTCAGCTGTGCACACACACACACACACACACACACACACACACACACACACACACACACACACACACACACACACACACACACACACACACACACATATATGCATGTATGCATGCACGCACACAAATTCACAAGGAGCAGTGATTTCCGCGATTAAACTCACGGTTCTGGGGTTTGTATACTCCCGTAATTATTTAAACGATTCTGTATGGTCGCCCCCCTTAAAGAAACGAAAATCTTCTTCAGTACACCCCCCCCCCCCCCCTCTCTCTCTCTGTGTTAGGCATGTGTGTGTGTGGTGTGTGTGTGTGTGTGTGTGTGTGTGTGTGTGTGTGTGTGTGTGTGTGTGTGCGAGAGAGAGAGAGACAGCGGGGGGTGGGGGGGTGGGGGGGAGGTGGAGAAGGAGGTGGAGGGCGGTGGGGCGTGAGGGGATGCAAAAGAAGCCCATGGGGGTGAGGAGGGGAGGGGAATGGGGCGGGGCAGGTAATGTGTGATAGGCAGAATACTCCCTCACTCCACCAATCTTACCTCGCCACGCGCGTGCATTTTGCTGTCTTTCGTATCTTCGTCCGCCATGTCAGCAAAGGTTTTGAGGTGGGATTCAAGTTGATACGAACTGACGAAATATTGAACATTTAATATTGAAATATTGACGATCAGAACATTAAACTCTCTCTCTCTCTCTCTCTCTCTCTCTCTCTCTCTCTCTCTCTCTCTCTCTCTCTCTCTCATCATGCCAGATTAGGTGTCTCTAGTGTTCGTACTTTCTGAGAAAATTGCAAAGTTACAGTTTTCCATTGACAGCGTCTTGTATGACCTTGACCTTGAGTCAAGGTCATTCAAATAAAATGTGTCAGTAAAGATCTTCTCTATATCATCTGATTTTCAGTGTAGGTATGTGAAAATGCCAACGTTCAATTTCACAACAGAAAGCTTTAATGACCACGACTTTTAGGCAAGGTCATTCAAAAGGGTATGCCTGGAAAAGATTTTTAGACGTTTTCCACAAACAGATCGTATGGCCTCGACCTCAAGGTCATCGAATACAAACAAGGTCAGCAAAGGTCTTGTCAATGTCTATACTCATGCGAGGTTTGATGCACCTGGTGTTTGCAGATTCTAAGAAAATGCCAAAAATTATAGTTCCTAACGGACAGCTTTCATTCAAAACGGTATTTGTGAAAGGTCTTGTTGCTGTCTAGGTCACAATGCCAAGTTTGTTGTTTCTGCTGTTTGTTGTTTCTCTGAAAATGCCAACGTTAAAGCTGTTTTCAGCTTTCCACAAACAGCTTGTATGGCCTTGTTCTTGACGCAAGGTCACTGAATGCAGTATAATGTCAGTAAAGGTCTTATCAATCTAAGTCTGAAACCTTTTGTGTTTGTAGATTCTGAAAATTTGCCAACATTAAAGTTGCAAAACAGACAGCTTTGATGACCTTTACCTTGAGTCAAGGTCATTCAAAAGGGTATGGTTTGAAAGGTCTATCAGCATGCCAAGTTTGATGCCTCTGATTTTTGTAAATTCTGAGAAAATGACGCGCGCGCGCGCGCACACACACGCGCACACACACACACACACACACACACACACACACACACACACACACACACACACACAGGACGGAGGATTCACAGGAAAGATTAATATTTGTCACACAAGTGAGCCAAAAGTGGCATTTTTTTGTGATGGACATATGATTGATATCAAGCTTTGATATACCAATAAATATAATGAGCTCAACCTTTCAGCGTTTGTGACAGAAAGACTGAGGTGTGAAGTTGACTCTGAGTTATTACATAGCCTATAATTATTTCAAAACTCACGCGCCAGCGACAGTTCTGCAGACCCGGAAGTTAAAGATAAGCTTTCTTGCTGCAGACCTCCAGAGTCGCTGATACTGGAGGGGAAAAAAGTACGCAGTAAAATATATATATATATATATCTCACAATTAAGCAACAAACAGCCTCTCACCCAATAATCTCATTTCATCTGATCTGATTTTATCTCACAGCACATGCTTCGAATTTCCTATTCTGTTTTGTTGTTGTTGTTGTTTTTGTTGTTTTGTTTTGTTTTGTTTTGTTAGGGGCTCATGCTGCCATGTTTATAATCACAGATCATTCTGAGTTGTTTTCGTGGTATCTATCATCACACCACTTCGACGTCTGGGCTGTGCCAGCGTCTGCAATGCTGGCACTGAGCCAACAGAAGCGTACTTGATGACGCTGCGACCGCACTGAGCGCTCCAGTGGTACAGCAACAGTCGTAGAATTTGAATGTTCGACCGCTCACGCAAAGTGTAAACAACATTGTATCGCATTAAGAGCTGTACTAATCATCAAGAGACAGTATTTCGAGTGTACTGACGTAATCACGAGCGAAACTGTTCCTAAATATAAACTGGCTTTAGCAAAAGATGGAATCAGCCAGTTAGAACAAGATTGTAGTCCGACTGTGTTCTCTGTAATACCGGTGGTAGTATTTAACTGCCTCTGTTTAAATCGCATCTGAAGACCTATCTCTTCCGCCAAGCCTTTGACAGCTAAACCTCTGTTAAGCCTCAGTGTCTGTGTGCATCATGAGTTCGTTGCACTGCCAAATTGTATGTAAGCGGAGGGGATGTAAATAGTGTGTGTGTGTGTGTGTGTGTGTGTGTGTGTGTGTGTGTGTGTGTGTGTGTGTGTGTGTGTGTGTGTGTGTGTGTGTGTGTGTGTGTGTGTGTGCTTTAAGCGCAGCGAGTCCTTGAAGCGGGAGAACAGCGCTCCATAAAAGCCATGTATTATTATTATTATTATTATTCTGTTTTGTCATCTTTTGTTCTGAGTGTTTGGGGAGATTTGGTTGTGATGTTGTTGTTGTTGTTGTTGTTGTTGTTGCTGGTGGTGGTGGTGGTGGTGGTGGTGGCGGTGGCTGTGGTGTTTTTTGTTTTATTGGGGGAGGTTGTAGTTGTTTGTTTTGTTTGTTTGTTTGTTTGTTTCTTTGTTTTTGGTCGTTGTTGTAATTGTTGCTAAGGTCAGAGCTGGTCTGATATCTAAGGTCATAGGCCCGCTTATTTGGGTCTGTTGTTGTTTGCAACTTTGTTTAGTTGTCCGTAGTGTGTGTGTGTGTGTGTGTGTGTGTGTGTGTGTGTGTGTGTGTGTGTGTGTGTGTGTGTGTGTGTGTGTGTGTGTGTGTGTGTGTGTGTGTGTGTGTGTGTGTGTGTGTGTGTGTGTGTGTGTGTGTGTGTGTGTGTGTGAAAGAGAGAGACAGACAGACAGACAGACAGACAGATAGACCGACAGAGGAAGGAAGTGAGGGGAGAGAAAGTGCGGTTCTGACGTCTCCCAAAATAACAGGTACCTTTTCAGACAGGTCGAGTTGTATTTTCTGTTTAGCAGCAAGATAAAGTTTCATCTCATTTCCCGCAGCTTTGTGCGACATTCTTTTCCAGGATTCGCGGACACTGGCGTGGCGGATATACGCACCTTCCGCATGCCCGCCCGTCGCTGATTCTCTATGAAGCTTCAGCTGACCTGCTGAGTCCATCTTCTGGAAAATGTTGTTAGTGGGGTTTTTTTTTTGTTTTTCAGAAATAAGAAAATTTAGAAACGTATTATTTTGTGATTTAAATACGTGTTCTTTGTTCGACTACCTTTTGTGTGTGTGTGTTTGTTTGTACCTTTTTTGTTGTTGTTTGGTTGGTTGGTTGGTTGGTTGGTTTTGTTTTGTATTTGTTTTGTTTGTTTTGGGGGGACTGAGGTTGTTGGGGGTTGTTTGTTTGTTTGTTTGTTTGGGTGGGTGGGTGGGTGGGTGGGTGGTTGGGGTTGTTTTTGTTTGTTGGTTGGTTTATTGTTGTTGGTTTGTTTTTTTAGGGGGGGAGGGGGGTAGGTGTTTAGCCCTCAGGGCGTCAGCCGGAACCTCCTACCTTTCCGAACTGCTTCATCTAGGCAGTTACGCAGTTCCTCTGACACCAAAGTTCTGCGCATCCCCACGGTAAGAACATGGGCGCGGACAACAACATCTGGTCAGAGATCCTTTTCTTTCCAGGCCACATAACTTGCTCTTTGGCCTACATGTTGTGTGTGTGTGTGTGTGTGTGTGTGTGTGTGTGTGTGTGTGTGTGTGTGTGTGTGTGTGTGTGTGTGTGTGTGTGTTTTAATCAGACTGAGGTTGATATTCCATACAGAGTTAGCGCCCTTAGGTGACGCACAGGTCGCGCATAGCATTGCAAGCGTGGCAGAGAAGGAGCTTCCAGTCTCTCTTATCTATGTCTCTGCCCAAACCGAAACATTTTCGTATCTTCCAACTCAGAAGACAGGCTGGGGAACTTTCGGTCATTTGGCAATTTCAGCCAAATTTACTATCCTTTCCAACCAAAACAAAATCTAAGTTTCAGCCAAAGAAAAGGAGGGGGGGGGGGGTGATGTGCCCACACGGTCATATATTATGATATATGTAATGCCATGTGGGGACAATCTAACTTCATTTTTGAAGACTTGCATGTCAGTACCACGGCAGTATTTTACTTTTGGGTGCCAGGAGATTCTACTAATGCGTTTAAGAATGCTAAAATTTGTTTTCTGAAGTGGGCCGTTGCCCCCGTGGTCCCGCAACAGGGCGTTTCCTCTGCAGCCCGGCTAAGGTTTCAGTCTGTTTTTTCCCTCAGGAATTTCCAAGCCTGAGAAGACTTCATTAAACTAACATGTAGTTGTTCGCACAGCTCCTTACTCTTCAACAAGAGACATATGCACAACTAGAAAGGCACAAGAGCATCAGTTTAAACCGGATAACGCGTGAAAGTTTCATTTCTTTATGTAACAGTTACAGTTCAAAGAAAGCCGTGATGGATGCAGATGCTAGAAAGGTTTGCAATCTTAACAAAAAGCAGAAAGCAGAGTGGTTGTTCTTTTTTTTTTAATACGACTACCTTCGACTGTGCATAATGCAAGCAATTCTGTCACAGCTGCAGAATTTTTAGCGCTTCGGATAAGCTTGTAAGACCAGAGCGTTAGTTTGCGGTGACTTAATTCATTCTGCTTTTAGTCAGTGAGCGAGACACATCGCTACAGTGTCTAGCGGGTAAGACTAGCCACTGCGATATTTCTCGCACAATGTGAAAACCCAAACTGAGCTGTGAAATCAGCCTCCCCTTGGCGTTTATACGGATTTCGGAACGCTGTAACTGTGACAATGTTTTGTTTGTTTGTTTGTTTGTTTTTTAACGCACTGTTTGTGGTTTTTGTGGAGAGTGCAGACCTTTAAGACATTAGGTTAGTACTTCATAAATCTGTACCTTGGCAGACTTGCGGCGATGAGTCTCGCAAGTTATCGCACTCGGGCGTGATCCTCGTCGGAGGCTCGCGTAAGAACTCGGCGCGCCGGATTGTCTTCTTTCATTCACGGCCATTCGTTCATATTCATGGTATTCTTCCCTGAATTCCAACACACACACACACACACACACACACACACACACACACACACACACACACACACACACACACAAAGAAGTAGCAGTGATTATCTGGCGAGTCGACAGCTGGGTGAGTTTACTACCAGAAACGTACGCCTCCCTGCACTTCATTAGGACAGTTACTGACAGACAACACTGCAAAAAAAAAAAATCATGCCGTTTGTGAATGATGTAAATGGAAGGCTTCAGTTTGATAAACTGCGACTTTTCACTGCTGCACGGTATAACATTTCAAAACCGACAATCGGTTTGGGTGGATTTCAAGACAGTAAAACACGTGTACGGGGACTGCGTAAGTTCTAGAATCGGGTGGGTGGGTGGTTGTTTGGGAGTTTAACGTCCTTTTCCACCACGTATGGCTGATGTCAAAAACGGGGCAATGCGAAAAAGGCCACCGCAAATATTTCGCCCCAGCCGTGATTCGAACTAAGCACTGAAAGTCCAACACTCTACCATTCGGCTACCCCCGGTTTCCCTTCTAGAGTCAGGGCCCGCATGTAAGAGTCGAGGTCAGGGATTTTAGCCCCGGTCTAAAGTCTAACCTCGAACTAAACTAGCTCTAGGGTTAAATTTTCTGTTGGTTTTATTTTAATCAGGAAGCGGGTCCATTTCACCATCGTGCCTAAGCCGTTAGAGAAGGAATTTTTCCTTCCTTTCTTCGCCTCCTTTTTTTTAAATTTAATTTTGTTTTTGGGTTTCTTTTGTCTTAGTCTGGGTTAGACCCGTAGCCGTGGGTTAAATTAACCTCGAGTTTTACATGCGGGCCCGGATCTGTGAGGGCCTGTGGTACTTACAGCACTGTTCTCTGAAGCAACTTGGCAGACACATCCTTCTTCAACCGCCGTTCTCGAAGAACATTCAGGGACGGGACTTTCGTAATGGACGGAATCTTTGTTTTGCTGCTGGTGATCCTGAGGCGGTTTTCTTGTGTACTTGGCAACCCTCTGGCATCGGGGAGTGCGTCTCTTTCCGGGGAACGTGTGTTCTGAGACAGTCATATTTACTCATTGACAATAGCAAGAATCAGTATGGGTTCTTTCAAAATACCATCTCTGCGGATCTTTTCTTTTTTTTCAACTTTATTGTCCCTTTCGGGAAATTTGGACTTCTTCCCCCGGGGGAAGAGCGCCGCAGCGCCACCCAGACCTATTTTACTTTTCAATTTTGCTGGGGGAGGAAAGCCGGATAGCCCGGAGAGAAACCCCCGATGAGCAGCCCTGTAGCCAGGTAAAACAGGTTTCACATATCATAAGCTCGACGTGGATTCCGCGCTTCATCGCCGTGACAGCGGTGACGGCCGTTCAGTGACGCAGTCCGACGCGCTACCTATTAGACTATCGCTCAACCCGATAGAGATTTCAGATCTGTTTGTTTGATGTTGTTGTTGTTTTGTTTGTTTGTTTGTTTGTTTGTTTGTTTGTTTGTTTGTTTTGGATCCCCCAAAATATCAGCATTGATGTTTGTTTGACCGAAAGACCTGTCGGCAATCAGATGTACGTATATGGATGACAGAGGACCAGGGCCCGCATGTAAAAGTCAGGGGTTAGGGAGCTTAGCCCCGGGTTAGAGTCTAACCTCGAACTAAACTAGCTCTAGGGTTAAATTTTCTGTTGTTTCTTTGTTTTAAATCAGGAAGCGGGTCCATTCCACTGTGGTGCCTAAGCCGTTATAGAAGGATTTTTGTCTTTCTTTCTTCGCTTCTTTTTTTTAAAATTATTTAATTTTGTTTTGGGGTTTCTTTTGTCCTAGTCTGGGTTAGGCCCGTAGCCGTGGATTAAATTAACCTCGAGTTCTACATACGGGCACAGAGGTTCACACAGACGTCGGACAGCGGTCATCGCTCGATTCATTCTTGAAATGGCCGATCATTTTCTAACCAAGGCGCACACGTCCTATCTTTGTCGCGTAGTTTTCTTTTCAGTGTATTCAGGACACATGTCCTATACTTTTTCATTCATGCAGGACATGTGTCCTGAAGTAGTTCCCCGGGCCGGATATGAAGTCTTTGGGGACTGCATCACGTTTTCACAAACGTAGGTCAGAAAAAGAACTGTACCGTTTCTCTAGCTGCGCTGTTGTTGAGCTGTTCCCCGAGTCGAGCGTCTTCCCACCAAGGCTGTCTTGCTCTGCTACCCGTCATCTGCAAAACCAGGAAATTTTAATACAATAATTCCAGGAAGAGTTACGTGTAATGTCCAGCTCCTTCTAAGTCGCCTAGAAATTGGAATGTTCAAAGACAAACTCTGACAAACTAGCGTGAATAACCGGACAGCCGAAGTGACCTAAGACGGCGCGTAATATTGAAACGTCACAAGACGTTCCCCAGCTACACAGCCCGATTATCAATAACGCCTAAATGATGACTGCCGACTAGCATGTCGCCGGCATGGGACGTCGCGTACCTGCTTCGCCCAAAGCCAGAGGCATCGTACAGTAATTATGCTGCATATGTCTCTGCCAACACTACACAAGCCCCTGAACCAAGGTCCATCACCATTAAGCGATACCGGTAGTGACGCCATAGTTCGATCTCATCTCACACAAGATCTTGAAATTCGCGTAAAGTGTACCAGGTCGCTCGCTCCTGGGTACGTCGCAAACGTGTCGGTGGGTGTTTGGGGGTTTAACGTCCTTTTCCACCACATACGGGTGATATCAAAGACGGGGCAACGATGAAAAAGCCAGCACAAATATTTGGCCCCAGCCGGGATACGAACTCACGACTCAAGCATTAGAAGTCCAACGCTCTACCATTCGGCCACCCCGGCTCCCCGTCGCAAACGTGTACCAGTTTTGTCGAGAGGATACTATACTACAGTGACCAACTCAGGGTCAATCACTTTTTCGGTGACATTGCCATTGTCAGAAAAGGCAATGGTGCAAGATCCCGTTCATGGTCAGCATCGCGTGGCACTCTCCGGAATATGAGTTGTTTCCTGAAACTACATCACGCCAGAGACAGTGGATGGGGAAACTGGAAACCCCGTGGAACCATTACCACGGCCTCGCTACGCGTGCTTTTGCTTGATAATCTACCTTTTGGCGTCCGTTCCGAAAGCCTTAGCTTTTTTTTTTTCCTAGTGGCTGCTTGTAGAGTTAGCTTTGCAGATTTGATTCAATGTGAAGTTCGAGTTTACAAATTTGTAGTGATTTTCATCTAAAATCGCCTCTCTCTCTCTCTCTCTCTTTTTTTTTTTTTTTTTTGGTTTGTTTTTTGTTTTTTGGAAAACTCAAAATTTTAAGTCCGATGTTTGCAAACTCGCTTGATAAACTTCATTATTTCCTTTAAGACATTTCTGCTTCGTGTTTTCCAAATTCTTGTGCGATAGCAGCTTCCACAGAAAAAGTTGGTTTCTTAAAAGGTTTTTTGAGTTATTTTGATGTTCGTTTTTTAAAACTATTTTGTTCTGATGTTGGTCACTGCGCCCGCGGCGAAGATTCCAAGAGGGATAAGAATTATAGGCGGTTTCCACTCTCTCCTATCCACGGGGAGCCGGGGTGGTCGAATGATAGAGCGTTGGACTTCTAATGCTCGGGTCGTGAGTTCGAATCCCGGCTGGGGCCAAATATTTGTTCTGGCTTTTTCATCGTTGCCCCGACTTTGATATCACCCTATGTGGTTAAAAAGGACGTTAAACCCCCAAACACCCACCAACCCTCCCCTATCTACTGTCTCTTATTACACCCCCACACAACAACATACCTCGGCAGGCTGCGTCAAGAAAATAGGAGCGTCTGACTGGCCAGGAACTGACGGGAGATTGACATTTTCTTCCCGTTTCTTGACTGTCTTGTTCAGTTTGTCGCCTGGCGGAGAGACCACGGACAGTTCGTCGGAAAAGGGAATGTCCGATGGGCTAAGAACACGCGGGAATGTGAGGCTTCCAAAGCCCTTCTTTGATGTTCCATCTATAGCGTCGTCTGGTGGAGAGCCGTCTGGCAGTCCGCTGGAATATGGAGCTTCCGGCGAACCAGGAACACAAGGGAGTATGAAGCTTCTAAAGTCTTTTGTGGAAGTCTCGTCGACACTGCCGTCCGACAGTTCGTCTGCCATTTTCGGATCTGTGTCAAGCTTTCACCGGCGTGTAAACTTATGAAAGTGTGTCGGTCGTGTTTAGGCTTCGACGCTTCTGGGAGCAAGCTTTTTCCACGCCGGAGTCCTCGTTATTCTTCGTAATCTTCAGCAGTGGTTGTTAGCTTCTTCTTCTTCTACGGTTGTCCGTTCACAAACAGAAGTGCCTGCACTCTCGCTTCACATTATTTGCAACTCGTAGAAAAAGCACTGCGGTGGTTTAAAAAAACAAAATCTGGCCTTGGCAAAACGATAAATCTGAAACAGAGCTGATTTGAACCAAAGAATTAACAGTCATGCATGTGCCACAGTAAAGCTGGCTTACAGTACTGACAGCATTTTCTAGCTGAATGCTGCTTCTTCTCTTCTACTACTTCTTCCGCTGAAGAGTTGGGCTCGTAGACCGTCAATAACGCTGCGGTGTGACACAATAACCGGAGGTGGTCAGGTGGTAGAATTAAGAAGTTAAAACGATGTACATTTCAGGGAAGGGGGGGGGGTGTTAAGGGGTGGCGGGGGGTGATTGCAGGTCGTGGAGGCTGCAGCTATGTCTCTACCGGAAGGACTCGAGTGAGGAAGCCGAGTTGGTGCTTGTTGGAAGGTTATTCCAGGCTCTCGGCATTCGAGGGAAGTAGGAGTTGTACAGGGCTGGGTAGGTGGTTTGCTTCAGGTACAGTCTATGGGCTCCTGGCGCGCGCTGGTCAGCTTGGTGGTAAAAGTGTGAGGCGTTAATCTCTACAAGGTTGTTGTTGATCTGGTAGAGAGTCAGCAGTCTGGTGTTGGATCTGCGTTGTTTTATTCTGTTCTACAGTAATCATTTCGTTGCGTTCAGTTGGCATGAAACTGTTTTGTGTGCCTTTTCTTGAATGGGAATAAGAACGGAAAGCGTGTGAAACGGTGAATTCGTGTGGCAGGATTGAATTCTTTATGTAAGCTTTTTGTTGTTTGAACTGTGACACCTGCAGAAATAATACTGTATTTTGATTACTTAGAATTCATTGACATGTCCGTTTGTTTTTCTCTTTTGCACATGCAGAGTAAAAAAAAATGCACTCACCAGTGGGCACTAAAAAATCTCCTCGCCCAATCTGCCTATCATCAAAGATAGTGACGTCAACCTGACGTCAAGCTGATGCATCTGCACGACTGACGTAAAATGTGAACATTTACGTCAGAAAGTTCATTTCACTTGATGTCGTCACAGATAAAAACAGAAATAATTATGGCTGTCTACATCGAAGTGCGTACGTCTGGATTAGATGCAAACTAAGACGCATACGCGTGATGAAAAGTTCTCTTCTACCCTTCGCTTGTCGTCTGAACGTCAACAAAACCGTAAGGTGAGATATAAGTTTCAAGTTTCTAAAACATAGTGTTTCTTCAGTCACTTGCGGACTTGTTGGATCAAAGAGGAGAGACGCCAACGGAAGACCATGCAGACTTGTTTTTCTCTCTCTCTCTCTCTTAGAGAGAGCACTTCGTACAGCACTTCGAGGAACAGTCGAGGAACAGTCTCTTCGTCACACGCCCCAGACTAGACTTGTTCAAATCAAGTCTCTCTTACTCAGGGGCTACGTTATGGAATAACCTCCCATCTGTTGTTCAGTCTACGTACTCCCCTCATATTTTTAAAGCTAAAATTTATCATTATTTTTCCGCAAACTGACCTTTAACCATTCCTTTATTACCTTTCTAATAGCTTCCTCATGCGTCCTATATATGCGTATTCTATACTTCCATTACTTATGTTAATGTTTTACTGCTCAGTGTGTGTAACCACTGTGCTGTATTGGGTGTCACGCGTTGTAGCTAAGCTCTGTATGTGAGTTACTGTGGGCACTGCGTGTAGCATGTGCTATGTATGTAATTCTATGTATGCTCTGTGTGTGTGTGTGTGTGTGTGTGTGTGTGTGTGTGTGTGTGTGTGTGTGTGTGTGTGTGTGTGTGTGCGCGCGCGCGCGCGCGTCAAGGACAGACAGTAAGAGAGACCTGTGCGTCTATGTTCTCATCCTTGGAAAATAAAGTTTCAGTCAGTCAGTCTCTCTCTCTCTCTCTCTCTCTCTCTCTCTCTCTCTCTCACACACACACACACACACACACACACACACACACACACACGCACGCACGCACGCACGCACGCTGCTTGTTTGATTATAGATCTGTTGTTTACTTACTTATTGATTGTAATACTCTTTCAGCAGATTTTGGCTACGGCCCGTCAAATATGATTGTCGAGGGAATCATGCGGGACTACGACATCCCACTCTGAATACTAGCTACAAACAACTCATGAAAGAATGCTGTGTGCTTTCGCAAAGATGGTCGATGCAGACGATCTGACCGCTTCAACTGAAAAGTTAAAACAGTCAAGCAAAATCAACTTCTGAACTGACCTGAAACCTGTAGAAACTAAACTATTCTTGCGAGAGAAAAAGACCCAAGGGTTCCAGGGGGTAAGAATATTCCGGTGCCAGCAGAAGAAGTGCCAAGATCAACATGGCACAGCGGCGCCCGTCCGTGTCTGAAAAGGAACACAGAAAATCGTCTGTTGTGGATGAAAGCGCAACGAAAGACAATGAGAACATTCCAGACAGTCCGGCGCACACACCAGAAACGAGCCTAGAACAGCGACGAAAGTCGGCTGAGCTCAAAGCGATAAGGAGAATGTCGAGGTCGGCTGTGAATTTCAAAGTAGATTTGGAGCAGACGCACACAGACCCGAAAGGACAGGAGAAGGTGAGGAAGAAATCGAGCGTTGAGACTCCCAGATCTGGACCGGCGTCACCACGTCAGTCGAGGCACACGTCTGTTTCCAGAAAGCATTCGGGCAGAGCATCACAAAGAAAAGACCCAGAAATAGAATCGCAAGCTGACGAAGACTCCAAAATGCACAGAAGGCGTTCTTTCGGGTCGGCCAGAAGGAAACGGTCTGGCCACAAAACCTCTGCTGGAACAGCGTCTCATAGGCCGTCCACAACTACTGGTATGCCGGATGAGCATCCTCTCAACACAAAGGGTGGCGAAAAAGGAGACAAGAGAAGAAGCTCGAGACACATCAGCAGCAGACGCCAAGGTTCCGACGAACAAAAGAGTAGTGCGCCAACGACGCCCAGGGGGTCAGGAGTCGACATTGGCAAAGACCTGGCCCGAAGGAGCTTGTCGAGTGGCACCAAACACGTGAGGAGATCGAGCGGCAAGACGGTATCCACCTTGGTAGGTGAAATACGTGAAGTAGACGCCGACACGTCCGTCGGCACTGAACAGAACGCAGGTGCTGCAAAACACGGACCTAAACGTCTTTTGGATGGAGAGAGAAGTTCGGCACATGTTGTGGTGGTTCAGCGTAAAGATTCAACACGTGACTCAACAAAACCCCAACACAGCGCCAAGGACACACTAGCAACACGTGACAGCGCCACTGACACATTAGAAAGACGCAGCAGCGCTACTGACACATTAGAAAGACGCAGCAGCGCCACTGACACATTAGAAAGACGCAGCAGCGCCACTGACACATTAGAAAGACGCAGCAGCGCCACTGACACATTAGAAAGACGCAGCAGCGTTAATGGCGTCGGCACTGAACAGAACACAAGTGCTGCAGAACACGGACCTAAACGTCTTTTGGATGAAGAGAGAAGTTCGGCACATGACGTGGTGGTTCAGCGTAAAGATTCAACACGTGACTCAACAAAACCCCGACACAGCGCCAGGGACCCACTAGCAACACGCGGCAGCGCCACTGGCTCGTTCCAAAGACCCAGCAGCGCCACCGAAAAGCAAGAAACACGCGGTGGCGCCAGTGACAAGCCAGTAATACCCACCATCACAGAAATACGCGTCTCCAGTTTCGAAGACACCGAGCAGGAAATCCTCAACACCGACGGTGACTGGCAACAAAGACGCGCCAGTGACAAAACGCGAAGGAGACAGTACTCAGATAGTAGTTCGACCAGCCCGTCGCTGAAAGCTGACGACACGAGACAACGGAAAAGGCGAGGTCTCAGGCGGAGAAGTGACGCGTCTGACAAAGACGGTAAGAAAGCGACCAACCACAAGCAAAGTAGCGACTCCAACGATGAATCCGACGGTGCTGAGGCAGACGTCGACGAAAACCCGTCTCCGAGTTCTGAGAAAATTGATGTGGCGCGTAGTCACAGCTTAGCGTACCGCAAAATAGCTATTGTGGATGGAAAGGGTGTGACGGAGTTTAAACGGTTGCCCGCGGGAGCAGAAGAGCTGACCAGGCCAAGTGTTAGACTTGACCCTAAATCATTGGGTGTCTCCCCACCCGTGCAGACGCCCTTGGGATCAGGACAAGGAGCTAGGAAAAGTCTTAAAGGACATAGGTAAGCCAATGAATACGAAGGGATACGAAAATTGCGTACTAGTTTCGGTAGACCGTAGGGGCAGACTAAGCTGGGCTATGTAAGAAAGAAGCATACATGCCATCATGCTGCTCTATCATCCTTTTTTTTAACAAGTCAGTGAAGCTTGCACGGCTATGAACAACGTATATCTAACCGAACTAAACTGGTCTAACTTAACAGGCGCTTCGTTTAGCTCTATAGGTAGGCTACAGTCACACATTACCTCTCTCCTGACCGAAACACTGAAAAGTGGCCTCAGAACGTGAACTAAGTGGAACAGAGTACTAACACTATTTTCTTTTGAAAACGAGAAGCCAAGCAGTCATACCAGGCACATAATGCAAAATGTAAAATTTAATGTGATCAGCAGTCTCAAACAGAAGCGATCCTATTTTCTCGGTAGAAATGCGAGTGAGGCGCGAACTTTTAGTCCAAGCACTCACATTAATTACGACATGTCAACGTGTCAGAGATGTTTTGTCAAACATTCTTTGCCGTTAATTGTGTATTCCCCTTTTACTGATTTCGCTATCAAAGTCAGCTCGTTTTTAAGTTGTTTCTCTATAGAGAAACAACTTTATGAGACGGGGCAGATTTTGCTACGCGCAGCAGCAAGTTTCAGTGATACAAAACAAGACTGTGACATTTCTCCACACAATACTTTCTTTCACGCACACAGTGACGTAACGAAATCTGCGTCATAGACACCTTACGTGCACACTATGCTGCTGCGTTCTTTTTGGCGGGAGTTGTGAGACGTGTGTGTGTGTGTGTGTGTGTGTGTGTGTGGACGGATG
Organism: Batillaria attramentaria; assembly: GCA_018292915.2. Taxonomy (NCBI): domain Eukaryota; kingdom Metazoa; phylum Mollusca; class Gastropoda; family Batillariidae; genus Batillaria; species Batillaria attramentaria. The sequence continues at coordinate 406,802 of JACVVK020000472.1, read as the reverse complement.
TAATGATGGCTATCTCCTAAACCACCTCGTTGGAGGCCTTTTTACTTTGAGATAAAATGGGAATTCACCTTCTCCAGACCTATTTTTCACGATTTTTAGCCTACTGCATTTTCAGAAGAGTTATCGCCGATTTTAAAAAAATCGGTCATGTTACGAATTTTTTCGCAAAAAATGTTCAAATGGCTTCGTTTTCTGAAATTGGGAAGATCATCCAATTATACTGCCTGTTTTCGTAGCACAGCTCTGTAGCTCTGACGGGTTTTGTGTAAGAAAAATATTTCCGAGGTAGGGGTGGTTTGCATATAAGGCCAAATATCTATGAAAAGACTCCTTCAAATTACTCATCATTCCGGTATTTTTGTCACTTGTGCCAACTGCACATATGACATGAACCACTGCACTATTATAGCTCTAGTATTAAGAATAGCAGAGATTTTAGATAAACACATTTTTCATGTTTCTGCGAGAAGCGCCGGTCAAAAAAGTTCCAATTTTGCAATTTCGTAAGTACAGTTCAAGGCACTTTGAGTCCACGTTTCATCAGCTCTCTAGATCTTCCAGATTTTATGTAAAAATTAATTCAGTCACAGAAGTCACAAAAGCAACAAGGAAATCACAAGATATGTAGAAGTATCATCTGTCAGACGAGCAGCGTGAGGCTGACGTCAAATGTTTGGTTCACAGACAAAATCTGCAAGTATCGTCACTGCTTCCGACATTTCATCAGCCCTCTAGATCTTCCAGATTTCATGTGAAAAATAATTCAGTCGGAGAAGTCACAAAGCCAACAGGGAAATCACAAGACATGAACAAGCATCCTCAGACGATCTCAGTGCTAGAGGCTGACGTCAAAAGTTTACTTCACGGAATTGACGTCATCTCTCTCTCTCTCTGTATGACGACCTGCCTGAGGCTGACGTCAAATGTTTAGTTCACGGAACTGACGTCTCTCTCTCTCTCTCTCTCTCTCTCTCTTGGGAGCCAGGGTGGCCGAATGGTAGAGCGTTGGACTTTCAATGCTTGGGCCGAGAGTTCGAATCCCGGCCGCTGGGGCCAAATATTTGTGCTGGCCTTTTTCTCGTTGCCCCGTCTTTGATATCACCCTTATGTGGGGGAAAAGGACGTTAAACTCCTAAACACCCACCCACCCACCCTCTCTCTCTGCCCCTCTCTCTCTCTCTCCCTTCTTCCCCCACCCCCAGTCACGTGGCTAATCGGTCGAGGTCGTAGAGGATCTAGTGTCATCGGTAGAACTTGGAGAGGGGAGAACCGGCAACAAGAACAACAAAACAGACAAAATAAAATGAAGTTTGGAGAAACAACTTTGTAGGACGGGGCCGTTCCTCCTTGTTGTTCTGTTCTGTTCTGAAGGAGCGAAGGGGGTAGAGGGCGTAATCTCCCAACGTATTCAGCAAACCACTAGACAAACATTTATCTCTCAAGACTACTGTTTTTCGCACTCATAAGGCAAGTTTGTTTTTTTTAAATATGCAGTGCATGTGTCGATCGTATTTTATTATGTTTATCATTTAAATCAGCAGAAATTTCCCTTGGAGATATCGTAGTGGAATCTTCACGCCTGTGAAAGGGTGCTTCAACGCAGACGACAAGTTTTAAAGTTCGAAGGGATATTACGGAAGTGTATTGTTCGCGCAACTTTCCATGGTAGCAGTAGACACATTTTGAAGTTTAAAGAAACAAAACGCAGTGTATACTTTGTATGCTTCAATGAAAGAAGCAACCGCCGTCTTTTCACGAAATATGGAGCGACAGTCAGGCATAAGATCAGTTTCCACATTTCCTTTCGAGCTGTTTGTCTGGTGCATGGTTTGCTTGTGCGGTCTTGGTAACCGGAAAGAAGCGGGTGAGTTGGTGGGTGCTTGGGGGTTTAACGTTCTTTTCCACCACGTGTGGGCGATATCAAAGACTGGGCAAAGGGAAACGTTGAACTGTATGGTGATAATGCTTTCGTTTGAAGAAGGGTTCTTCTGGTCCTTTGTTGTTAATAGGTTAGCTGTTAAGTCTGACTCGGCGTTGAAGGCAGTAGGTATAGACTGACAATCTCGAGCAGCCATGGTCAATGGAGGGTATATTTCGTTTCCTTGTCAGACTTCCCGCCTCGCACCGGCTGCTTCCGCCCCAAAATCGTCCCAGGAATTTTCTGAGCTTGACCATGCTGTAACGATGCTCCGCTCAAGCAAACCGAAAGGTTTCTCTGGATTGAACGTTGGGGGATGGAAGGGTTGGGGGGGGGGGTATTCTGCGCTTCACGGCCAGTTTGCACTTAGCTGCTTCCCATACTGATTTCAAGTTATGACCTGCAAAATGTTCAAATACGAAAATACGAGGTGCGCTCAGTTCGTCACATTTTAGTCACTTGCTCTGTTCTTTACCTTTTCAGGAGTTTGGATGAAGAACAGAAAGTTCTGGAAAATAACTGGCGAGCACTTCATGAGCGGATAAAGGTAAGAAGAACAAAGATATAGATACACAATAGTTGGGTTTTTTTTTCCACTTGGGTGGAATACTGTAGCATGAAGTGAATTTCTTATTTCAACGGTAGTACCAACCAGTAGTTGTGTTCTAAAATTGCACAGGTGTTAAATTTGTCTCGTGGATACAGTCATAAAAGTCACAAAATGGCTATGTACACGTATGTTTTACATGTTTTGGTGAGATCTTTCATCTGATGCACTTATTCTGGGGTTGCATGTCTTCTCTTGCACAACTGAGTCAGTTAGGATGCGCAGATAAGACAGTTCAAATGGCACCAGTTGACCGAGCTGTGAATGCGTACAGTCTATCAGCTTAGCGTGCACTAGCGAACAACACGCATTTTGCTGTGTGCAGATGGCACATGTGCAGAAACTGTCGCACTTGACAAAACTGGCGGAGAGCGAAAAGTCAGCACAGAGACGTTCATCAGTTCTACCGATGTCATCCAGCATCATGCAGGTAACTCGTCAGACTGATTATTTCAGCCCCGACATGATACGAGCTGTGTTAATTGGCATGATAGCGAGGTTGACTCGCACCATCTCTCAAAGTCCTCTACAGAACAGCCTAGCCCAGCATGCATGCCATTTAACCATGTGGTAAAACCTCTTACACGCTGCACGCTTAGCAGCGGTAAAATGCCAATTGAATCCGCTTGTAGCGGGCACTCCCCGGGGACGCCGTCGCCACCCCTGTGGGTACAACACGGTCGTATTTTTTCCTCGCCGCGCCAGCCAGTCGCCGCCCGCGCGCTGTGTGTATTGTCTAGCGCCAGGCCGCGCGGTGCACGCTGGTATCGTGTGAACAGAAAATCCACGCGGCGAGCGGGCGAGCTTGCTGCATGCACTCTGCGTGTGAAAAGACCTCACAGGACCCATTCCGCTGTTACAGCGATGAAACGTGGGTTCGAGCCCAGGTCGAGCTTGTGATATGTAATACCGGTTTTTTTTCTGGCTACCGGGCTGCTCATCGGGGGTTTCTCTCCGGGATATTCGGCTTTCCTCCCCCAGCAAAATTGAAACAAAAATAGAATAGGTATTGGGTGGCGCTGCACCGCGGCGACGCGCTTCCCCCACTGGGGAAGCTGCCCTAATTTCCAGATAGGGACAATGAAGTTGTGGACACAAAACATCTGGCTTGGTACTTTGATGTGAAATGCGCAGTCATATTCTGCAAAGGTACTTGCCGCATTTGTAGAATATAGTTATCGCCCATGTAAAGAAAGCAGACATGTTGCGTTCAAAAATCAGTCTGGTTCAAAGGCCTTTATTTTCTAGAATTTGGAAGTCCATCCTCTTATACTGAATGGGTTCGTAGCATAACTCTGTAACTGTAACAGATTTTTGTTTTAAAAAAATGAGGTGGGTTTTTTTGGCATATACTTCGGCTGCATTTTGTTGCTGCTGCTGCTGTTGGTGCTGTTGCTTGTTGTTGTTGTTGTTGTTGTTGTTGTTGTTGTTTGCTTTAGTTGTTGTTTTTCAAGAAGGGAGAAGCCCAGTCGCGTGCAGGGTTAGGTTAGGAGTTTATTAATCGACAACACGTCGGTCTTGTCTTGTCTTGTCTTGTCTTGTCTTGTCTTTGTCCTGCAGCAGCAGCGTCATATTTCACAACTGTCGAGACGCGGGACCATCAGCGTGACCGTCAACGTGGACAACGTGAACACAACCACAGCACTGCCTATCTCCGGCATGCCGCAGAACGAGGTCCGCGGCCTGCCTCTCAATCTGGGCGGTTCGGAAATGGGGGAAATCGCAGATGTGGTTCAAGCGAAGCTTTTCTCTAAAAACTCCACCTCCACCAGGTCCAAAACATTATCCGGAACAGAAGGCGCGGCGCAGAAGTGGAAAACGGCTGTAAAGAAAACTCGACTGCGTCCTTTCGTTCGAGAGGGGTCGACGTCGACGAGTTGGTGAGGAGTTTGGTTTGGCTTTTGTTTGTGTGTGTGTGTGTGTGTGTGTGTGTGTGTGTGTGTGTGTGTGTGTGTGTGTGTGTTGTGTGTGTTATGTGTGTGTGTGTGTGGTGGTGGTGGTGGTTTTGTTTTCGGTTGTTTTTTTTTTGTTTTGTTTTTTGGGGGGGATTGTTCGGGTATTTGTTTGTGTGTGTTTTTTGGTGTGTGTGTGTGTGTGTGTGTGTGTGTGTGTGTGTGTGTGTGTGTGTGTGTGTGTGTGTGTGTGTGTGTGTGTGTGTGTTTTGGGTTTTTGTTTTGGTTTTTGTTTTTGTTAGTTGTTGTTGATTTGGGTTTTTTGTTGTTGTTGTTGTCGTTGTTGTTGTCGTTGTTGTTGTTGTTTTGTTTGTGTTTTTTTTTGTCGGATTTTTTGTTGTTTTCTTGGGGTTTTGTTGTTGTTGTTGTTTTGGTGATGGAGCGGGATGGGATGGGGCTTGGCCTGGTTGGAGTGTTTGTTTCGTTTGCTTTGCTTTGCGATGATTTATTTGCTGTCCTTTCCGTTCGTTTCGCTTTGTTCTGCAGTGTAAACTCTCTCTCTCTCTCTCTCTCTCTCTCTCTCTCTCTCTCTCTTTCTCTCTAAGTATGCATTGGACAAAGAAAGTAGTAAAGGTGTTTATCGCATGTCACATACAAAGACTTTTCGTCACTGGAAAGAGTAATCAGTCTACGATAGACTTCTGTGTCATCAAACACACACCTGTTATGGAACGCACCCCCCCCCCCTCTCTCTCTCTCTCTCTCTCTCTCTGAGGACCATCTAGACGGCGCTGGTTGGTGCTATTTTTAGAAGCTTTGTCGTGCCCCAGTCTGTTCAGGGATGGGCCGTAGGCTCAGGGAAAGTATGATTTCTCTTGTAGTACTAGCCACAAAGTCACGAAAACGGTCGCGGTGGCCAAAAGTGAACCATCCTCATATCCAGCAAACAGCTTCGAAAGCGGCAGCAGTTTTCCATCTCAGCAACGTTACAAAGTTAGGGGCTTGAAATGCTGACTGGCATTTGGCACGTGTGCCCAGCTCCTACGCGGCCATGGAGGCGGAAGAGCAATCGTTGGAGCAGGACATCGTGAACTACGTCTTGAGACGAATCAGCCTCGGCAAGAGGGCCACGGTGCGGTGCAGGTGGAAGGACACTATGCGACTGGTCCTCTTCATTGTCAAACTGCGCCACGAAATGTCTCTCAGGTCAGGAACGCTACAGTACTGTCAAGAATGAGCCTGGGCTTTTAAGATAAGATAAGATAGATAAGATACCGCTTTATTCGTCCCTTGATGGGAAATTGCACTGTCTGCTCAGACAAAACTGACAATAAAAATCATTACAATTGCACACACACACACACACACACACACACACACACACACACACACACACACACACAGACACACACACACACACACAGACACACACACACACACACACACACACACAGACACACACAGACACACACACACACACACAGACACACACACACACACACACACACACACACACACACACACACACACACACACACACACAAACGATCATTCATTCATATGCAAATTACAACCTTCATGTAATGATAAAACTTAATATGTATAACATTCAGAAGAGCTGTCGTATCACAGGAACGGATGGATCTAGTTACTGTATTATGGGATATAAAACCGTTAATGGGCCATGTGTAAACTAGCCACCACTACTACCAGCACTTTTCCTCTCTCTCTCTCTCTCTCTCTCTCTCTCTCTCTCTCTCTCTCTATTCAGTACCCTTCAATGTAGAATAGCAGGACAGCATGTAAGATAGGCAGCAATGCCTAAATGCTGTATCTTGAATAAAAAAAAACGTTTCATCACCATCTCTCTCTCTCTCCACACCCACCCACATTCACCACCCCCCTCCGCCCCCCCCCCCCCCCACACACACACACACCTCTCTCTCTCTCTCTCTCTCTCTCTCTCTCTCACCCAAGTTACCCTGCCCCAAGTTTTATACCTTGGGTTTCGTGAGAAACACACACACACACACACACACACACACACACACACACACACACACACACACACACACACACACGTGACAGAGACTGCGAGACTCGTGCTAGGGGCTACGGACACGCTTCACAAACATTTTGAGAAATTAGCTCAACGTAATTCAGTGTTCCCGATAACGCACAGGTGTGCGTCTTTGTACGCGCAAAACTCTTTAATTAGCGCACTTTTGTTGGAGACGCACGTTTTTGGTCTCGTCGTTACAAACAGCATATTTCCAACTCTCTCCCGGAAACTCGATCAACAAAAAGCGAACATGGCAGCATCGCATTTCCACTGAGCCATTGTGCGTAACCCTGGCAGACAGAATCTGATGTCCGGACCCTCCAAACTTACGAAAAGACCCTTAAAAATATGGAAAGAGGGTGCCAAGGACCCCCCCCCCCCCCCTCCTTTCGAATCACAGGGAACACTGACGTTGACCCTTTGGGAATTCAAGGGAAGTAACAATGTAAACTCTCGATTTCCGTACGTTACCTGTAAACGGAACCCATTATTGTAATTATGAGGCGGACAGTGAATTGCTCTGACTTACTCGTTATTGGTGTTGTCTTTAGCAATGGCATACATGGATCTGATATGGACACTTTCAGCTCACCAAATATCAAAAAAAAAAAAATCCAAAACATAAATAGCTGAACTGACCCTTCGCACCGCGTGATTTCAATGTGTTCACTGCCAGTGTGTGAGAGAACACGGGTGATTCATGTGAGCGTGCACGTCTGGTTCAGCTCGCTGCGCTTTGAGCCAAGAGACTGGGTAAAACGCCTACACGATTAGTAGTAGTAGCAGTAGCAGTAGTAGTAGTTTTGTCTTCCTCTCACAGGTCTGTCAATCTGGACCCAGAGAATACAGTCATTATGAGTATCGGAGAACACGCACTCAAGATCCGCAGAGATGATCAGAGCAATATTACCGGAGTAGAAGTGTTGCAGGTACGTGTGTATATGATACGCCGGTCAGTTCTCAAGTAATTATCTGACGTAACATAACATCTAACATGTTTATTTCGACTGTACTCTGTGCCAAGGTTTATATGGTTGGTTGCTTGAGTGGTTAATTGGTTGGCTGTTTTGTTGTTGTTGTTGTGTGCGTTGTTGCTGTGTTTGTGTGTTCTTGTTTGTTTTGTTTTTGTTCTGTTTTGATTGATTGATCAACTGTTTAGTTGGTCGGTTGGTTCTTTGGCTGATTGATTGAGTGATTGATTGATTGATTGATCGTTCAGGCGGAGCCTTCTGTGGACGTTTTCATCTCCAAACTTGTACGTACAATCCTTTCCTTGCCACCGGACGAGAGGACGGAAAAAGACATGCAAACAGCCTTGCTGGACCTGCAGTGCATCCCGGGTTTCTGTGAGTTTCCGCTGTACATCCAGCGCGGGCTTGTTCGCTGCGGCTACTACACCGTCATCAGCAAACGTCGCGTCATCATCAGGCGTGGTCACGTGGCGGTCACGTTCTACTTCATTATGACCGGACAGGGTCAGTGTCTTGTGAGTTACTACGTTACGTTTTTGTTGTTGTTGTTGTTGTTGTTGTTTTTTGCTGCCACATCTCTTTGCCGGCTCCAGTGGTGTTCCTCCCTAGTAATGGGTGGAATCCACGGAGGGCTCGGAAGTTTGGGCAATTTTTATTATGCTTGATGATGGAGATGATGATGGTAAGATGATGCTATGGAGGTCCGTGTGGTTTGGGACTGCCGGACAGGGCCGCATTCCACGCTTCCTGTCATAAATATCCCGGCATTAACTAGGCCCGGGAACTACGGCACCTGCGGTGCCGGCCGTGTAATCATCCACATCATAAGACGTGTCATACCAAGGGAAGCACCCCCCAAAGTCGCACCCGTGAAGTGGGTGAAGCTCGGCTGTGTGGCAACAGCCTCCCCATTGGGCCCATAGCACACCCGCTCTAGGTAGGAAAAATCCCGCATGCCTCGGCTGGAACTCGAACCCGGGTCTCCCGGTCCATAGTCCGAAGTGCTAACCACTGTACTACGGGGCCGGTTTACTACGTTACGTTTTGAAAGGCTGTATAAAGTTCTGATTCAGTATGACCGTGCAGTGTTAGTGTTTTGTGATTACCACGATTCTGTAGGGAAGGCTGCATGAGGTTTGACCACATCGAGAGGGTCAGTAAATAATGAGTTACAGCGAAAGACGTACAAGGGTGGATGACGTTGCATGCCCAGTGTCGTTTCCTTTTCGCTCCAGTGGTTTTGTGGTAATAACCCTTGGCCTTGAAACCGGAAGTGAGAGTAAGAGTCAAGTGAAGTATGGGATTTTTGCATCTAAAGTATGGGACAACGTTATTTCGGGCCGATCGTCAGGGTTCTCTCGCCCCCCCCCCCCCCACACAACCCCCCCCCCCCCCCCCCCCACACACACACACACACCCCTACGCCCCCCCCCCCCCAACCACACCTCTGATTTGGAAATTTTCAACAACAAAATACTTCAAAATCAGCTAACCAGCTTAGTTATAATGTTTTATATGAGAGAGTGCGTGTGGTGCACGTGAGCGTGCGTGTTGTGTTCAGTTCGAGGCGCACTGGGCCAAGCAACTGGCCAAAGCGCCAGCATAAGGCCAAAAAAAATTGTTGTTTCTGGCAACATGGCTGAAAAAAATAGGGTAGGTAGGTAGGTAGTTGTTTTTTTTTAACCCCCCCCCCACACACACACACACACACACATATCCAAGAACAAAGAAACAGGGTATTAATAAGAAATGATGCTCTGTGAAACTGTATTTAATATTATAACACACTATCTTACCACATTTCATTCTAATCTTGAGTCCGCGATGACGCACGACTTCCCTGACACGACAGGCGCATGAAACCCGAAACTGGTCGTGCTTGTATTTTTTCTTCTTTTTTTTTTTCCAGCAGCCAAAAATGTTGGGGGGGGGGGGGGGGATAGGGTCGGTCGGGTTACCAGAAACAATATATATATATATATATATTTTTTTTTTTTACCTAATACACTCCATTATTAATGTTTCGCTTCAGCGATTGCCACGGAGCCCCAAGAGGAGGATTCCGATACGTTCAAAGAGATGACTACGCGACGTGTCTTGACCCAGGGCATGTGTTTTGGGGACGCTACAATCTTGGAGGAAACTCGCCGCCGGGTCACCGTGACGTCACACAGGGACATGCAGCTGCTGGCTGTCTCCCGGGACGACTACATGAAGTTGTTTCAGTTTTCTCTGATTGAGGTATGCCAGCCGCTTGATTGACAGTCGTGGATTTTTTTTTTTTTCGACAGACGCTCGACTGAACATGCCTCTGTCAACTCTATAACATCTGGTTTCACTATGCTTACCCTCTGTAGTAGTAATAATAATAATAATAAATGGTATTTCTAGGGCGCATTTCTTTAAATAAAACTCAAAGCCTATCACTCACTCACATGCACGCACATTATACAACGATGAACAGACATACACTGGTGAAACTGACTAGTTAAAATAACTGGTGTTAGTAGTTTGTGGCCTCACGCCGCTCAAGCAACAAGGACCAGCACGCGGCCGAGGAAATTACTGATAGGCTTTGCGGAAGAGGAACGTTTTCAGACTGCTCTTGAAAACAGACAGCGTGGGCGCATTTCTCAGATCTGCAGGCAGAGAGAGTTCCAAACGGCTGAAGCGGCAAAACTGAAAGAGCGCTCACCGAAAGATTTCAAGTTGCGCTTGGGGATTTTGAGAAGCCTCTCGGACGACGACCCGAAACAAGCTAACCGGGCCTGAGCCGAGACAGCTAATCACTAAGAAGAAAAAAAACAAACACGCTCGGTGACAAGGAAAGTGGACACTTCTGAACAACTTTGTGGTCAACGTGCTATTTCACAGTGTGCACAGAAGCGGTGAGTTCTGTCGCATTCACCAGCACAGTACATTTTCCGCCTGTTTCAGAGATTATTGCCTGCATGAGTTGTCTCCTGTGCATACACAGAACCGCAGCAAGCATGCATTGTTCGTGGCAACTTTGTGCTCTGCCACGAAAAATGCGTGCTTGTTGCGGCAAGGGAGGCAACTCGAGCAGGCAATAATCTCTGGAACAGGCTGAAAATGTACTGTGTCGGTGAATGCCACAGGATTCCCCGCTTCTGTGCACACTGTGAAATAACACTGCGACTGCAAAGTTGTTCAGAACTGACCACGTTTCTTCTCACCGATCAATTTCAAAATCATATTTCTTGCCGAGAAACCTGAACAACAGGAAAGAACCTCCATTCAAGTTAAAGATCTGGGCCCGTTAGTAAAACTCGAGGTTAATTTAATCCACGGCTACGGGCCTAACCCAGACTAGGACAAAAGAACCCCCAAAACAAAACAAAAAAACACAAAAAAAAGGAAGCGAAGAAAGAAAGGCAAAAATCCTTCTATAACGGCGTAGGCACCTTGCTGGAGTGGACCCGCTTCCTAATTTAAAACCAAAAAAAAACAAAAAAAACAAAAACAGAAAATTTAACCCTAGAGCTAGTTTAGTTCCAGGTTAGACACCACCCGGGGCTAAACTCCCTAACCCCGACTTTCACACGCGGGCCCTGCAGTCTCAACAAAAAGCCGCAAACATTGCGCTTTTTAAAACTGCGACTCGGGCAAGTTTCGCGCAGGATTTTAAAGAAGGGAAACCGCCTGCGCTCTTATCTGTCAAGCTGCTAGCTGAAAGTACCTAAGCCGTTTGCTTGCTAGCCGGTTAGTTCGTATACTACAACCTCTATAGACTAGATCGAATCATGCCTCGGGGAAGTAACTCTGTCGAAGGGGACACGATTTTGTTATACAAGCATTTATTCCAGCCAAACGAACTGTACCCGTGTAGCACCTCACATACGTCAATAGGGAAGCGACGTAAGCCAGCTAGGCTTATTACACAACGTCATTTGTTTGGGGTTTGGCGTGTGCACAGAGACACCGAAAAGGTTATGTCAGTGTGCTTCCTTTCTGTCAACATACTTGACGTCATTGTTGCATGAAACTGTTTCTGATTCAGTTCGGAAGTACACAAACCACAGACGCTGCTTGCGAGTGTCGCTATCGCGGCCATCTTACTAATACCAAAACTCAGAGGCTCTGTGTTTAGGACGCCTCGTTCGAAATTCAAAGTTCAAAGAAAGACGTCATCAGAAATGTGACGTAAGATAAAGCGGACCAATGCCATGCGCGCTATGTAAACAGCTGATAGCGTCTGGCCAATGCTATGCGCGCTATGTGAACAGCTGGCACTTCCAGGTACTAGCAACATGGCGCGCGGCGGCGTCACTTTTCCGGCACCGCGGTGCGTCTATCTCTATACGTCTGTGACACAAACTCTGAAGTACAGTCCCCTTCCGTTGTCTCGTATTTGCCACACGAATAATTTCAGTCTTTGCGGACCTGTCGGACGACACAGAAAACATACAGCGACTTCGTTCGGGATTTGTGACGGTTGCAGTGTCACGGCCACATCCAACACAATACGTAAGAATCAGGAATTCAAACGAAGCTATCAATACAATCAAAAACATAGCCCAAGCTTTTATTTGTAACACAGGGCTCCCCAAATAAACAGGGGAGCCGGGGTGGTCGAATGGTAGAGCGTTGGACTTCTAATGCTCGGGTCGTGAGTTCGATCCCGGATGGGGCCAAATATTTGTGCTGGCTTTTTCATCGTTGCCCCGTCTTTGATATCACCCTATGTGGTGGAAAAGGACGTTAAACCCCCAAACACCCCCCCCCCAAATAAACACTGCGCGTGACCCCACGGTCAGTTTGTGTCCTTGCGCCTGCAGGACCTGGTACCAGACTACATATCCTTCATCTTCAAGATGCGGTGGATGAGAAACTGGCCCACCCATCAGCTGATCGAGCACCGCCAGAACTGCTTCTACAGATTCTACCGCAAGGGCCGCGTGGTGGTTGCCGACAGCAGGGAGTCGGACTACCTCTACGTGGTGAGGTCCGGTACTTGCAACGTGATGATGTACATTGAGGAGACGGAAGCCAGCTGGCGGGACTTGAAGCTGTGCTTGGCGCACCCCACTATCAACATGGACGACTGGCCAGGTGACTCTCTCTGTATCTCTGTTATTCTTCTCCCAAAATGTTGCCAGAAGTTTGCGGAAACATGTTGATATTCGCTGCCTCTGTTCAGCTACCTCGCCCCGACAATCTGGAACTCACTGCCTTCTGCCCTCCGTGATGTCCCCACACTGTCAGCCTTTAAATCACAGCTCAAAACGTACCTGTTCCGTCAGGCCTTTCCATAGATAACTGGGTCCCTCTGTCCATGTTGTGTGTGTGTGTGGTGTGGTGTGGTGTGTGTGTGTGTGGTGTGGGTGTGTGCGCTCTGAGTCTGCTTTTCAGAGACGGGCGCCTTATAAATATGATGTATTAGTATTATTATTATTATTGCCTTTGTCATCCTTTTTGACTCACGTGTGTAACAAATTGAGTCTATGTGATAGCCCTCCGTCATCTGCTGTCTGTTGTCTGTCTGTTTGTCTGTCTGTCTGCCATCTGTCTGTCTGTCTGTCTGTGACCCGGCAAAACTGTAACACTGGCTTTTTCTCAGGAATTATAAATAGTACAAGCCCCAACATGGCACAGTGGTAGTTTGTGACAAGGCCGAACATATCATTTGAATGACTTTCCTCGAAGGTCAAGGTCAAGTTATAAAAAATCATGTTTTCTCTGTTTCTCAGCAACCACAAACACCAGTCAACCCACACTAAGCACAACTGAAGTTGGTGTGAAAATCCTTCATGTGTACAACTTGATTCGAGATTATTGCCTGCATGAGTTGTCCCCCGTGCATACACAAAGCCGCAGTATGCATGCATTTTGTGTGTGTGTGTGTGTGTGTGTGTGTGTGTGTGTGTGTGTGTGTGGGCTTAGTGCTCTGCCACGAAAAATGCCTGCTTGTTGCGGCAAGGGGGACAACTCATGCAGGGCTAACCCCGACTTTCACATGCGGGCCCAGAGCACGAGTTTGCCGTGAAATTATTTGGCTTTTGGTCAGAGAGCGATACACATCGCTACAGTGTCTTACTGTCTAGCGGATGTTGAGTGCTGCACGATCTTTCTCGCTCAGTGTCAAAACGCAAACTGAGCTGTGAAATCAGCCTTGGCTTTTTATTGGGGTTTCAGGGACGCTGAAAACTCTGCAACTGTGACAGAGTTGACTGTGCTTGCACGGTCGACTCTGTCAACATTTTTCACACTTCGGAAAGCTTTTCGTTGGGAGCTTATATCTTTAATCGTCTGTGTTGTGCATGTTCCAGGGACCCGTACAGACTCGAGGCTTCCTCATTATCCCCGCCGTAACTACGCTGTGTTCGCGCGTCAGTCGGCCAGCCGTCTGGAGCTGGGCAACATGAAGACGGAACCAAGCCTGCACATGTACAGCGACGTCAAGCTGCGATGTGCCCCGTTAAAGTGAGTTCATCATCATCGTCGTCGTCGTCGTCGTCTTCGTCATCATTATCTGCTACTACTTTTACTACTACTACTATTACCACCACCACCACCAATACCGCTGAACACACTACTACCACTACTACTACTACTACTACTACACCACTTAACACTACTACTACCACTACTAACACTTACTACTACTACTATTTCGACTACTACTTTACTACTACTACTACTACCACACTTTACTACTACTACTAACACTTAACACTACTACTACTCAACTGGGCCCTCGATGAACTGAGCCAAGCAGGGTGGTGGGGGAGTATTTAGAGCTTTCACTTGAACTCGCCCCTTTTCCCATTAAATGACGTGGACTTACCGTGCCATTGCACGGCAGAAAGAAATCAGATGGGGTTACCGTGGTGAGTCAGAGGGCGTGACTACAGGCCTGTGGGCTAGATGGGGTTTGCCACGGAGAATCAGAGGGCGTGGCTACAGGCCTGTGGGCTAGATGGGGTTTGCCACGGAGAATCAGAGGGCGTGGCTACAGGCCTGTGGGCTAGATGGGGTTTGCCACGGAGAATCAGAGGGCGTGGCTACAGGCCTGTGGGCTAGATGGGGTTTGCCACGGAGAATCAGAGGGCGTGGCTACAGGCCTGTGGGCTAGATGGGGTTGCCACGGAGAATCAGAGGGCGTGGCTATCCCGGGCTTTGGGCTAGATGGGGTTGCCACGGAGAATCAGAGGGCGTGGCTATCCCGGGCTTTGGGCTAGATGGGGTTGCCACGGAGAATCAGAGGGCGTGGCTATCCCGGGCTTTGGGCTAGATGGGGTTGCCACGGAGAATCAGAGGGCGTCGCTATCCCGGGCTTTGGGCTAAATGCTAATTACCCTACTGCCACAGGAGTAATGGTTGGCCCTTGGACTTCTTGCCGAACCCGATGCACGATCCCGGGTTTTGCGGTTCCACTCTCAACACCAGCCGCAAAGGGGAAGCGGCGTATGACAACCTGGACAGTGATTCCGTGTCTGAGGAAGGTATGCCGAACACACACACACACACACACACACACACACACACACACACACACACACACACACCGTCACAAACACACACACACACACACACACACACACACACACACACACACACACACACACACACGCACTATTGTACGTCTGGTCACTGAGTTGCTTATTCGTTTATGTGTAGGCTCCCTCTGTTTCTAAGCAACCACAAACACCAGGCAATCCGAACAAATGAAGTTGGTATTAAAAGAGAGCTTTCAGGTGTACAGTTTGGGTTTCCTTGACCTCAACTGAAGTCAAGGTCACAGGGATTGGGTGAAAGTTTCGGAAATCAAAATTTGGGCAAACTTTCGCCTTACCTGCATGAATAGCTGGTAAGAATGCCCTTTTTAGTGACCTCTAGTAAAGGTCAAGTTGAAACGTATGCGTGTATACAAGAAATCTCGGAAAATCGGAGTTTAACGTCCTTGTCCGCAAGGTATCGCCCAACAGGGAGAGCAGAAAACACTTAGTAGACAGATTACATACCAGCCCTAGCTGTACTCAAGGGCCGGGTACCCCGAACACAATCTTATGGGTAAAAAATCTCGGAAAATCGCAGTTTCACGTCCTTTTCCGCCACTTCTCGGCAAGCAGGGAGACCAGAAGACCCTTACTACACATATCAATGTATACTGATATGTGTAGTAAGTGTCTTCTGGTATAACATTATCAGCCCGGGCGAAACTCGGCAAGCAGGGAGACCAGAAGACCCTTACTACACATATCAATGTATACTGATATGTGTAGTAAGTGTCTTCTGGTATAACATTATCAGCCCGGGCGAAACTTGACCTAGTACATCAGCTAGTGAGTCATACAGGCGTTGGCGTTCTATTTCTTCGACTAGTCAATTGTGTGTGTGTGTGTGTGTGTGTGTGTGTGTGTGCGTGCGTGCGTGCGTGCGTGCGTGTGCAGAGAGTCCGGTAGAAACACAGCAAACCACGGTCAGCGGGAAAGGAGCTCGTGGAACCGCAAAAATATCTGCAGGTAAAAACCGGACGCTTAAACTAGAACCCAGAAACTAGAGAGAGAGAGAGAGAGAGAGTTGCTGCCGCCCGTATCGTCAAGAAATGAAAATCAGTAATCAGTCACTATCATGCACTTTTAGTATGGGCGCTTGTAATCCATCATTTTGCTCAAAGCAGGCAAAACCTCAGCCTGAACCCATCACACATACGTGCCTTGAGGTTCACCTCCTGATTCAGGTTTTTTGGGTTTTTTTTTTTTCCCCTTGGCTCATTTGTGTAATCATTTGTGTGATGGACATTGATAGAATCTTTACTGAAAGATCTCGTCTGAATGACCTTGACTCAAGGTCAAGGCTTCACAAGCTGTCCATGGACAATTGTAAAACTTCCATTTCCTCAGAAATAACCAACACCAGCGTCACCTTACTTGGCGTGATGATAGGCAGTGATAAGACCTTTACAAACATACTCTTTTGAGTGACCGTGACCCATTTCACACGTGAGTCAAGAACGCTTTTGTCTCTCTAGTTTGTTGTTGTTTTTGTGGGTTTTTGTTTTGTTTTTATTTTTTCAGAGTGTACAACTCCATCTAGTCTGAATTGGAAACCACCCCCATTCTCAATGCATGCACATCCTGCCTGGCGTCCCTCACCTCTCAACCCCGTCCAACCCCCAGGTTCGTCTTTCTGTTATCATGTGTGAAATGCAATGGTTTTTGTCGCCACTGCAGCTTGCAAGGTGAAGCATGCGAGGGGGCCTGCCACGAAGACACAGCCCAGCCCGAACACCTCCCAGCACAAATTGCCGGACAAAAAACAGAGGCCACGATCAGCTGGATATACACCACAGTCTCGTAACTCTCTCTCTCTCTCTCTCTCTCTCTCTCTCTCTCTCTCTCTCTCTCTAAACACGCATCCTCTGTCACAACTTTCAAACAGCTTTTCTTCAAATATCTCATGTCACACGAGGCTTAACCGTCCCACAGTTTATTTTCGCCCCTTCCTACATGTATTGACATAATTGGTATGTTATTCACGCTTTTTAAATGTTCTTTATTAGTGTGTAGTTTCTTTTAACTATGGATGCATTGGTATTTCTGCTTTGTTCCTGTTGCTGTACATGGGACTCTGTGTGTGTACGTGTGTTTGATTTAGATAGACATTGCTAGAATAGATACTACCAGAATTAGCAATGAAATTTGGCTGTTTTACGCTAATTACCTCTACCGTTGAAAAATAAAGTATTCTTCATTCTTGATTCTCTCCTTCTCTCTCTCTCTCTCTCTCTCTCTCTCTCTCTCTCTCTCTCTCTCTCGGGGAGCCGGGGTGGTCGAATGGTAGAGCGTTGGACTTCTAATGCTCGGGCCGTGAGTTCGATCCCGGCTGGGGCCAAATATTGTGCTGGCTTTTTCTCGTTTCCCCGTCTTTGATATCAGTATCATATCACCCTATGTGATGGAAAAGGACGTTAAACCCCTAAACACCCACCCACCCACCCTGTGTCTCTCTCTCTCTCTCTCTCTCTCTCTCTCTGGGGCAAACACAAACCTCATTGTTGTTGTTTTTTTCACCTCAGAAACTGCAGGACAAAGAAAAAACATACTTGGCACAATGGCAGTGGTGACAAGGTCTTTTCAAGCATATCATTTTGAACGACCCATTCTAAGGTCAAGGTCACAATGTCGTGATGAAAATTTCTGGGAAGAAAGTTTTTTTATTTGCTCAGCAACCACAAAACATCAGAAAATGCAAACATTTACAGCTGGTATGAAGGGTGCTTGTATTTTTTTGGATGACCTTGCCCAGAGATCAAGGTGACGGGTATTGGGCGAAAGTTTCTGTTGTAGAGATCGCGAAAAGCCACTGCATTTCGATGGAAATTTCTAGACCATCCCAGAACATGCTGGTGCAGTAACGTCAGTAGATTACGTTACTTTGGAAAGATTTCGAACTTGCCAGTAAGTTGAGGAATGTTCTAGATCTGACCTGTTTAGTATACAGGTAGCCCTGCACAGCGTTCTGGATTCTTCTTCTTCTTTCATGAATTTTTTCTCCACTCATCTTCTGTTAATAAAGTACATGTATTGGAGTTGTGTCCTGGTGTATCCAGCGTCTTTTGTGCGAGTGCACCAAGAAAGCGACATAGCATGAGTAAAATACAACAGTTTCTAAGATGGTTGGACTTGCATAACATTTGTCTGGTGCACGGAGATGCTTGGTAACAAATAATGCCTTTTTGAGTAACCTCTACTAGGAGTCAAGGGCACAAAGATCAAACAGGCTTTTAGTTTTACAGAGGCGTGCCCAAGTCGCACAAGAAAACAAAAATCGAACCTATGGACTTCCGATTTGCTTTCCAGAACGAACGACGAAATTGTCCGCTGTGTTGGTGCCCCCGGCGGTTAACGTCCGTCAGCCGACCCTTGAGCGGCGGAGCTATGCTAACCATGGTAGTATGGGTTACGCGAGAGCTTCGAAGGTCGTATGGAGCAGACAGGCCTCAGAGTGTTCTCTTGTGGACTCTACCGACAGTCCGCACCGTGGTTCCCAGTCCATGACGAGTCTCGGCACTGTGCTGTCCAGCGACGAGGATGACAACGACAAAGACGACGCAGAAGACAAAGACGCGAAAGACAAAGACGCGGAAGAGAAAGACGCGGAAGACAAAGGCGCGGAAGAGAAAGGCGCGGAAGAGAGCCCTGGGGGGACAAGTACCGAAGCTTCTGCGACTGGCAAGTCCAGTTGCACGAGGTCCTACAGGTCAGCTGTGAAAGCCTGGAGGTCCACTGCCGTTTTCAACGCCAAGAAACCGCGTGTTATGGTAAGGCACAGCACACAGCGCAACACCATATACACTTAGGATATAGACTATGAATGCGTGAGCGTTAAATACCTTTGCTTCTAAATAACATATTTTTTAATTTTTTTTTTTAAGTTTCACAAAGATGCGAAATATGTATTTGAGGATACCTGCTTACTCGAAATAACGGCATGAATAAAATTATTGCCATCGTGGAACACCCAACCACAGTAGAAACTGGTATGTCCATGATCTGCCGTTGCTATAAAAACTACGGAACAATTGAGGGAAAAGGCAAAACCCTGGAATATTCATGTGTTGTGAAGACAAGCCGCCAAACTACAACATTAACACATTCCGTACCGCGCGCACACACTGAGGACTTCCGCGTTCTTTTGATGCTCCTCCTACTGCATAATTACTTTCTTTTCAGTATATGGCTCGTGTGCTAGTGTGAGCGGGTAAGATGTCACTAGTACTCAAATTGGCTTCTTTTTGGCTCACTTGTGTAACAAAGTGAGTCCATGTAATAATTCTTCGTCGTCTGTGTGTGTGTGTGTGTGTGTGTGTGTGTGTGTGTGTGTGTGTGTGTGTGTGTGTGTGTGTGTGTGTGTTAAACCTTTAACATTGTCACAGTCGTTGTAATTTTTTTCATATACTACGAACACCAAAGACAACTAACTTGGCATGATGATAGACAAGGATACGATCTTTACAAACATACTCTTTTGAAGGACTTTACAATACAATACAATACAATACAATACAATACAATACAATACAATATCTTTATTGTCCATTTTACATTACGTAAAACAGAAATTTCTCTTCTGCAGTACAGCCTCTGACAGTGCATGAAAATAATAAGGATTATAGTAAAAACATTCAAATAAGTCTCTCTCTCTCTCTCTCTCTACACACACACACACACACACACACACACACACACACACACACACACACACACACACACACACACTTTGACGCATTCCGCAAGTGAGTGGGCCAAGTAGGCTTATGTCTCTCCAGTTTTCCAATGCGAACAGACGATGCGTTTGTTTACTTTGCTCACTCAGTCAGGAGAAGGATTCCTGGTCTTACTTGGTAGGAACACAGTTAAAACGCGTGGCTCCAGTGGTGTTCCTCCCTGGTAACGGGTGGAATCCACGGAGGGCTCGGAAGTTGGGGCAATTTTTATAATGCATGATGATGGAGATGAGGATGATGGTAAGATGATGCTATGGAGGTCCGGCGTCCACCTGTATTATTCTTGCATGTGTCTGCCACTAGTCCGCGTGGGAAAGACGCCAGAAGTACAAAGTGCCCAGCGGGTGCATGCCTCCTCGTCAAGAGTATGTGCCGAGCTACAAACGCACGTACAGCGTCAAGAAACCGCCTGTTTACGTCGTGTTGGAGGAGCTGCAGGCAGGGGCAGTCTTCGTGAGTAACGTTCAGTTCCAGCTACACGGGTACAGTTCGTTTGGCCGGAATCAATTCTTGTCTAACAAAGTTGCCCCCCTTTCAGACGTGGCATGTGCCGATGATATTGGCTGTATGCCAAGTAAGAACTTCAAAGTCGTCACTAACATTCAAAAAGATGTATGTAACACATTTCTATCTATATGGTCAGATGAGAATGTCTTGTAGAATTTGTTTGAAGTTGATGAATTTGGAAACGTTTTGGATACTCAGTGGTAAAGAGTTCCATATGGAAGCCCCTGAGAGACAGGCTACATTTATAGATGCCTTGGACGAGGCACTGGACGAGCAGACTGTTCCTTGTGTTGTGTTGTTTATCATGTTTGAAATTAAATAGTTGAAGATATGTTGGGGCTTGAGAGAGCGAGAGAGAGATTCAACGAAACCTTATTTTACAACTGTGAAGTTTTTGACATAGTCGACAACACTTTCTGCCTCCTAATAGATATCTACGAAATGACACAGGCACGCTAATCATGATTGCCCCCCCCCCCCCCCAACCCCCTTGTGTAGGGCTTTGACCAGATGAGGCTGCCACTGATGAGCGAGAAGAAGCTGAATTCTCCAAAAACTTCTTTGGTAAGGGTAGTTGATTGGTGGGGTGTTTGTTTTCTTATTGTTGTTTTGTTTTTGTTGTTGTTGCTGCTGCTGTTGTGTATTTGTATCAGTTTGTTTGTTTTTGCTGGGGGTTTTTGTGGTTTGGGGTTTCGTTTTCGTTTGCGGTTTTTGAGGTTTTATTTTTGTTTGGATGTTTTTGAGAGGGTGGGTTTGTGTTTGTTTGTTTGGGATTTGTTGCCGTTGTTGATTCGTGTTTGTTTTTGTATGGATTTTTTGTTTGTTTGTTTGTTTGTGGTTGGGAGGGTGCATTTTTTTTCGGTACCGACAACAGTTTCTTCTTGATTCGCACGGTGAACCCGTCTTCGGTAACACTCGCATGCGTTGAAAAGATGGCATGACAGCGGAACCACCATCATCAACAACAACACCAACACCAACCCTCACCCCCACCAACCAACCAACCAAGAAACCCCCTCAGATCGGGACCAACCTTGGCTAACTGCTCTGCCGCAGGTGTCCGGAACCTACGGGGCCGAGGTGGTGGGCATCAGCAAACGGTTCTTCATGCTTCACGCCAACGACCGCGTGCAGAGGGACGTGGAGCGGGAAGTGCCGCGCTACCCGGAGCCGGAGGCGGTGCGGTCCCGGTACAGGCTGCAGCTGGCCGGCGAGCTCTACATGGAGAAGATGAAGCAGGAATTGTACGATGACGCGTCCAAGGCCAAGAAAAACTTCGGGGTGTACTTTGACGCAGGGAAGCTGATCGACCCCAAGGCCGACATAGGTATGATCCCCGATGTGAGATGATGCAATGCGTCGACACAAACTGAGCGGATTTTAAGTTAGGTAAACGTCGAGGAACTGAAGGTTAAAGAGCAGATACATCGGCGGAATGGTGGTTCTAAACAAATCAGACTTGAGCATCAGCTTGTGTGCGTGTCTGCCGTTATCGGGGTAAAGAAACTGAGCGGTGTTGATCTGAAAGACGCTCAGACCTTTTTCGCCACGTGACTAGCAGACGTGATTTAGAGTTTTGGTCGGGATTGTTTTCCCCGCGCGAATTAATAATTTATGTAGACTGGACAAAGACGAAATTGTATACAACCTTGCTTGTAGTTCATGAGCCTCAGGACTGTGAGACTGATGGCGAAACGTTACATCGGGAAGACCAAGTTTACAAGCTGTTTACAACTATCGCTGAAAAAGAATGGCGAGAAGTTAACATCCACGTTTACGACAGTTTATCCCACATCGGAAAAGGCCCTCCAGCATGTACGTCCCAAGAGCTAGGGAGGCAGATGGTGATACTCAATGACGATGACTTGATGATCACTTCCCTTGAGAGATAATATTCTTGACTATAGCACAGGACTTTGGTTTCGCCTTGAGTTGTCACCCTCCGGTGAGAATTGAAGCAGCCAGACGCCAGCTGCGACTCGTAGCCTTTTTCAGAAACCAAAACCAGTGCTGTAGCGACAGGCAGAGCTCGGTCAGCGGCATAGACATACCGGGCATAAAGACATTGTAGACATGGGGCAGTGGTTCTGAAATCAGACTTGTCTACCATATCTTTACAAATCTTGTGACCAGAACCCTGCATGAATAAACATGATCGGCTTTCTGCTTTAGTTACTGTGAACTGTCTAGAAATTCGCAAAATCGGCTTTTGCTGGAGAGCAACGAACGTGTATCTTTCTCAGTAAATGTGATACATGGTGGTGTGTAGAAATTCGGCGTCTTTCTCAGGCCTCATCATTATGAGCCCACTCAAATGGACATCTCGGCGAATAGAGATTGCTAATCGTGGCAAATTCAAAAAGGGATACAACTATAGCAATTGGAAATGCAATGAGTAGTCTAGTGAATTTGAGGAGGCACACTTTTTGCATGTTTGGGTTATCAGAGGTTTTTGACTGTTTTTAGGAAGGAACATTTGATTGTTCCGATCGGGTCATGTGCGAGAGAGAGAGAGGAGAGTGTGGTGTGTGTGTGGTGTGTGTGTGTGTGTGTGTGTGGGGTCGGGCATCCAACCTGACTTGCATGAAGATCATTTCAACACTTCTGTATACAGAATACAGGATAGCCGACATTTAGTGGTCATGTTTTATTCTTCTATTAAAACAATTCACGTGTACTTGTACGTGTTTACAGCTTATTTGCGCATTCACCGATTCATTGTTTACTGTTGAAGGGGCGTACTTACTGCCCGTTACAATGTTACTATGTAGTGTAGTTTCATTCCATTGTCAATGTACACGACTGCTTTTTATAATAAAGTCTATTTTACACAGAAAAAGTGTTCTATGGAAAGAAATGCATACATAGTTAAATAAACAAACTGTGCTGCAGAATAAGATCTTTAAAAAGTGTAACAATAGGTAAAGAGCAAGGCACTGAAAGGACAGTCGACAGATTCCTAACGTTTGTTATATTATTTTAGAGCCCGTCCGAACATTAAGATTTAATTGCCCCATGAGGGATGAATAAAGTAATTTGAACTTGAACTAATGTGTCTGATTCACACATGCATCAAATTTGCTAGAAGACAACTTTCTGAAAAAACTTCATACATTCGGGATTTTATTTGCCAACAATTTTTTTTTCTACCTTATGTGAATATTTTAGGAAAAAGCAAGTAGACGATCAAAGTTGTTTTAACTATGCCCATTTGTTTGGAAAGAACGATTAAAAAAAATCAAATGAAGAAAATTTCCTACAGCACAGCTACCCATTTTACCACAAAGTAGAGAAATGTCAAATTCGTGCCTGTTTAGACTGCAAGAAGTAACATTCATTTTCGTGAAAAATATTAGGCCAGAAAATCAACTCTTCTTCTCAGTTGGTTTACAGACAGGGAAAATATTTAATAAAGTAACTGCAAAAACAAAGTTGGCAGATACAGCCCTATATGCACTATATTGCAAGTAACGAACCAAGCGCTTCATTTGTGAAATGTACAAGCAAACACTTCCATTTTGGGGGATGTACATGTGTTCATTGTTGGACTTCAATGCTAACTAATAAAAGTTTCTTCTTCTTCTTTCCAGCAATAACTCCATTTTATGAACATTTTGTTCCTTGCCACCCCCAGTTACACTGCCCACACAAAAGCATCTACACAAGCAATAGTTGTACAGTAGACGTACTGATATTTGTTCTATGAATCAAAGTACAAGCGTTCAGGCAATGCCCCAAGTTGTTTTTTTTAGACAGCCGCTACTTGACACATGAAATTCCGAGCTCACACAGTCAGTATGCAGACAAACACTGATTTGCAAAGAAGAACTTGACATACATCATACTTCATAATGTTGGGCTGTACATTTCAAGATACAGCTGTACAAGGGGAAGTGTGCTGTAATAGTATCACAGTGCTCAGATTTCTTGTTCAAGAAGAAAATGTATAAATGTGTATAGCAATTGCACTAGCAAGCAGACATAATTATCCAGAAACAATAAACATATTGACATGCAAAGTAATGCAGAAACGCTGAGAGAGCAAACCGCACAAAATGTCCCCTCAAAATGAACTGTTTTTCTCCCCCGCACAAATTGCTGAGACATTCAAGGAAAATGCAGGCAAATCAGATTTGCTGATACACAAATACATCCCTGTTTATAAATTCAAGATCTGCACAAAAGTCATGAGTTTAATGCGGAAAAGTGCTGTCATTCAATACTTCAACAATAATCAATGCACATCAAAATTCTGGGGATACCCACTGAAATAACTGAAGACCATCTTGGAATAGATTCTACTCTCTAAATATGCGCACGAGAGACAGGTTGCAGCTTTCACAGCGAATAACAATGCACGAGCAGTGCACTTTACGGCAGATGGTTCATAAATACTGCACCTCTCCAGTAGCATATGTAGAGCTAAAGATGCAGACATCTGAGCAAAGCAAAAAAACCCACAAAAAACCCTGAATACATGTATTGAAAAGAGCCTACAAGCTTGCACCTAACACACAACCTCCACATGCTTTTCTACAATACCACGATGCCAAACCAGCTTTTGGTCAAACGATGCTTGTTCTGTACACTAGCAGAAGCGAAAGAAAACAGGCAATTAATTTTATTTTCACAGAAAGCTTGTACTCTGAAGCAGCTAAACATACCTTATGTACACTACAGAAACCTCTAAATAAATCTATGGAGGATGACATTGTGTCGTCTTGAAGATATGTAAAGTCACTTCCGGTTCTAACACCAATTTCTCTTCAGGATGTATATGCAATCAAACACTTTTAAAACTATATATACCCCTTCAGCAATTTTCATAAAAACACAAGGCACCAGCTTTAGGAATGTTTGGATGGTAAGTACCCTCTAAAAACCTAAACTAAGATCTTATTAAAATATTTCAAATATATGTCCTGAGGACATAAACATATATTGAGTGCATTTAAAAGGGAGAAGAAAATGGAAAAAAATTTAGAGGACATTATGAAAATAATCACAACAAAAAGAGTAGATTAAGTGCACTATTCAAAACGGAGTGTAACCTATTCACATTATCATCACATGCTGCCACATTATCATAGTATGTGTGGATTTATGGTTGAAATTCATCACCTTACACATTGTATACTGCATGGGTCATTTGCAAAGCATGATAGACATGTTAGTAGTACTATCACGTTGTTGTTGGATTTTTTTTTTTTTTTTTTAAATACACCAGCTCTTTCACTGTTTAAATTTTGGGTTTGTCTTGGTTGGGTTTTTTGTTTTGTTGTTTATTTGTTACAACAGTAACCTAAAGGAAGGACTATCAACGGAAGTCCGATTTGTTTCTTCCACAGATTTCCAACAGAGGGGTTTTTCCTTTTCGAACACTCCACTGACATTTGACGGGGCGGTCAGTGGTCTAGTGGTTAAGAGACCTGTCACCATGCGAGAGGTCAGGGGTTCGAGTCCCACTCGGGGCAAAGAAGTGCTCCGGGTGCTCCGGCTTCCTCCCCCTCTGCTTTGGAAATGTCCGGCCCACCAAATTTGAAAAATAAATGCAATTCTAAATCCCGAAATTTAAATAGCTGAGCTGACCCTTCGCACCACGTGATTGTAATGTGTTTATGTCAAGTGTGTGAGAGAATGCGTGGGATTCACGTGAGCGTGCGTGTTGAGTTCAGTTCGCGGCGCTTTGAGCCGATTCATGAAATTGGGTAAAGCACCTATGCAATACTCATTATCATATCATCATCATTTGGAAAGCCTTATCACATGTGAAGCCTCTGTTTTATAGCCCCTACCATCACTTCTTATCATGGGGAAATACCGTCCAATTTCCTGCCAAACCTCTACATGTATCTGCTTAATTATCATTAATTCGAGTCAGTGGAAACTAACTAGCACAATGACTGCCCATATTCCTCGTTTCCAACAAAGGTACGAGGAAAAGTGTAACAGTTGGTTTCAATTATTTCCCATGACATGTACGAGAACGTGACAAAAATCCATTCGAGGTAGATTTGTAACTTGTGTCCCCAATGTTTGGTTTGGGAATATGGAACGCTCATCTTTCTGGAAAGCCGTAAAAATGAAACATTAGTTTTGGGCATTATTGCTGGATTACCAGATTCTCATACTTTGATCACCGTCATGTAAAACTTTCATGTTTAGTGTATTCAGTCAACCAGTTTTTTTGTTGTTGTTGTTTTTTTTAAAAAATATATGTGTGTGTGTATATATATATATATATACTTTTCTCAACCAGGCCAGGTGACATTTCTTTTTTGGCAACAGTGGTTACTATTTGGCAACACTTGACGGTTGTTTCAGTCCTTTAAAATGGGGGAGCCGGGGTGGTCGAATGGTAGAGCGTTGGACTTCTAATGCTCGGGGCGTGAGTTCGATCCCGGCTGGGGCCAAATATTTGTGCTGGCTTTTTCATCGTTGCCCCGTCTTTGATATCACCCTATGTGGCAGAAAAGGACGTTAAACCCCCGAACACCCCACCCTTTAAAATGCTTTGTTTTTCTTGATATCTAAAGACTGCTGAAATGTTCAATGTATGTTGAGGTTCACAGTGGACTGGATTGTGAAACCAGAAGGAATGGATGCTTGTAGAAAAAACAGAACAACGGTTTGATGGAACAATGGCTCTCACCCCACCAGCAACGTAAAGTGGAATGAGGTTTACGTCAAGCTGAACCCTAACAGAAGTGTTTACTCAGTATTTCCTCCATCTGCTCTACAGACTCTGTATACATACAACATAACTCTCTTTTACTATGCATAAGATGGGGAAGGCACTCTAGTGTAAAATATGTGGGAATGTATTGCACAAGCATTTTCACAGATAAACAGTTTCTCATTCTTTACCGATAAAAAGATCATACAATAAAAAACCAAAATATCATGGCAAAAATCTAAAAAGATCATGTCGAACATCTGTTTACTGACAATCTACAGTAACATGAGTGTGCACATTTTGTACATAAATTTATACACAAGGTTGGTAACTATTGCATATCTTTGCATGGTTCTGGAAATGTCTAACAACAGAATGTGCTATCGTTGGCACGGGAATTTGCTGCACCTCAGGTCTGAGAATGTTTCCGGAGAAGCAAGAACTGTGTGTTCTCCTGACACGCTCTCAAAACCAAGCTCCGCCATTCTTCAACCAGAACTAGAAACGTCCGCCAAGTACAACACTCGCATAGATACACAGTCTGTACACCACCTACAATGTTCTTGTTCAAAGTAAAATGCGCAATTAAGCTTGCAAAATCAAATGAATACCGCACACCCTGAACACAAAGTTCTGCCTAATATGCTAGCTTGCACGTATGTACATACTCATGTGAACAGCGCTTCAAACGCACTAAAATAGGCATACACTGTGAGACAATAAAAGGAAAATGCTTTAAAATACTGGGTACATCAATTTACAATACTACACCAAAACGCAATTTACACAATCTTGTCTCTCCAAACAGCAGAAACAAGAAGGAGCCCGAAAAATGTAATGCGCATCAAACATTAACAGCATTATCAATTATTCTCATCAGCACACATTTCAGCACATGTATGTCCATGCTAGCGCGCACACACACACACACACACACACACACACACACACACACACACAGCTGGATATCAACAAGACTTACAAGAACTTCAAACACCTTTAGCAACCCTGAGCATATTATGTTTCTGTTGTATTTTGCCTTCATCTTATTTCACCCTTTTTTTTTTTTTAGGGGGAAAAAAAAAATTCACAGCCACCAACCCCTACTTCCTTGACAGGACTAAGCGTTGGCGCGTAAATTCTACAGTCAGAAGCTTCCACCATAAACAAAATGTGTAAAAAGCAGTTGCATAAACGCATCCACAGAACACACATCAATTCCCCACTGTCAAAAGATGGCACGTGCGATTAAAACACCAGTGACAAATGATCATGCGAGGTAAAATCACCGCAAATGAAAAATGCCGTTTGGAGATTTCCATGTTCCAGCCCGTTTCTTTGTAACTAATCCAGTTCTTTTTCCTTTTCATGTCAATTAGGTGAAGTTTCCATTACAGAAGCCTAACCTGAAGACACTGGCTACCAAACAAGAGACACGTTTTGTGGTTTTCTTCTGTTGCAAACACGGATTTTAGTGAACACCACTTGGAAATGGTACGGTTGGAATGAACAGGAAAAGTGAATGCAGTGAACAGTTCATGCAAGTTCACTTTTCAAACACTCAAAATCAGCAGGAATTTGGTCAAGCAGAGTTCAAGTAAACGGAATATAAACACCATTGCAAGTCATTCTCAGTCATTTCATTTTTTTTTTAACAAATACATGTAAGACATGCAGATAAAGAAGAGAATCCAAGAAACAACTGCGCTGAACACAATCCATTACTGAACAGTCGTATAGCGATAGCCTTCATGGGGCTTGAGTGTGTTACGCTGAAAAGTCTTGGAACAGGGCGGACTTGGCGTTTGGTACATGTATGTATTTTGCACAAAAGGTGTTTGTGCAAAGCTTTGGCTGCCCAATTTCAACTGTTGATACACCATGTACACCATGCTCTTACATTCTTGGGAGTGCCCAGGTTTGCAGCTGGACAATATTTGGCAACAATAAGTCTCACAGTGCTGGTCAACAGCAACCGATGAGCAGCATGCAGGTCCCTGGTTTACTTGTGTGTATACACGACACGTGCCAACTGCATACCATGCACAGCTCACAAGTGACGTTTTTCAAACCTGGTCATTACTTTCAAAAATCAAATTCACGACTGACAAATCTTCAGGTTTCTCTCTGCGTAACACCGATGAAGCACCGTCACAGTGACAACCTCCCCTTCTTTCTTCTCACGTTTAGCACAACTTGTTCCCAGCAGATTCATACTAACAAGCAACCTTCAGGCTTATCTGCACTTTAAAAATCAAAGGAATCAGTCAGTTTTTAAGACGGGTAGGTCTACCCCTGAAGAAATTTTAAAATTAGCCTGTCCTATGACGTTTCAATTACATGGAAACTACATTTTTTTTAAAAAGGGTTTTTTTTTCGTGAAGTGATAGCAAGTAATAGTCAATATCTTTCCATAGAAAGCATGTAAACGCAAGCCGTGGCACAAAATACTTGACACAAAAAAATTTAAATGCGCAGAACACCCTATAATACCCTTGCAGCTCTTCAGAAATCAGAGCAAGACACCTTGAATTCAATGCAACTACACATGTGAAATCATGGACATCAAGAAGGGAGCCCCCAGAAAAGAAAATCCTGCCCATCACCTTTCAGTCTAAACGCCTGCGTTTAAACTCAGCAGTAGTGATAAGCATAGCTTACATGGTACGTACGTCCAGAAACACATCCACAAAACAGCATCACCGTGTACAGGAAGTACCAGTATCACTGTGCACGCATCGACACATAAAGCAGATGTGGTTCTCACTCACACACCACAGCAACTCCTTTCTTGCACGAACTGTCCTGTATCCAGTGTCTGACCTCTTTGTCCTCTTGTCTCACGTTTCATCTGTACAATACTGTATGTCAGTCACAGCGTACACCCACGTTCTCAGGTTTACATGCCATTTTGGAGGCCACTGAAAAACACAACTGACTTTCACGCTCCCTGCGTGAACTCTCCTCAAGAGCTGACTAGCTTGTGAAGTCACGATCATCTAGAACTCCTTCGGTCAGTCACTCATCACCTGCTCCACACCATCAAGCCCTCTGGATTCTGTGGGTAAAAAAAGGAGAAACTTCATTAGCAACGATTAGTAGCAACAGCACAGATGTAAGTTATGCAGAAACCTGTTACCCTGCCAAGCGATTATCAATATTCATCTTCAGCAACAACTTTCGAAAATAAACAAAATCAACAACGAAACAACAGAAGTTTTGGGTACAAGTATATATATATATATATGCACTGAATCTTGAAACCTATCATAACATGCTGAAAATGCAGGTTTCTGACTTTTTTTTACAAATTCTCTTCCATGCTGTTTGGGTTCATACATAACGATTACACATGCAGCGCAAAATTTTCTAGTGACTACTGTCTACAAATTTTGTACGGTCACCTGAGCCACCAGCAAAGCTGCAACCCATCTGTAGTATTCCTCTTCTGACGTCAGACAAACACAGTGGCCAAAGTAGCTGTTCCTGAAACACGGACACAGTTGAAGATGCAAAAAATCAACCACAACACCTAGCGTTTCAGTCAATGTTCAATATATTCAGTAAATATTACAACCTTCATCAGGGATATCTCTATAAATCGATGGAGTTTCTTTTAAAAGAAAAGACAAATGTCTCCATGTTTAGTTGGAGCCCATTTCTGAACTAGCAGGCTTTGTATTTTAAAATCAGACAATCCTAAATATTCAATGTAAACTTAAACCATTTAATAATGACTGGCAGTGTAAGTTTTATTGTTCTTCGTGCATGCATGCAGTCAGCACCAAGGGAATTGATCTGTTGACACATGTAACTTACTTTGCTTTCTCTTCCTTGCTATTCACCAGGAATGTGAAACCAAACCTGGAACATTTGACAATGGCCAATATTAGAAATGCGGTACTGTGAGGCATTCACACAGGAAAGCACAAAGACAAACGGACACACAGCTCCATATGAATTCATATCACACCCCACCCTGCCCCTCCCCAAACACAACCCTCTCCTCCCCCACATATCACACCCCACCCTGCCCCTCCCCAAACACAACCCTCTCCTCCCCAAACACAACCCTCCCCTCCCCAAACACAACCCTCTCCTCCCCAAACACAACCCTCCCCTCCCCAAACACAACCCTCTCCTCCCCAAACACAACCCTCTCCTCCCCAAACACAACCCTCTCCTCCCCAAACACAACCCTCTCCTCCCCAAACACAACCCTCTCCTCCCCAAACACAACCCTGCCCCTCCCCAAACACAACCCTCTCCTCCCCAAACACAACCCTCTCCTCCCCAAACACAACCCTCTCCTCCCCAAACACAACCCTCTCCTCCCCAAACACAACCCTGCCCCTCCCCAAACACAACCCTCTCCTCCCCAAACACAACCCTCTCCTCCCCAAACACAACCCTCCCCTCCCCAAACACAACCCTGCCCCTCCCCAAACACAACCCTCTCCTCCCCAAACACAACCCTCTCCTCCCCAAACACAACCCTCTCCTCCCCAAACACAACCCTCTCCTCCCCCACAAGCTGACAGCTGTACTTCTAATTCACATAAATATTTGATTTTAAAAAAAGATAATTAAACCTGTATGCACATGCACAAAGGAAACTGACCAAGGGGCTGAAAAAAAAACAACAACCCAAAACTCATGTCTGAATGAAATGTGATGCTGATAATCTGTTCTTGATTGTTCCACTTTTTGTCCCACTCTCGGCAGCTACAGTGGTAAAAAACAAACAGCGAAAATTGGCATATGGGCAGCAGCATTCCAACGGCTGGAAAAACACACACACACACAAAAAAAACTTTTGTGTGAAGAAAGGAAAAGATAGACAAGTGGAACATGGGTTGTCAAACTTACTGAGTTGGAGGCGAGCGCTTGCTATCCACGCCAAGATAAATTGTCAGCTCCTCCACCTTCCAAGAACACAGCTGGCTTTTGGCCTGTCAAAGTCAAACACACCAACGCTTCATCAGAATACAGAAACCAACTACAACAAAATATTCAAACGCCTGCAAGAGTGACTAGGAGAGTGTTGGGCAGCTGGTGTTTGCATTGTTTCCCCACAAAGAGAAGTCAGTGTACTGCTTTTACAGCTCTTCTGACCTTAAAGTCTCGTAACGAGTTGCCAGGAGAAACACGTACTAGTGCTCGCATAGCTCTTACAGTTGTTTGGCAAACGAACAGATGTTCCTTCTAGCCGCTGTGGCCATTTTCATGACTTTGCAGCTTCTAATAATAGAGAAATATGACTTTCATTACATGGTGAGTGACAAGGCCGCTAAAATAGCCACCAATCTAGTGCTGTCTAGTTGGTCTTCAGTCTGCAACAGTTCCGACTGTCTGGAACTCCTTGCCAATCCAACTCCGCCTTCAGACCTCACTGCCTCTGTTTAAATCACATCTGAAGACCTTTCTCTTCCGTCAGGCCTTTGATAGCTAAACCTCTGTTAAGTCTGTCTGTGTGCATCGTGAGTTCGCTGCACTGCCAAATTGTATGTAAGCCGAGGGGATGTAAATAGTGTGTGTGTGTGTGTGTGTGTGTGTGTGTGTGTGTGTGTGTGTGTGTGTGTGTGTGTGTGTGTGTGTGTGTGTGTGTGCTTTAAGCGCAGCGAGTCCCTGGAAGTTGGAGAACAGCGCTCTATAAAAGCTATGCATTATTATTATCAAATATTGTCATCTGCTCAGTACGCTTCTACGTTTGTAAAACGTACGCCAACCAGCGTCAGCACAACGGTTTCAGATGCTAGCTTGTGTTCCAACTGACTGATTTTGATGCATGGATGAAGCGCATTCGATGAAAAGTTGTCCACAACTGTTGTATGCCTGACAAACGTATTGAGGCTTTAACATACACTATTTTTTTGGGCATAAAGGCAACTCCTAAGCATTACTGTTTCAAATACAAAAGCTGTCTTCTGTACAGGCTATAAATATCAGATGGTAGGCCCAATAATGTACACCCAGAGTTGTTATAACAAACCTTGCTGTCTTTGTAGAAGGTCAGCATGCACTGTTTGAACTCCACTGTGGTTTTCTTGAACTTATTCTTGGATTTGGAATCCGCGTACTTGACCTCTCCAAACAGTGGACGGGAGTTGTCGTACTGCGAAAACAACATCAGACATGACTTACTGAAAACAAACATCTGGCCTAAGCTCTCACACCAAAAAAAATTTTCTTTTTTTGTTGTTGTTGTTGTTGTAATTTTGACTATTTGATGGAACATACGTTCCTTTCATAACAAGCTGTGCAGGCAACACGTACATAAATACTGTATAAGTGTGGGCATGTGATCAGCCACATTACTGTAACATGCAAACTTCAGATGGAAATGTACTGAAAAACAGAAGCACCGTGGGGGGTGAGAAGAGGTGGTGCGTCCGATGAGCATGTGTGCAACTGGATGGCTGAACTCCGAATGGAGCTGTCGTATCTAATACCAATTTTTCCTGGCTGCTTGGCTGCTCATCACGTTTCTACCACATTCCTCGCCATGCAAACATTTTAAAATAGGTAGGTGGGGGTGGCTGCACCGTGACGACCCGCTTCCCATTGAGAAAGCTGCCTAAATTATCCCGAAAAGGATAATAAAGTTCTGACAAATAAAACAAACAAACAAACAAAGTCACTCACATGACTGTCAAGCTTCTCCAGTCGCTCTGTGTCACACAGACACAAACATGGGACGTTGCTTTTGCTGTCCTCCTTGTTCTTGTCTTTAGCGTTGTCTCTGTTCTTTATCAGGTCGTCCCATTCACTCCAGCGACCCGTTGTCATCAGTACGTTGTCACCAGGAAACAAAGGTCGCACTGCAAAATGACCGTGGTGTCGATGTCAAGTAAGTCCGAAGATCTGACTTGA
The DNA here is from genome assembly GCA_018292915.2 of Batillaria attramentaria. Taxonomy (NCBI): domain Eukaryota; kingdom Metazoa; phylum Mollusca; class Gastropoda; family Batillariidae; genus Batillaria; species Batillaria attramentaria. The sequence continues at coordinate 373,043 of JACVVK020000472.1, read as the reverse complement.
AAATGTTGCTGAGGTGTCTGCAGGATTTGACTGGCACTACAAAACTACCCATACTCAAAGAGGAACTGAGACAGGAATGTTCATAACACTGCACGTGTCAATGAGTTCCTGCCCACCACACCAGGGCTTCACATCCGTGGGGACTATAATGGTACTCAAAGAGGAACTGAGACAGGAAGGTTCGTAACACTGTACGTGTCAATGAGTTCCTGCCCACCACACCAGGGCTTCACATCCGTGGGGACTATAATGGTCCGTGAGGAAAAGTGTGTAGCAAATGACGAAGTGACAAAGCCACAAGAGCGCATCTGCATTGCAGACATGTTATGCTAGGGGTGTTTGGAGGCATGCTCCCCAGGAATCTCTTTAAAATTCAACTAAAATCTGTGATTAGGTGCATTTTGGCCCGATTTTTAGTGCTTCAGAGGAGGACTTTTTTCCAGAGGAAAACTTTCAGATTTAGACTAAAATCTGTGCAATTTGGTGCGTTCTGGCATGACTTCATGTGCTTCAGAGGAGAAAACACTCTTTAGGGGGAGGATACAGTTTAGCTATAAGGGGGGAGATTTTAAGTCCAGTATAACAGGACAAAGGTAATAGGACTGACCTTAAAGTACACTAAATTTGTCATGAATATTGTCCACAGTGGCATAGAAATAACAGGATACAATTATGGTAAGACAGTAAGAGAGTCAACGGACAATTCAAAACTGAATCGGTCTGAGACCAATGTCCGACATGGATCATATTATGAAGGCCTGCTACAGTACTACATGTTTTGCTTTTTTCTTCATGTACACTTTGACTCTCACTGCAGAATGACAGCTGAATTTACGCGACTGCATACAAGCGTCATAAATTAACAAAACCAACTTCATAGAAAACTGACAAACAAAACAAACCACAACAAAACAGACACCCAAAAAAAAAAAAAAAAGGCCCAACAATAAACAAAACCTCAGACACACCTATAGCTCCACTGAACAGCATCTCATAGAGAGCGAAAGATCGTCCCGCAAGGTTGCACTTTCTCATGAGATAATCCACAACCTCCTTTGCTGTTGTGGATGTTGTTGTCTGAAAATAAATAAATAAATAAAAAATAAGTAAGTAACAGAGAGAATAAGTAAGTAACAGAGAGAAAAAGTCATTAAAGTTGCACTGCATGATAGCAGGACGCAATATTCAATTTTTAAAGAGAGAGAGAGAGGGGTGTTTCTCATGAGATTTTTAAGGAAATTTTTTAACCATGGAGACACAGATATGACCATGCTATAATCAAATTTACAGTATCCTGAAGCATATTACAAAGGAGCGACCTGAATTTGCATACATGTACTTCACTTACATTGACCATCTCATCTTGACCACCAGCGCCGTACATTGTGACCGGCATCAGAATGTTGCCTGGCACCTGGGACTAGAAATACGAACATAATTATTATATACTGCTGGGAGAAAAACCAACACAAACAACACCACAACCACCAAACGCAATGATCTACTATTACTGACGAAGATACACTTGAATATGCGTGCACAACATAACTGTCCCAACAGAGGAGGCCAAACATGTCACTGACTTTTCTTCATTTCACACTCAGGGAACAGACAAAACAAAAAAACGACCAACAACAAACTCCATTTAAATCTGGGATGGATAGCACAGACTTGAATCTGCGCATGCAACACACAACACATACAGCCGCATAAGAATAGTATCCTTTTTTTCAAAGGCAGGGGTGATGAAAAGCCAAAACTCTTGGTCATCAGTTGGGTGACTGAAACTGGAAAGCCTACTAGCCCAAGACAAATTTCAGTCGCCTGAAAAAAAACGCCACATGTCATCGAGTGATAAAACCCTGAAGTGTTTTAAGCTTGTTTGGATATTCCTGCGTACTGTCAGATGTGCTGTTGTATGCCACCCAAATTCAAGCATAGCCTTGCTGCCGCAGAATGTTGAACATATCTGAACAACAATATAGTTTGTTAAAGTCCAGGAAGTCTCTTTGTTCCATGGTCGATATAAACCGGAAGGTGTATTCTGTCATTTGCTGGTGAGTATGTGGGGCTTGGAGATCCAGAATTTTTTTTTTTTTTTTCAGGAGAACATACTCTTCTCTACATAAGATTTATTTCAGTTGGTCTACCGCTCAAAGCATTTCAACTAGGCGGCAGCTTTTTTGGAGTTGCCAGAGAGGACCGGGTACCCCTTTTCACACCCCCTGAAATGTGTCAGCACAAAGACAATTCTGACTGTGACACACATGATTTGATAAATGATAGCATGTGAACGAACATGAATGCACGTACCTATCATAAAAAAATAAAAAATAAAACATACTTCTTTTTTTTTTTAATTGAAACAGGAAAAGGAAGTCACCACCCACAATCCATCCCAGTAAATCCCAACTGTTGACATGAGGACAAGTGGTGTGCACTTACTTTCCGTGGGTCTTGCTGTATCTCCAGGATTCTCTGTGTAGCTGCCTGGATCTTGGCCTCGGTGTCCAACTCACTCTGGTTGATCTGCGTACAGTGCATTGTGCGGTCAAGTCGGTTACAGTCAGCACAATCATGCGCAAGTCAGTTACAGTCAGCACAATCATGCGCAAGTCAATACATCTCGCATACTCAAAGGGACAGAAATGATGCCCCCACAACAGGCCACCATTGAAGATTAGAAAAGAAGATTCATCTTTAACATCGTATGACATGTCGTTGTGGCCAGTTCTACGTTCATGAAATGGGTACAGAACTGTAATTTTCTTTTTCTTTAAGGCAGAAAAGACATGAAAGGGGAAAAAAATCTACCTGGAAAAGATAGTCCCGCTGGCTGACAAGGTCTGACAGCACCATAATCTCAAACCCAGGGTTGGTTCGGCCCTGATGGGGAAAAAAAGTGAATCACATGTTGTATCACAGTGTGAGACCCACTGACTAACAGAGACGACATAAGACAAAACAACATCAAAATCATTTTATTTTATCAGATTCTGCAACAATGTATCACACCCACATGTGCCCAAATTATCCAAGAGGGGCTGACGAGCCAACTGGATCTACAACAGAACCAAGCATGACAACAGGAATAAAAGGATGCGCAAGTCAGTTTCATTTCTGCAACACAGAAGCATTTTAACAAGGACCTAATTCTACACAAACTTGACAATGGAGCTTGCTGCAAGATCTGTGACAATGTTGACAGTGGCGATGACCTATTTCAGTGTTACAGTAAATGGATTCTAGAAAACAATATGCTAACTCACAGTATCCGTCTCCACACACATGAGGGTTGGGGCGAAGCAGGTACACAGCTTCTCTATGTTCATCTTCGTTTCAGCCTCCATCTGTGCCAGCCTAGATTTAAAACATACACGAACATCACTCAGTCTACTTGAACGTACTATGTTCTATAAGGGGTATGGTGTGTGTGTGTGTGTGTGTGTGTGTGTGTCTGTGTGTGTGTCTGTGTGTCAGTGGTGGTGGGCATGTCTATGTCCACAACAGATGATGCTCCCTCAACCAATGACCTGAGTTTCCCACTGTCTCTTGGGAAGGAAATGTATGACTTCCAAACTCCAGTAAAACTCTGCTTTGGAAATGTTCAGCCCACTAAATTTGAAAATGAAACTGCAATTCTAAATTCTGAAACTGAAATAGCTGAGCCGACCCTTTGCACCAAATGACTGTAATGTGTTCATGTCCAGTGTGTGAGAGAATGCGTGTGGTTCAAGTGGGGCATGCATGTTGGGTTCAGCTCATGGAGCTTTGAGCCAAGTCAAGAAATTGAATAAAGTGCCTACACAATACTCATTTATTATCATTATTATTATTATGCACTTCAGTACACACAGTTCACTCCTGTCTCCTGTTAACAAAGCAACCTACTTCCAAATGTGGAGGATGATTCGTCGCAGAGTGCTGTAGTTGACGAGCGGCAGTTTTTCCAGCAGGTAGCGGTACCACAAAAACTTGTTCTGGTGTTCTTGAATCTCTGTGCGCAAAACAGTTATGTTACAAATCAAATTTATCAACTGTATCATGAAACCCACTTCAGTGATAATAGGGGGAACCTCAAAACTAGGAAACTGAAACATGCATTTGCTAAAAACCTTGTCTAAATCAATTTCTACTGCAATAAAATCTCAACACTCTTGAAGTTAGGCTCCAGATTACCTCCACTTCTGCAATAAGATTTCTATACTTCTATGGTAATATTCCTAAAATAATGACGATTTTCTGCATACATACATTTTTTTTATGTTAAAACTCCCCTGCTATCAACATTTACCTACAATTATGAGCAGCAGCAGTAGTGGAGAGAGAGAGAAAGAGAGAGAGAGAGAGACAGACAGACAGACAGACAGACAGTCAGACAGACAGATGAACAGAGAGGGTGGATAGGTGTGAGTTTAACGTCCCTTCCACCACGTATGAGACAGACAGACAGACAGAGACAGATAGACAGACAGACAGGCCCGCCAGTATAATGTTCACGCCAATGCTTCTGGCGACAGAGAATCATGAGGTTTAACACTTTCAGCCCTACAGGAATCTAGGTCACGCATGCAGCCTCTGCCTGAGCGTTTTCCAGGCATGAGCATGGGTTACTGCTTTCTAAAGCTAATAACTCTTTAAGTTCTCAAATGGATTTTCTTTACATTTGGAGACATGTTTTATAATATATTGTTTGATACATGTACCGACGTTTGAACAATTTCAATGAAAATTGCATCAGTTATTGGGGTTGAAAGTTGCAGTTTGTTCCACGGTGTGGTCGGTACCTGGTACCTAGGACAGTGATGCGGGCCCCACTGGTCGGTATCTGGTACCGACCACGGTAGGAAAGTGTTAAACCTCATTCATTCCAAACAAGTCTGCAGACTTACGTGCTGTGCGGATCCACTCAGTATAACGTTCCCGTGTGAACAGCGAGTCTTCCAATTCCCGGAAAAACCTTTTCAGCGCACTGGCAACTTCATGGATGTTGCACTCATCCAGGCGCACGGCATGTGCATCTACAACAAGAAAGGAAACAGCAAAATGATGTAAGGCAGATCCACACAAGCTAGGCTGTACGTGTGACTTGCATCTCCGTGGTCTAGGTTCCTCACACTGAATCAAACTTTGTGAGTGGGTGTGCATGCATGCGTGTGTGCACACCTGTTGCAGGATTCCACAGTATGTTTATAATTTCTAGCTAGTTAGTTTAGGCATACGCAAGGGCATATATTGAAAAAAAAATAATGGCAATTAGATTAATAGCCTCAGCTTAATTTTTTTTTAAAAAAAAAAATCGTCTTTGGATTCATCTTTCATGAATTACTTATCGATTCATTCCCTTCCCTCCCCCCCCCCCCCTCCAAACCCGCCCTCCCCCCCAACCTCTCCTCAATTCATACCAGTTCAGCTATTTCGGACCAAAGTGCTCCCAAATACGACCAATCGACATTCTAGGCCCATAGTTTGTCCAAACGGTTTTGCTGGTGTACGATAAGTATTTTTAGTGCAGCAGTATGCTTCAAGGATCATGCAGTAATTCTCTGGCAGGGACTGGCGAATGAACCATCCCACTTCAGAGCTGGACATTTCTTTTGGAAAGCGTTTGATTCATTATGTTTCTTTCACTGTGAATTGTCCTCACAATCTCACTCAGCTACCGACCTGTCCTGAGTTCCTGGAGTAACTTGACCACCCTGGACTGTGTTGCACTCTTTCTGTAGATGCCTTCTTCTCTCTGGCCTGTCAACCATACACACACGACAACAAAGCAATGTACACTACTATACAAACTACAATATAATGAAAATAATAACTACTGAGTATTATGTAGGCGTTCTACCCATTTTCTTTAACTGGCTCAAAGCGTCGTGAGCTGAGCCCAACACGCACACTCAGGTGAACCACGTGCATTCTCCGACACACTGGACATGAACTCATTACACATACAGTGCGAGGGGGCAGCTCAGCAATGTAAGTTTCAGAATGTAGAATTGCGTTTATTTTCAAATTTTCTGGGCTGAACATTTCCAAAGCAGAGGGGGAGGAAGCCGGAGTACCTGGAGAGAACCCCCGACGATTCGCCTGAACAAACGGCCCCAAGTGGGACTTGAACCTGATCTCTCACACTGGTGACAAAGTCTCTAACCACTAGACCACCAATTGCCCATATACCAGATGTACTGAAAGATGTTCTGTTACAACCATTTTTTGTAAAGTTAGAACAAAATGCAGTCAGAAAGTCATTCCTGTCTTCTCACACTTGATGCCATGATTACCGCCCATCTCATGATCAGCAAAAAAGCAGCCCTAAGCCATCAATGGCAGAAATCACCACCTAAATACGTGCTGCGTTCATACGAGTGTGTGCACTGACCTCGACTGTAGATCTGAGTCAAACATCGCTCTACGATGACAGGAACATTGTCCTGCGTCAACTGCTGGTCGAGCAGAGATGTTCCACTCCGCTGTAAACACACATCACATCCGCTCATTGAGAAGTGCTGCTACAGACATAGCTGACACTGACTGACAAAATGAATTCATACGATCACTGTTTAGCAGGGTGTTACAATGAAAGACAAGTCATACTGTACGGAAGGAAGGAAAAATAATGACACTGGTCAAACTTAGAATGACAAAAAAACATATTCTGGTTATCCGATCTGGGTCATGACTGAGCGTGGATGGGTGTTTTAAGGTTCAGTATCTTCTGTTCGTGGTGACGGTGACTTCAAAGACGGGGCACTGGGAAATCATCTTTAATAGTTTGACACTGTCGAGATTTAAACCTGATAAAGATTCCACCTAAACCACTCAATCTGCTCATAAGTGAACAATGGGATTAGCAGGCAAGTGACCCCAAAAGGGGCACAACTTTAAACCTAAACCTTTACTCATGGTAATTAAGAAACACATGATGATGATGATGATGATGATGATGATGATGATGTACCTTAACGGCAGAAGACACGGCTTCAAGAATACGACTGGTGTCCCTCTGCAGGTTGGCTTGAATGTAAAACGTTCTGAAACACGGTGACCACAGACGATTTGCATGACATGACAACTACCAAACACGAACCCAAGTAAGAACGGGCGGGAGTTGGAAAGACAGAAGAGAGACATACAGTGCCCTTTCAGCTTGTGTGTGTGAGCATGTGTGTTTGTGTCCCTCACTTTGGAACATGTTTTTGCCTTAGTAGGAAACTCCCTCACGTTTAGATGCACACTTTAAGACCAATGTTTCTTAGTACATGCCTCCCACTAGCTCACACACATAAGGCTGTTCATCAGGCCACAACCATTATCCTTTAAGAGCTCCAGCCCGATAACCCCCGGCCCGCTGTATGATAAAATTTGATGCACAGAACAAGCCACTACACACTTCAAGCCACTACTATATAAGGTGTGGGCATTCCCCGCTAGGCCCAAGATTGCATAGTAGTGTCTTGAAGTGGCTTCTAGTGCTCTGAAGACCTAAGTAATATTGCAATTACTGCATGGACTTTTAGGAGTTATGTCAAAATCTCAAAAATACACACACACACAGACACACAAAGTTATGCTTACTGGCCGGGACTGCTGAGAACAAAGCAGGCGCCCCTCTCCTGGCACAGCTGGCAGCTCCCACTCTGTGGGTCTTGCATTCCTAAATGAAATACGCATATGTATCTTCATCACCAAGACATACAGTCATCCTATCTGATAATCTAGAACGAAAAAGCCAGGGTCGTCAATAATGAACAGGTATGTGTATGTGTGTGCATGTGTGTGCATGTGTGTGTGTGTGTGTGTGTGTGTGTGTGTGTGTGTGTGTGATTTTAGAATTCTTTTTTCATGCTAAGGGTTATCAACACTCTTTCAAAGTGAAACCACTCATTATAAGAAGAAATCAACAAGGATCCATGACAACACAGAAAAGGGTACACATATACACGAAAAAAAAATATATGTATCAGTTCACAGTACTTACGGATTTGGGTGGCTTTCCTGAGATCAATGTTGTCAAGTTTGAGTTCCTACAGAAGAAAAAAAATTATAATAATAATAATTTCCAGTACATTTTATTCTCTGAAAGCTAGAAAAGCTCAAGCTCAATGTCATTCAAAAAACAAAAAAAATGTATGAACTGTCAAGAATTACTTCACTGCCACTCAGACTGTGTTACAAAATTACAAATAAATGAACTAAACAGTCGACCTTGGCAACATGTACAAACTTGGTCTCCCCTTACCTTGTTCATGTAGTACAGCATTCTCCAGCTGAGCATGACCCACGTAGATCGCCAGTCCTACAAACACGGCCACGGCATTAAACGGTTCATGATAACCCAACAAAACACAGAATCTTAGATAACCATTTGAAAAAGCACTTTCATTTTGATGACAGGCATATAAAAAGACAAAGTAACAAATTAATCCAACTTTTCCAAAGCAGCTGTCCCCCCCCCCCCCCCCCCCCCCCCCCCCCTGTTTTGTTTGTTTGGTTTCATTTGTTTTTGTTGTTGTTGTTGTTTTGGGTTTGGTTTTTTGTTTTTTTTGGAGGGTGTTTGTTTTGTTTGTTTGTTGTTGTGTTTGTTGTTGTTTTTTTTTTTTGTTGTTGTTTTTTTTGGGGGGGGGCTCTTGTTCATGTGTTTGTGTTTTTGGGGGGTTGATTTCTGGATATGTTTGGTTTTTTCTTGTCTAGTTGTTGTTGTTGTTTGCTTTGTGTTGTAAGGTATCAATGTACCTCTGAGACAGACTCGCGCATGTAGACCAGAGCGGCCAGGCCGAACTCCATCATCCCAACATGCTCCATCACCGCCACAGGAGAAATCAGCTGCAACAAAAACCACCATTACTGTCCCTGGTTTGTCTCATGAAACTCACCCATCCATACTTTCAACATATCAGAGAATTCTACAAGATGTGTTTTTGTTGTTGTTGTTGTTGTTGTCTTCCTTCTTTTTTTTTGTTTGTTTGTTTGTTTGTTTGAAGCCACTACAAATTATTCACTTCTTTGCACATATTTTAAAGCAGTTACAATGAAGGCAATGTGGTGCATACCGGTGAAAGACAGTAGCTAATGAAAAACATCCCCCGCCATATACTGAAATAAGGAAAAGCACTTCTCCTCCCCGCCACATACTGAAATAAGGAAAAGCACTTCTCATCCTCACCTTCCCCAGAGTTCTCATCCACATCCCTCGTTCGCTCTCACTCTCAGCTGCAAACGTGTACACCCGATTGTTCCCCTTTGATGTGCTGATTTCAAACACGCTCTCGGGCCTGGAGACAAAATACGGAAGACAGCTGCTAAAGCATCCAATGACAGATCTTGAATAACTTACTGAACACCTACAAGCATGAAAATGGTAATGATGAAGGTCTCATGTAAAGCACTTGAAACTTCTCGCACAGCATGCTCAATGTCAAGGGACAATTACAATGGCCCCGTTTACATTAGCTTAAAATACCGCCCTGAGAGCATTCTCAGAGCGCCCTGTCGCGTTTACACTTGGACAAACCGCTCCAAAAGCGCACCGCTCTCAGACTACCTACGGTGGGTAGTCTGAGGGCGCTCTAGCTTAGGGCGCTTTCGTCACGTCACGTGGGGCCCTGTGTCACCGTAGCAACAGGCCATTTTGTAATGTAAACGGGGCCAAAGATAATGTTGGGTAACAAGAGTAGCTCTACAAGCCAAGTTCAAGCGAGAGACAGACAGACAGACAGACAGACAGACACACAGACAGACAGACAGACAGACAGACAGACAGACACACAGACAGACAGACAGACGGAGACAGATAGAGACAGTTATGGAGTGAGGTGTACCTGTCAGTCGTAACCTCTTGCAGACAGAGGATATTCTTCCTGTCGATTGAGTCTTTGGCTGTGGTACTCTGCAAACAAGCACCGTAAGACGTAACTACAAGTGTCAATCACCACGCAGTCTGCAATCTGCATAATACAATCTAACACAATGTAACAATTAAAAGACCAGCACCCATTCACACATCCGTCCATCAGCAAAAGAACATAATATTCTGCCATAATATAATGCATACACTCACACACACACACACACACACACACACACACACACACACACACACACACACACGACAATGCCTATGCACATCACAACTAAAGCAATATCTGATATCAATTTATGATGTAGGATGTTTTTAAACAACAGACCCGAGACTCCGCAAAACGGTGATTAGATATTAAACTGACAACCTCAGACATCATACCTGCAATGTGAACAATGGCGTGATATGGATGAATTCTGCCTGAAGGGAAATTTCATGTACTACGTACTCCTACTGCAAGTATGTTCAAACGTTACCTTTTCATTGAGGTAGTAGGTAAGATTTCCGTGCTCCAGCACGCACCATCTTTGGTCGAAGGCTGAAATAAGAAAAGCTAGCAAGTCCAGATGATGCATGCAACATCTCAAAATACCAAACAACTTACATCAGAAATAAACTGTCTTGGAAAAAGTCTCAGATGCTGTGATTTTTGGCTTTTTGTTTTTGTTTTTAAATGGGCTCATTTCAAACCTGTACTTGGGAAAAGGGTGTTTAACTCTCACCAGTTCACGCCCTTAGGCATCGTATGTAGAAATACGATGACAAGGTCATGGAATTTTACACCCCCCCTTAATCTAATGTTCATCATTATTTTTTCATGTTTGTGACATAAACTGGCACAAAACTTGAAAATGCCATGTAGGTGTTCTTAGACACATAAATACGACAATTTATGCATAAACTGCTGACGTAATTTATTGCTCGAGGTTGCTGCGTCACAGATGCTTCCGCTATTTTTCTTGTTTTCAATCGGCGCACGTGGTGTTTACATCTGTCCAAATTTCTCATCAAAATGAGCTCATCCGAGTCAGACAGTGAGCCATTTTATTCAGATGATGATTCTTCTGCTGTTTCTGATTATCAACTCGACTCTGGAGACAGTGATAAGGAAAATCCCATATTGACTGTTGCTGTGCGGAGGGCGGACAATGTGGTGTGGAAGAGACTAGTCATGGAAACATCATGTAATGTGACAAATGTGTGTAAATAGCTAATGTTGAGGTGAGAATATTATATCATAAGTATTTCACTTATTTCCAAGGTGTTAGTTCATGGTTTTGTATGTGTGCTGTGTGCGGTCCAAATTGTGTGCGATTTTTCTCAAGTTACGGTTCACATTGTTCACATCGGCTACAAAACACATTTCTAAAGATATTCTCCTCATATTTTGCAATAATATGCTGAAATGAATGAGATAAATGAAAATAGTAATGACATGGCATAAGACAATGAAACAATTTTTTTTTCTTCTTAGCCTCTGTCGGGAATCAACATTTTTGTTTTATTTTTTGCTCATATGCTTGCAACATAAAGTCAATTTATTGCTAAACCATTGTTCAAAATCATTTTTCCCTTACATATCTAAAAGCAGACTTCAATTTCCTTCAAATTGGTGTGTAACATGTCTATGTTATCTTTACAAATGAGTATACAGTCCCCTTTCAGAGAATCATGCTTGATTCGCACGCGTTATAGCTCAAAATACTGTGAACTGGTGAGAGTTAAGAGAAACTGTTCATTTACTTGTGTTCATTTTGTTCCTATTTTTAAGTGATGCACCCCATATAACTTACATTCATTTTGCTCATCAACTCTATACACCCCATAAAGACTTCAGTTAAACCACTCATTACAGAATAAATATTACCCAACATGTTCATAATGAAACAAATATATCTCTACACACAGTTCAGCTAACCATCCCAACAGGGTGAAAATCAGTTACCCAAGTCTATAGTAAAAGGTCTCAACTGAAAGGCCAGAGCCACTGTCAGTAAATATGTACATGTGTACACATGCACGCAAGTTTCCCATGTTTATGCTAGAGTCTTATGAAAACGTGCAACACACTGACAAGAGGGCAAGAACTGTAGCACAGAACAGGATTAAAACTCAGAAAATGGTTACTCTGTGAACTGACAATGCAAATGGCATGATGTTACTGAAATGAGCACTAAATTCTGCTCGTGTGGTTAAAAATGCACGATGAAGTTCAACAATGCCGCAAAAGTAAAAACGCATTCTGTATGAGAAACGTATGACAATAAATGTATGTCTGCAAACACGAAGGAGACTGTTCTGCAGTCAGCTACATGTATTTACAAAGAACACAACATCAAGATTTTCAAAGCAGTTGAACTGAAAGTCAGCAAGACTTCAACTTTCCACAGCCAACTGGCTCAAATGCAGTAAAGGCAGGCCAATCGAAGAACTCGAAAATGCTACACTGTACCTGTCAAAGGCAATGTCGGTCTGAACCTAGCGTTACGAATCATCTGGCCGATACGGGCACGGCGCCGAACACCGTGATGCTCTTCTAAACAACACAGAACCCAGGAAACCTAGAACTGGTCTCTAACTGGCACGTCCTCTTTCCAGAGACAGTTTGTACAATTTGGGGCCTAACAATTCAACGTACTATCCAGGCTTGTCTCCAAAATATACTACTTTCAATCTGAACTATTGGGCATTCTGGCTATTCCGTTTACTTTAGCAGGTCAATGGAAATATTTTGGTATTGCCCAGTGTCACTCCCACAAACAGTACTGGAGGTTTGTTAAATATGACGGGGTAGAGGGAGGAGTGGGTAGGGAAGATATGCCTTTTCTCTTTCAAAAACTAAAACAAATTTTAAAATGCTGATCGCTGCCACTATTTTTAATGCTACAGTAGAGCACACGTGATGGGCTGAGCACCTGATGACGGGTGAAATTCTGCATGAGGGTAAAAAAGAGACTCTGTTACAAACTAAAGCATGTCTCTGCCTGTCCTGCCTGTCTTTTATTTTTTCTACTCAGTTGTGTGTGTGTGTGTGTGCTCTCTTACTTTTATAGTTGTTTTTACGTAGTGTACATTGCGTGAATGTTTTGTTTTGGTTTTTTTTACTTCGGTTAGGTTGTAAGGCGCCTAGAGCTCGTTTCCCGGGGATAGGCGCCCTATAATTATTATTATTATTATAATTACTGTTTGCTACTAGTAGAGCTAGCTTTCTCTGTAATATCAGTTAAAAAAAAAAAGAAAATAAAAAAAAAGCCACTCATCACGTAAGACTCTATCATAAGTATATCCATGCACTTACTTCTGCCAACAGGTCCGGTCTTCAAGAGGTAGCCCTGCAGTCTGACATCTTCTCTCAACCGACCCTAAAACAGCACAAGAGATTTTCAAATAAACAACAACAACAAAATATGTAAGCAAACGAAATCTAATGTCATGCCTTCCGAAGCCAAGTTCTTGCTACAGCTGTACTGTACTCAAAGTCAAATAAATCATCTCTTGTTAACTGTCTTATCTTCCCTGCAGGTTACTGTTTTGCGGGCATCATGGTAACAGACGGATGGACATGGGGGGGGGGGGGGGGGGGGGGGGTTCAAATCGCAGTTCCACAAGGAATCAGGCAGATGTAAACACTGCTTGGCAGAAGTGGAAGATGAAACTGTGTTTGTTTTTGTTTGTTTTGTTTTGGGTGTTAGTTGTTGTTTTGTTTTGCATTAGTGGGTTTTTTGGTTGGTTTTTTGTTTGTTTTTTTGTTGTTGTTTTGTTTTTTGTTTGTTTGGGGGGGGGGGGGGATTGACTGTGTTTTGCTTTGTTTTTGTTTGTTTGTTTGTTTTTGTTTTTGTTTTTGTTTTTTTGGGGGGGGGGTGTTCAAATCGCAGTTCCATCTCCTTTCATTAAAACATTGACAGTGCAGCATGGTCTGCTTGTCTTGTAACTAGAGTGCCAATTAAAGCTGCCAGAAACTGGCACACACAGATGGATTGAGACAGGACAGCCATAATTATTGACTGTTGCTGTGCGGAGGGCGGACAATGTGGTGTGGAAGAGACTAGTCATGGAAACATCATGTAATGTGACAAATGTGTGTAAATACCTAATGATGAGGTGAGAATATTATATCATAAGTATTTCAGTTATTTCCAAGGTGTTAGTTCATGGTTTTGTATGTGTGCTGTGTGCGGTCCAAATTGTGTGCGATTTTTCTCAAGTTACGGTTCACATTGTTCACATCGGCTACAAAACACATTTCTAAAGATATTCTCCTCATATTTTGCAATAATATGCTGAAATGAATGAGATAAATGAAAATAGTAATGACATGGCATAAGACAATGAAACAATTTTTTTCTTCTTAGCCTCTGTCGGGAATCAACATTTTTGTTTTATTTTTGGCTCATATGCTTGCACCATAAAGTCAATTTATTGCTAAACCATTGTTCAAAATCATTTTTCCTTTACATATCTAAGAGCAGACTTCAATTTCCTTCAAATTGGTGTATAACATGTCTATGTTATCTTTACAAATGAGTATACAGTCCCCTTTCAGAGAATCATGCTTGATTCGCACGCGTTATAGCTCAAAATACTGTGAACTGGTGAGAGTTAAGAGAAACTGTTCATTTACTTGTGTTCATTTTGTTCCTATTTTTAAGTGATGCACCCCCTATAACTTACATTCACTTTGCTCATCAACTCTATACACCCCATAAAGAGTAAAACTTCAGTTAAACCACTCATTACAGAATAAATATTACCCAACATGTTCATAATGAAACAAATATATCTCTACACACAGTTCAGCTAACCATCCCAACAGGGTGAAAATCAGTTACCCAAGTCTATAGTAAAAGGTCTCAAGTGAAAGGCCAGAGCCACTGTCAGTAAATATGTACATGTGTACACATGCACGCAAGTGTTTGTTTACCCGATAAATGCTACTGTGACCACGTCCATAGCACTCAACCCCTAATAGGAACTACTATACAGGCAACAGACAAATATCTGAACTACACATTCCAAGAAAGATTTACCAAACCTCACCTCATGTTCTGGATCTTCTTCTGTGCTGGTACCTGCAAACACATACAACAGGTGTTTTAAATGGTATGTTTTGGTCCCTGAAACCTGGACAGTGGACCCTGCATCTTTTTCCATGGAAACTCGCAGAAGTTCCCTCAGGAATGAACAAAGCAAAAAAAAAAAAAAAAAAAGAGGCCCGATTTTCCTCAACTGAAGTCTGATGGATGGAAAGCAAAGAATTGAAAAGGAAAAACAAGCACCAAAAAGGCAAAGCAGAACATATCAGAGAAAAAGTATCGACAAAGTACATGTATCACCATACAGCAAAGATGGTAATGATATATCACATGATTGGGTCTAATTTCCAATCTATAGATGAGTGTGTGTGTGTGTGTGTGTGTGTGTGTGTGTGTGTGTGTGTGTGTGTGTGTGTGTGTGTGTGTGTGTGTGAGAGAGAGAGAGAGAGAGAGAGTGAGAGTGAGAGAGAGAGAGAGAGAGACTTCAAAAGATTACAAGCCATGTCAGTTTAAGCAACAGATTTGACAATAGTAATAAATAATAATGACAGTACTTATAGAGCGCTATAACCTATTACTTAATAACAGTTCTAAGTGCTTTAAAAAATAAAATAAAATAATAACATGAAATAAAAAGTGAAAACAAATGTA